>CM053624.1:159990146-160014064 GCA_028646595.1 Phalanger gymnotis
GCAGAGCCAGGAGAACATTATACACAACCACAGATATATGGATTCTGTGATGACTAACTATGACAGACTTTGCTCTTCTCAGCAACACAATATGCAGAGACAGCTCCAAAGGACTCACGATGGAGAGTGCTATCTACATACAGAGAAAGAATATGAAGTATGAATGCAGATTGTGGCACACTTCAGGCTCGCCTTCCCCCCCCCTCTTTTTTTTCTCTCTTTTGTATTTGTTGTTGGGTTGTGTTTTGTTTTTGTTTTTAGTTCTGTTTCCTCTTTCTCATGATTCATTCCATTGATCGTAAGTCTTCTCCACAACTTGACTAGTGTGTAAATTAACTCAATGCCAAGTTATACATGGAAGTTATATGGGATTCCATGCTGTCTTGGGGAGGGAGGGGGGAGGGAGGGAAGAAAATCTGGAACTCAAAATTATGTTGAACCATGTGTTGCAAACTAAAACTAAAAATAAAGAAATATAAAATATAAAAAAAAGACAGAACATGGAAAGTTTCCACACAGCCAAGGCACTCAGTAAAGGGAAATTGGCTCAGAATCACTACAAATTTATGAAATTTATGCTAATTTTAAAACACAGCCGCCCAAAATTGGGGTCATTTTTTAAAATTTTCTATGATAAAATGTAATCCTACCAGTTCATAAATTTAAAATCTAAATCTAAAATTCTATTCTTTAGATATTATGAGAAATCAATATTTTATGAAAAAGCTAAATATGCTAGTATTATCTGTTATTTATCTATTCACTCACTTACTAAGCATTTCCATGTTATAACATCATACTAGGCACTTGGGGAAGCTATAAAGGAAGAAAATAGGAAACAAGGAAGTCAAAGACAGAAAGTATCAAATGTACTAAAACAGTGACAGCAACATTTGTGTGTGTGAAGTTTGTGTCCATTAATTGGCAAGAGCTGGACAACCTGTAGTATATGAATGTACTACAATATTATTGAGTCATAAGAAATTATGGATATATTAGGCATTTAGAGAGGTACGGAAAACTTACATGAACTGATAATGGTCAGCAAAACCAGGAGAACAATCTACACAATGAGCATAATAGCAAAAATGAAAACCATGCTGGAAGTCTGATGACTTCTGATTGTAATGACCAGTCCTGGCCTTGAAGAACAAATGATAAAAATATATTCCCCCTTGTCAGTATAAAGGTAAGGGACAACTTATGTAGTATGCTATGTACACAGACACGAGGTCTTGCTGATGCTTCATATCGGGTAAGCCCAGTATCAGATGCCTACTACAAAGAAGTTAAAAAAGGGGGGAGGGGGAAGACAAGCCAAACATAAAACAATATATGTATAGGCATACTATATATAGTAGCAAAAAGTAGGGGAGAGAAATAGGTACCCATAAATTGGGAAATAGATGAACAAAATGATGTAGTATCCATATAACAGGATGTTAATATGCCATAGCATATGGTAAAGATGCAGGATTCAGAAGAAATAAGAAGACATATAACTTAAAGCAATATAAGCAGAACTAGGAGAATAATATGAACAATAATGTGAAGGAAAACAACACTGAAATCAAATTCCAAATTCATTGTAATGACCAATGGCAGTCATATAGGATTGATGATGAAACAAGCCCTTTATCAATGTATAGAAAGAATTATGGAATGTAGTATATATCAGCATATGCACTGGGAATGTCCATTGGTTTTAAATCAATATTTTTCTTTCTCACAAGAGCAGGTTTCATGAGGAATGAGAATTTAGGGCTTTAAAGGAAAATGTCTGTGACATAAAAACAAAAAGCTCTCAACAAAGTTATATTTTCTAAATCAGATGATCAAAATTGAATTCTCTGTTACAGCAGGTAAATCACAGCTCTGTTTCCTCCCAATTTTCTCTAGGATATCAGCTCTGCTAACCTATTTCCCACCTCCTCTGTTGAAAGTTCACACCACGCTTCCTTTCTGTCTCTTACACTCTCAGTTTCTACCAAATCATTTCTTCACTTCATTGTCCTTTCTTCCACTTCCTTCATTCCAACAAATATTGCCTATCTACTTCCTTGACTTTTCTTCTTTTACTTTGCTTCATCCCTTTGATATACTTACATCCTTACTTTGTTAATAAAACTTCCTTATGGAAACCAGTTACCTCCACAAAAACAAACCCATTAAATCCTGCCTTCCTCCCATATTACTTAAAATTGAGGTGAGGAACTGCAACTCTGAGGCTACATGTGGCCTTCTTGGCCTTGGGTGTGGCCTTTTGACTGAGTCCAAGTTTTACAGAACAAATCTTTTTATTAAGGGGATCTGTTCTGTGAAGTTTGGATTTAGTCAAAGAGTTGCACTTGAGGACCTAGAGGGCCACATGTGTTCTTGAGGTTTCAGGTTCCCCATTCTGACCTAAAACATCACTCCAAGTGGCAAAGATGGACATAATCAATGCTAGAGACACTGTGGCAAGATAGTTGTTAGGAAATGTTTGTTGAATCGAAGTAATTGATAATAGACCTCTCCCCTAGAATGCATTTTTTCTGATCTTGGCTCTGGAAGGTATTAATTTTTGATTCTCCTCCACTCAGCAATTCTTCTTTGAGAGGCAGATTGATTTAATGGAAAATACCGGATCTCCCCTCCCAGAAAATCAAGATTTAAGTCACAGGATTGTCATGCTTTATAAAACTTCAAGTCTTGGAAAGCTTCAAACATTATGGTTCATATTTTGTTCATTTTACATTTATTCCATCCCCTTCCCCTCAACCTATCATAAAGTGATTGGTCTAGGGTTGCCTCATTATAGCTGCTAACCAATTCTGGGGCCTTGAAGGATCAAAAATAAAGGGATCACGAGAAAACAACTGGAAATCACCATGTGAGGAATTCAGTATGAGTTTCTAACTTGAACATTTAAAATTGTGTTAATTCAACCGGGTTGTGCAGAATGTTATCAGAACTATTTGAAGGCAACTATGAACATTTAAGTATAATTCCCTGTCTATTGTAAGTGACAGCAGCTAGATTTTTAGACAAATTTTGGAATTAACTCTTTGGCAATGTCCTGGAAGGAACAGATTAGCCCAAGTATTCCACAGTAAAGAACATGGGCCACTGTATTAGAATGTGAAGTCTAGGAGAAAAGATTATAGAGGAAATAGTGACCTAGACACAAAACACTGGTTATAACTATTCAAAATCATATATGAAGAAATAAGGAACCAGTAGGAAAGAGGCAGAAGAAAGTCCCAATTGTCAAAGCTTCTCAGATGGGTCATCTTAGAGACTGAAGAATCAGGGGCAGAGAGGAGATGGAGCTCTGAAAAGTGATCCTTAGGAAGGTAGAGAATGGGTCCCAATATCCATGGCCTCTGGAATCTCCGTACTTCAGTATCTCGACTGAAGACATTCACCTCTTGATGGACACAAATCTTGTCCAGCCTAGTGGTCTGAGTGAAAGATATCAAGAAGCACAGACAATGAGAAGGGGAACAGCAATGATGAATGGGCCTATCAAAGAGAAAGGCATGACAGTAAGAAAGACATTTACAAAAGGATACTATAGAAAAATCATAGCAAAGTGGCTGACAATAACAGACAAAGGGTAAATAAACTCCTGAAGAAAATGTCATGCCAATGAACAAAAACTTTGCAATAGAGGAAGGCAAACTGGAATTTCTGTACAAGATGAAAGTATCAAAGCAAATTTTTCATCCTCCAAATGCTATTAATAATAAATTAAATAATAAAAATAAGGTGAAAATATTTTATTAAAAAAAAGACAAATTAAAGTCCACAAGGAAAAATCAAGATCTAAAAAAGGGTGGTGAATTTAGAACATAAGACACACACACTCCACAAAGCAGTAGATTATCTAAAGAACGAGAACACAAAAATTCAGAGATACCTGGAAAAGTTAGTGAACAAAATTAAAAGACAAGAAGACTGGAAAACTTCATGACAGACCTATAAAATAGGAAGGAAGACCTTGAAAAATATAATGCAAGGAGATATTCTATGACTTGTAGGACTTCCAAAAAGCATTCAAATTTTTTCAATTACTAGAAATTTTTACAGAAATAGTGGAAGAAGGCAGCAAAGAATGGATGGAATTCATATAACATCAGCTAAAAGAAACTACAAATTTAACTCACTAAGGAACATTATTGTAAAATTTCAACATTAGACAACACATTTTCCACAGAGCAAAAGGGTAAAAAGTCCTTTTACATTACAAGGACAATGAATTCCTCATTGTAATTCAGAGAAATATTGAAGTATGATATTCTGAAAAGAATAGTGACTTACACTGCAAAATAAACTATACTACAAAGATGAAACAAGTTGCCAAACAAAATAACAGACATTCAGCAAAAGGGAAGTATTTGAGCAATTCCTTCAAAAGAATACAGAACTGAGCAGCAAGCAAACTGACCAACCAGAAGATTGTTAAAGTCATTCAGGTAAGAATGAAAAACTCAGAAATGAAACTGATTTTTTTTTAAAGTGTGGTTTATATAAAACTTATATTTGCCTCTTTTCAATTTCCATCTTTTGCTCCTGGTTCTGACCTCTGGAACTAAGGAAAACAAATATATCTCCCTTTCCACGTTAGAACCTTCAAATAATTGAAAATTGCCATTGTGCATCTTCCCTGACCTCCACCACAAGTCTTCGATCTGCTATGCTAAAAGTACCCAATTCCTTCAACCAATTCTGTCATCCTGGTTCCAATTCTCTGCATACTCCCTAGCATAGTAATTTTCTTCCTATAATGTGTCAGCCAGAACTAAGCAAATTACTGCTCATGTACTATATAGTCTGATCAAGGAGGAGCACAAGAGAGCAACTAGTCTACTAGGAATGGAGAATATGTAAGCCTCTTAATGTAGCCAATGATCGTATAGCTTTCTTCATTATCTCATTAAACTATTGACTCTTATTGAGTTGGAAGTTCAAAAGAACCTTCAGATAGTTTTCAAATGAACTGCTATAGCCATGTTACTCCCACCTTATTTCTGTGAAGTTGACTTTAGAACCTATGTGTAAAACATTACATTTATCCCTATTGATAGGTATCTAATTCAATTTGACCCATTATTCAAGCCTATCAAGTTTGTTTTGGATCCTGATTTTGCCTTCCAGAATGTTAGTGTGCCTTCCATTGAAGCGTCATCTATTTTGATAATAACATCATCTGTGTTACTGCCCAAGGAATTAATAATAATAAAAATATTAAATAACATAGGGGCAAGCAAAGATCTCTAAGACATTCTTTACTAAAGAGGTGTCTTTCCAAGGTGACATCAAATCACTAATGACTTCTCTCTAGGTCTGGCCCTTCAACCAGTTCTCAATTCACCAAAAAAACATGCTAATGTTTAAGCCACATCTCTTCATGTGTTCTGTAAATATAGCATGAGAAACTCATTAAATTGGGTCTGTGGAATGGCTCCTTGTCCTTTTTACAAAATTCTACAACCACTTTAATACATAACTACCATCTTTTTATATTTAAAATTTTAATACATTCCTATTTTTTCATTAATTTCCAATTATATATTTTTAAAAACTGTAATATTCATTTTTAATTATTTGAGTTCCAAATTCTCTCCCTCCCACCCACCCCTCTCCCAAAAATTGAGAAGGCAAGCAATATGATATCGATTATACATGCCTCACCATTATTTCAGAGACTTTTCTTGAATCAAATTAAGAATTATGTAGTTACTTTAGGGACAGATATCAAAATCTCTATTTCCAAGCATAGATGACCAGATGACCAGCCTGAACTCCAATCTGAGTGACACAACAATTTCCTTCAATATCATGCGTTTCATTAACTTTGGCAATATTTTATGACTGTACTTTGAAATATCAAAGAGAAAAGAACTTATTTGACTGAACTCAATGAAGACAACACTTTTTAAAACCTTCTTTTTTGGTGATTTGTATTATTCTTTTATAGCGATTCATATTCTTCAATAATGTTGAAATCCTATCATTACCTTCTTGCACTACCCTAGGCAGTGGGGGTGGGGGGTGAGAAATTTAGAGGTTCTCTCCTGTATGTTTTCTTAGGAAAACCTCACACTACTTGTAAATAATTCAGTCAGTATTCCAGACAGACTGAGTGATTATTTTTTTTCTTCCCTGAAACTGAGATGGATTATCTTGCTCTCAATGTGGGTAGATGCAAAGTGTCCCCTTTATCCTCTATCCCCAGAGTGCCTGGTTGGCACTAGAAACAGAGCATTTGGAGGCAACTGCTTTCCAAGCATGGGGAATGGAAGTATTAGGAGCATTGGTTCACAATTTTGAAACATTCTTGGACCCATATTCAACTAATCCAGGCCATGCTGCTGCCATTTCTACTTTTGAAGGCAGTATCTGTGTGAGAAAATATGGTGTCCATATTATCATTGTGACTATATATGTGGAATTCTTTTCCACGGGAAAAAAATTAAAAGGACCAATGCTACATTTCAAAATGGCATTTAAATATACATCAGACCAAACTACATCCTAAGATCCATGTACAAATGACAAATTTGCTGTTAAGCAAAATATTTTATCACTGACCAACATACCAGTAACACAACACTCACACAGGAAAGATTACATTGCTATATTATACAATTTTCACATCTCCTAAAACACATAAGATGTTAGTCTACTTTGATCCTTTCTGTGACCTCACTGGTAGGGGTGCGCCCTTCTAGGACTCAGATGGAGACCTTCCTGTACTCTTTCATCCTATGTGACATACAACCTACTGGGAACTTTCATCTTATTCCCTAACACAGTATAGATACCAGTAGAGTCCACTGACTATATACAGAGCTGAAAGTGCTAACAATTGTAGGGTTTTTAGACCACTGTTAATTTAGAACTCTTACATGTTCAAATTAACTCAGTTGCAATGTGATTTGGCACATACGTAAAAATGTGTTTTGCTTGATTCTGCATACTTCTTTCAAGAGACTTTTTGTTCATTTGTTCATTAACGTGAGGTGGGAAAGAGAAAAAACAAACAACATAATAGATGACCAAATATACTCAAAGTGATATCTATTTTGTTATTCTTTGGTTTTCAAAATCTGTAATACATAATATATGTTATATAATAATCATATACAATATATAATAAGGTAGGTATTTGGTCATATTTATGCAGATATATATGTATATATGCATATATACATATACACATACACATATACAGAGAGCAGAAGAAACTGTAGTATAGTGCATAAAGGGTTTGTACCAGTAGAAGTTTCCAAACATGTCAAGAGATACACATTGCATATGTGAGTATACACACATACGTGCGTGCCTGTAAATTTTATTTATATCTATATTCCTACAGCACACAAATACACGAATACGTGCATGTGTGCTTGTAGGAACATAGATATAAGTATGTACTCATGACTCTGATAATAATGAACATGGAACAGGCATTTTGTTTCCTAGAATGAGAGAATCTTTGGGTCTTCAGTGCAGCATTTTCATTGTTTTGAAAGAGCTAAAGAAAATTATCATCTCCCTATCTGCCTAAATCAATGTAAGCTAGATGCTGGTTTTAAGCATTCTAAGTCTATGAAACATGCATGTGAAACTATAATACTATATACTTTATTTGGTAATCACTACTAGGTCCGTAATCTTTGCAATTTTAAGGCAGGTTTGTATCCTAGGCCTTTGGAGTAGAAGTATTTAAACTTTCCTGAAATATGAGTACAAGATATGAGTATAGTAGAAAGAGTAATCAATCTGGTATCAGAAAATCTGAGGTTGAATTATGGCTCTACCTCTTGCTAGCTAGCAATGTATAGAGATAGAGAGATGGAGAGAGAGTAACAAAGAGACAGAGAGAGCTAGAAACTGAGAAAGAGAGACATATACATATATATATGTCTTATATATGAGCTACATAGTCATAAAAATTTCACAAATACTAGCAATTCTACAATCACTGCTGTGTAAGCAATGAGATGCAGTCTGACTCAGTGAAACGAGCACTGGATTTATTATTAGAAGACTCGGGTTCAAATGCTGGCTTAGTCAAAACTCCCTATTATGTGCTAGGCACTGGTCTAAGCACCAGATACACAAAAAGGCCAAAAGTTCATATTCTAATGGGGGAAACAAGAAGATAAAACAATGTACATAACAAGATATCTTTGGTGTAAGGAGGCATTTTCAAAGAGAAGGCACTAGCAATAGAAAGGAAGGAGGGGAGTGGGGGAGGAACCAGAGGGTTTCTTCTGGATAAGATAGGATTTAAGTTGAATCTTGATGGAAATGTAGGAGAGAAAGGTGAGGAAAAGCATTCCAGAGATAGGAGAAAGCCGGTGTAAATGAACAGAAATGGGAAAATGTGTGTAAGGAACAAAAGTAGTCCGGCACCACCGAATCATAGAATTCTTTGTGGGGATTAAAATAAAAGATATAAAAGGTAAGAAGAGGCAGATTTTGAAGGGTTTTAAATACCAATGAATTTTTTTGACTCCTAGAGGTAAGAAGGAACTACTGAAATTGATTGAATGTTGGGGGGGGGGGGTAATATGGCCAGACCAGCGCAGCTTTAGGAAAATCACAGCTGAGTTGATCGAGGATGTATTGGAGGGAGAAACAAACTTGAGGCAGGTGGAACAATTCGAAAGCTATTGCAAAATTCCAGGAGAGAAATAATCATGGTCAGGACTGGGGTGATGCCTGTGTAAGTCGAGAAAAGGGGAACCCTACAAGAAGATTTAACAACAGCTTGGATATGTGGGATGAAAGAAGATGAAGAGTCAAAGCATGACATGGAGGCTGTAAACCTGGATGACTGAGAGGATGGTGGTGTCCTTGCCAATGATAGGAAAGTTGGGATGAGCAGAGGGCTTTGGTGGAAAATGACCTGCGTGATTCAGGGCCACTCTCTTAACTTCTCCGCACCTCAATTTCCTCATCTATAAAACGAGAAGATTAGAATACATCACTGCTAAGGTCCATTTCCATTTTAATTCTGATCCTGTGTTGTTCAACTCAATTCAATTAAAAAAACATTTCCTAAGTACCTACTAGGTGCGAGACACGGGGGCACTGTGCTATGCATGCATTAATATTTGTTTCTTTTTTTCCCCTGATGAATTTAATGTGATTCCATTCTATGGAAACATTCCATGCAGAAATCTTGGTATTCCCAGGAGGACCACCTTTATGACTTAAATTGTATGATGTGCCTTCACCTTACTATTCAATAAAAAATGAAAACTCTAGCATGTGTTGCCACTATTAAAACACAGAACACCTTCTTAGGGAAGCAGATTTATCACCATGCCAAAAAGTTAATTGCTTGTTACATTGTGTTAAGGAAAAACGTGGGTTTTTTCCACCACCGATTTGTAACACCATGAATGAGAAGCATTTAAATACCTCTTCTATTTTGTTTCTCTTTTTCCCCCCTTCTGAACAAACAGCGTGCTTTTTAAAAGAAAAGAGACTATGTTCTCATGGGTCAAATTCCCATTACCATTTTAGCAGTATACTAGAACTGTAAAAATTTTTTCAGGATACAAGTATTTGGAAAAATTCCAGCTTTGGGTTATGTAACCATTTTCCTGTGGTGATGGGCCAGCAAGAATATTCATAAGCCATTGAAATATGCACAATGGGCATTAAAGTTCATACCCAGTGCAAATCCTTTATGGATTCCTAGAAATCACAATGGGAATCTTGTCAGAGAAAAAATTACAGAACCATTAGATAATGTGAAAGCTATAAGCTAGGCTAACTAATTACTAAATTGGGCCAATGAAGTATTTCTCAAACAGTTCAGCTTGACTTCATATAAATATAGAATGGTACTAGTTGCTGTAGAGAAAAAAAAACCAACTTTGTATAATATAAAACTTTTGGTTGGCAATAAAAAAGGCAACAATCTTAGTATGGGCCTACCCAACTAAAGTGTTTGCAAATGTACTGTATCTTTCCATTTGATTCGATTGTCTCTTTTGTTTCATTTTCACATGGACATAGATGGGACAAAAAGAATGATTCCATGAAGACAGAGCGTGTGTCATGGTCTTATTTGTCTACAGTTTTTTTCAGGTCCGTGCTAGGCCAGTGTATGTGGTCTCCTCTCCTTGCAATCCAGAAAGTCTTTCTTCCCATTCTGCTTCTCCAATTTTCTGACTTTATTTAGTATGGAAATAGGCACACTTTGTAATGCCTGAAAAAATTGTCCTACTCCACTCCACACTTGACATTCCTGTCCCTCTACTTCATTTCTCTCGTTCTCTTCTGACCTCCATTCTCTTCCTATTCCCTTTTTTGAAACACTCTCATCTCCTAGCTGCTTTAAAGGGGTCTTAATTTGGTGGAGTGAGATGCACCAGTCTGAGCAGAGGATAAGATTAATTGGAACAGCGTGACACCATGTATGGGCTCAAATAGAAAAACAAATTTCCTAGATTACATAGAAGAGTCTGGTAAAGGAAACTCCCATGCCAATCGTAGCTTGGAGCTCTTCTGCAACTAAAAGAGTTGCCTGGGGAACTAAGATTAAGTATCTTATCTAGGATGACACAGTCATTGTATGTTGAAGGCAGAACTTGAAATCAGGTCTTTCTGACTTCAAGATTAAATTTCTCTCTATTACTGTGTGGTGCCTCCTTGCTTCTTAGTAGTACACAGATCTTTATGAGTTCAAATCTGGCCTCAGACACTTACTAGCTGTGTGACCCTAGGCAAATTATTTAATCCTCTTTGCCTTAGTTTCTCACTTATAAAATGAGCTGGAGAAGAAATAGCCAACCAATCCAATATATTTGCCAAGAAAATTACAAAATGGGATCACGAAGAGTCAGACACAACTGAAATGACTAACAGACAACAACAAAAGAGACCTTTTAAAGAATCTCTGAATTCGCCAGCCTGGGAACATGTGATGTGGTTACTCACTGCACCTACACACATCTCAACCTGTCTCATCTTAATGCAGAAGTCTTAAAAAGTTGTCTAAGGCACACCAAGGTAAGTGACTCACCCAGAATCACACTGGTCAGAGGTAAGATGAACCTATTTCTTCCTGACTCCAAGCCCAGTAATCTATCCAGTATGACCTGCTGCCTCTAGTAGTATCAACTTAGAAATGGGAAAACGAATGCCGCAAGAATAATTAAATTGTGGCTCTATAGTAGTATCATGTGATTCTTCCTCATTCAGACTGATCCTCCTCCAGGCCTCTAATTTCTGCACCAGAATATCATGCTATATTAGACTCTACAAGTTACATAAGAGCATTTTAGTTAATGATGATTAGAAATCTGGCTCCAGAGTCACATAATGGTTAGTACTACTGAATTACTGTATATGGCTGTGGGTCTAGATGTCTGGCAGATGGCAGTGAATGACAGCTGGACAACCCAAGGGGAATAAGGTCACCTCTTTCCATCAGCCAAGACTCCAGTCAATCAGGACATGGTATGAGAGTATAGAGAGAGCCCTAAAGGAGTTATTGTTTAAGCAATTCTAACCGGCACTAATGAACCATTTGGAAAACAGCAAAGCAATGCTTCAGCAACAGGGTTGAAAGCAAATGTTTTATTCAGCTTTGTTAAGACAGGCCTACAAAAACAAAAAAATGTGAACATTTTAACACTCTCTTGTAGGCATGCTTGGGATGCAAAACATCCCTTCTCTAAGTTGTGTGTGGTTAAATGCACACTATCTAAACCATTTCAAAGATATGCATCAAAAAGAAACCAAACAAACAAATGAACACAATGGTCTTGCAAAGGTTGTGTTTCCATGTAACAGTTTGAAAGAAGAAAAACTTAATTAATTAGCCTTAATATGATTTTACACTCACTTTTGGAGGATAATATTTCTACAGAATGTGAAAGGAAGATTGATTCCTGAAATTTATAGATTAAAAATCAATAACTAGTCACCAGGTATTTCATAAGCACCTACTGTGTGCTACACCCTGTGCTTGACACACAAGGCACAAATTGATTATAATAAAAGTGCATACAACAAGTCAAAGTTCTCTTAGAATGTTCTGTGGTGAAACATATATTTTAATTATTTTCCTATCCTCAGGATGATGCCACCAAGTGCTAAATATTCATTCTTAGAATAAATCTGAATCTAGAATGATTCATCTTTTTTTTCCAAAAAGCTGACATGATGCATAAAAAGAAAGTATATATATATATATAGTTTTTTTTAAATAAACAATACAATAAGTAAACTTTGATTTATTATGCAATTTATCTCTTTCTATCTCTCTACTGTTCATAATTCAGATCCACGTAGGCCAGTTCATATACCATTAATATTTCCCAGATCTGTTTGACTTTAAGGCTATGATCATTTTTAAATGTTTTAGAATGTAAGTCATTTATCATTAGTATTATAGTGGTGCCACTGCTAGTATTTCAATGAAAGTTGTCTCAGCAGTTCCAGGGGTTCATAACTTGGTGGTAAAAGCTAGCTACTGTATGATAGTTGGAATGATAAAGCTTAGCCTGGGAGCAATTTTTTTTAAAGTGGAAAAAATAACACTAAATGGCCTTAGTTATTTCCAGGTCCAAAGAAAACATAAAAATAAACAAACAAATAAGCCCTAAAGTTTCGTGTGTGTCTTAAATTGTGGAAATTTAAAAGGCTTTGTTTCTAAGGCTGGAATCTGTCAGGTTATTCATACAGAATATAAAATATAGCAAAGCAAAGTTTCATCTTTGGAAGACTATTAAAACCCAATGTACTGTTTACAAAACACTTTTTTAAAAAAGTAGAAGAAAATGCACCTTGGAACACTAAAAATCCTTAAGCAATTATGCTATATCTTCTTTGCTTATAGCTCTAGTGTTCACACACACACACACACACACACACACACACAATAACCTTTGTTCCTAAGTAAGACCTACTAGGTAAATAACACATTAACAAGGATTTACTCTGTATTTAAGTTAAATTGGTAACCTCCAAAAGAAGTGTCATATATTTAATAGATCTTTTACAGACCTGTCTCTTTGTATGTGTGTATATAGTCTAGACACACTCTATCTGTCTTTCTATTTTTCTCTCTCTGTCTCTCTCTCTGTCTCTGTCTCTCTGTCTCTCTCTCTCTGTCTCTCTCTCCTTATCTCTCTATGTTTCTATCTCCCTCTCTTATACACATGCATATTTCATCAGTGTAGGGAACTCTGGGTGAAGAAACTTACACACCGATGCAGACTGGCAACTCATGTGTAACTTAGAGATGTGGGCACTGAGAAATTCAGTGACTTGTTCATGGTTCCACAAATAATATCTTTAAGGCACAGGCACGATTTGAATCCAATTCTTTCCAACTCCAAGGCTAGCCCTCTAACCACTATATCACATTATATCTCTTCCTAGATATTTTATCTGACAAACTAGATCATGAAATTATTTCATCATATCCCAGTCTCTCCATCCATATGACTCCAATGCTAATATTTTCCCAAGCCTGCTTCTACAACTTCTAGATTGGAATATGCATTCACTCACTTGCAACAGTACATTAATAAATAGCGATTTCCAACAAAGAAAAATATTCACTCTTACAAAAAGGAGTTTACAAAGCACTTTCCTCAGAAAAACCTTGGTGAAGTCGACTATATAATTAGTAATGCAAGGCAAAGTAAATGCTATTCTTCCAAGTAGGTTAAGGCTCATAAAAGTAAATGAGTTGTCAACAAGGACATGCAAGCACTAAGTGGTAGAGCTGAGGTGGAAAGCTGGTCTTCTTTTCGCAAGACCACTTTTCTTTTCACTCCCTCCACTATCTCTCTTGCTAACATATGAAATCATAAAAATGTGAAATTGGAAAGGATGTTAAAGAATATTCAGTTCAGTCGCCTTATTTTATTGATGAAGAAATTGAAGCCCAGAAAGATTTCATGATTTTTCTAAAGTTACCCATCTACCTAGTGGTGTAGCCAACCTTAGAAGTCTGCCCTCTTGATTCATTGCTGGATTTTTCTCCACCATTATTAAGTTGCTTTCATTTAATAGAATGCGACTTCACATAGAAACAGCATAAAAATGTGCTCTGGATCATGATACTAAAAAGATGGTGGAAAAGACACTTTCCAATCTTCACTAACTAAAACAGTAAAAATACTCAAAGAGGAAGTATGTCCTATATGTAGAGAAATTACAGCTAAATCCAAAGGAAAAAAAAAACAATCCCAATATGGCAAATTTCCTAGGAGTTAACATCAGACACAACTAATTCTTAAAGTGCTCACTTGGCATTTCTCCCAAACAGCCTCTATTCTCCCAGCAGGGATGTGTGGACTAACCCACAGACTGGTACATGTTTCCATATTGGAATCGTCTTCTTCTGTAGAACCTTTGCCAACAAACCTCACCTCCTGCCCCTAGCATCATCTAACAAACTTCAGTAAATGGCATACATTGATTATATATATATATATATATATATATATATATATATATATATATATATATATATATGATATATGTATGCTTACTAAGATACTTAGAAAGTGAGAGACATACACTTATAGAAATATGTGTATATATGCATGGTGATTCTATCAAGAACCTTCTTTTTGTATGTGAATAAATATATCGATCGTATGCATGCATGAGATCAAAAGCCATTTCCCAACAGATAAGTGGCCAAAGGATTTATACTTTCATTGAAAGAAATACAAACATATCAATCATAAAAAATGTTACAAATTAATAATGTTAAAAAATCTAAAACCCACTCTGGGCTTGTACTCTACCACTAGCAAGTTAGCAGAATCAACAAAAGATAGTAACTGTTAAAGGGGCTTGGGGAAAATAGGGATGCTAATGCATTGTTGTTTGGGATTCAATATATCCTTCTGCAAAACAACTTGGAATCATGCAGACAGTGATTATGGGTTTTTAATTCAAAGATTTCACAGTAAAGCATCTACCCCCAAGGAGGTCAATGACAAAAAGAGAGGCTTCAGAACACTTACGGAAGTCTTTTTTTCTTGTGGTAGCAAAGAACTAGAAACAAAGTACATGTCCATCAAGTGGGGAATGGCTAAACAAACTCCAGTATGTAATGAAATACTATGGTTCTATAAGAAATTATGAAGACAAGAGAAGCATGTAAAGACTTGCATGAATTGATACAGAGTGAAATAAGCAGAACCAGGAAAACAATACATATGATCGTGCAACAAGGTCAATGGAAAGAACTAAAACAAAAACAAAAAGTAGAAACTTAATCCTATGAGATTATGACCAACTTTGTTCCCAAAATAGAACTATGAGAAAACACCTGCCACTGCTTAGCAGAGGAAGGAAATCATATCTTAGCTTGATGAATTTTTTTCTTCCTTGTTTACTTATTCTTTATTATAAGGGATTAGTCCCTCTGGGAGAAGAGTGGTATGGGGTACACACAGAAACACATAGGTAATGAAAAAATTAAAAGCTATCAATAAATATTTATTTCAAACGACAGTTACAGAACATCCCACAGAAAATCACATACTTCTACAATTTCTACAATTATAGCTGCCAATGGACTATTTCCTAAATAAATGTAAATTGATATTAATAACCATGTACTAAGGACCTAAAGGAAATGATATTCCTGGCCAGAAAGAAGAAAATTCCTACAGACTCCCTCTGATTCTATCACTAGGAATTTGGGGGCCAAACAGTTTTGACTAACAAGAAATAATCCCTAGATACTACAAATTAATGTTGTGAATCCCAACTCTGAATATTAATGAAATGAATGTCCCTATTTAAATGACTGGGGAGCGGGAAATATATTATCTGGCCATATTGAAAAACAAGGCTACACAAGATGCTCTTATCATTAATGCTACCAGAGATGGTGTGGCACCCTTACCCTACCTTGAGATGCTCATAATGTTTCAGTGGTAAATTATGAGACCTGCTGTATTTTCTCATAAGATTCCAAATCGATCATGTTGTAATTCATTTTATATTAATGTGTAACAGGCAGACACTCTCTGAGGCAGAAGTTTCTCCATCCTTTGGTTGAGGAAGACCCACAGGTCAGGCTTTGTATATGCTGTTAAGATATTTATATTTACTGATTGGAAATCTCTGCTCTGAAGAAAGGAAAGTCTCCTACTCGTCAAGAGAGCTCTTAATAACCATAAACTACTTTCCATCTCCAAGCTTCATGTTGATAGAAAGATTTTTGGTGTATAATCTACCATAAAAAGAAAAAAATCTCCATAATCTTTGCACTTTAAAAAACTGCAAACTTTTTTATTTCAGAGAGTGTATCTTTCATTTCCCAAGGTCATAGCTTAAAAATCAGAGGTAACCTTAGAAGAGATCCAGTCCAATCTCATTGTTTTGTGGATACAGGAACTGAGATATTAAAGTACATTCTTGGATCCTCATAAGTAGTAAATAGCAAAGTCAGGATTTGAACCCAGATCAAAGTCCAAATCCAGTATCCTTTCCTCTATCTTTGTTACTTTTGGAGAAAAAACTAAAGGCTCTGCCTATGCTTTAAGGCTTCAGTAAATTCCCCAATTGTTCTTTACTTATTTCCTACCCCTATTCTGTGAGATCTGATAACAACATAGACTATCAGCTACAGAGACAGAACCAATGAAGGAAAAACAAAACTTTTTTTTTTTTAAAAGGAAGGAATAACAAAGGAAAGTCACATAAAACTGAGGTTCAAATTAATATAATGTATAAATAGCAACAATTAAAGTAAATCAGTGGCTGCTTAGAAGTCATTTAGATCAATCAGTCCACTAAGAACCACTGTCCAAAGGCTTTCAACCCATTTCTGAGGATGCTGAGTAATTCTCTAGGCACTGGAGAGGTAAATTTTTCTTCAGTCATGGCCATATTCAAATGTGGAATTTCAGTAAGAGTATTAAAATGTCTTGGAAACCTGTTTGGGTATTTTCCCAAAATGCACTGGATACTAGACAGACAAAACAGAATGCAAGGACTAAAGAAATCCGGATTAAGTTTTATTCCTTAATGTCATACTCTTTTCATTCACAATTATGCAAATACAGAATATCAAACAAAAATATTTAACAGTTTCATGACTGAATGTATTTATATTTTGCAGTTTTTCAAAAAAGTTATCTTTGCCATTAGATAATGGTAACCTAAGTTTAAATATGAATTAGACCTAATGACATAATACAATGCCTAGCAAATTCCTCACTTTTCTTTGCACCTAAATTTCATTTAGATCAATCAAATAATGATTTACTGGAAAATCCAATTTCAGCTTTCTTTTCTTCATGCTAGGTAAACCAAGCACCTAATTTATTGGGCCAAATCCTGAAGCCAAAGGGCCCATATCCTTTGCAGGTATAAAAGACAGCAAATGACATTTTCCCTAGGGAACTAGTGGCCAAATTGTCAAAAAGAGAAAAAAATCAAAATCTATCTTATAAGAAAGGGATTTTTTTTAATGCATGAAGAATTAAAATGTTTTAAGCTATTAAAAATGTTCCACTTAAATTATGCCAAAAGGTAATCCAGGAGTGGGGATGAAGAAGGTTAGGAAGAGATGAACAGTTCTTTAAATCTCCATTTAGCAATATTCTAAAGAAACGAATACCATTCACTTTAACCTTCTTTAATCTTTTCCTCCCAGCCTCACTTTCAGTACTTTTTAAAAGTTTAAAAATTAGTAAAATGGTTTCCTTTGCATTTTTCCACCCTAATTTTACACATGTGACAGTGTCAAATGTATATCATTCCACCAACTATGCCATTAAATGGAAAGCAGTTCCACAATTAAATATGTGAAGAGAAATTAAAGTAATAAAATACATTCCTCAAAGGAACTTTACTTTTAACATATACTTCTTCAGTCTACAAGCTAAATGGGGAAATTGTTCAAGTAATAAAAAGAACCCCAAAAGTAAATATGAATTAATGGAGTCAGTTTGATGAAGTGGAATGAATTCTGAACTTGGAGGAACAGGACCTGAATTAAAATCCCAGCTGTCCAATTTCCTATTTGTGTGACCCTGGGTAAGTCACTTTATCTCCATGACTTTCTGTTTCCTCAACTATTTAATGAAGAGGGTTAACTAGGTGGCTTTCAAGGTCCCTTTCAGCTTTAAATCTATAATTGTACAAAATTTTAATTTTATTCATAAAAAAAGAATATGTTGAAATTAAGTACTTTATCATTAGAAATTTGATTAACATAGGTAGAAATAATACAAGACTCACAGGGATGAGTCAAGACTGAAGGAGCACCCTACTGGCTCAAACCTTCCGGAAGACATCCAGACAGTCCAGTACTTAGTGGCTACATTGTATATGTGGCCTGGGCATTGATCCCCACCCCTTTCATCCATAGGTGATAAATCTGTGTGATTGCCAGCCCAAGGGAAACCAGTGCTTGAAATAGCAAGCACCTTTGCCTGGTCCTTTGGAAATAGATCCACCATGGAGATGAGTAGAGCAGAACTTTTCCCAGCCTCCTCTGGGAACAGGCCAACTTTATTAAAAGGTTTGTTCAAAGAGGAAGATTTGCTAATTGAGTCATCATTGTATTTAGGAAAATGTGTGTGCTGCATGTGTGTGTGTGCGTGTGTGTGTGTGTATGTGTGTGTGTTTGTGTGCTCTTTCCCTTTTTTTATTTGAGGTATGCCTTTGACTGAAATGCAAATAACTATGTAGAATATTTTGTTATTGTTTTTGTAAAATAAGAGAAGAAACTTGTCCACACATTTGCTCTTTGAGTACAATTTTCAAATGCCTGGCCATGAGTTTTTCCTACTCATGGATATGAAGGTTGACAACCATTGCTCTGATAACACCTCCAGGTTAGAACAAAATCTTCTTCCCACACTATTATATTTACATTGCACATGCTTTTAGTTCTACAGTTCAGTGGCAAGGAGAACTGCACCCCTATATGCATCAGCCCTGAAGCTACTGTAAGCTACAACTGGTTGCTCTGTAAGCAATGGAACGAATTCTCTGTTGTCACCATAGAAATCCCCTGGAATGCAGTTTCCCGCTGGTTTGTTACACTGCATCAGAATACTGGTAATATAAGGATTGCCTGCTACATTATACAATGTAACAAAACCATTTGTGCTCTAGTTAATGCTGAAAGACCTCCATCTTTCCTTTTTGTAATTAGAGATCCTCATTTACATTAATGTTAATTCACATGTAACAGAATCCTAACATAACTTCTTGGAGGCCATCTATTCCAAGATCCTAATTTTACATATGAAGAAACTGAAGCACAGGGAGGATAAGTGACCTGTCCAAGGTCACATAGGTAGTAAGTATCAGGGGTGGGAAGCAAACCCATGTCTAGCAAGGACTCTTTTTACTATCCATTCAATCCCACTAACAATTAATCTCAATTAAAAAAAAATTCTCAATGATTTCTCTTGCCTTTCATTGCATACTGTGCTATTTATTAGAGATTTCCCTCCCTGCACCTTCATCTCCCTCCTTAACTATAAGTGATTTCTGGATTATCAGCTGAATTCCTCTCTTTATCTCACTCCTAAATTATTGAACCAAATCATTTTGAAGTTATCATTGAGAGACAGCACCAGAAAGTGCAAAGTGTTATAGATTTGCATTGAAAAAAATCTAGTTATGGGTCTGGGTTCTGACATTTTCTAGCTCTGTGACCTTGGGAAAAGCTCTTGATCTCTCTGAGCTTGGTCACCAATCAAATGGGATTAGCAATATGCTTACTTCACAGTATTGTTGTAAGGAAAACACTTTGTAAACTGTGTACTTACATATGTACATGTATATGTATACAGTCATATGCAAACATATCATATACATATACTATTAAAGCTTGGTAACATAAATAAAAAATCTTAATAATTTCCGGTCCCTAGTACACAGCCAACAAACAACAAAAAATGAAAGAGCTATGCTAAGGTATGACTAAAGCTATATTTCCAGAGAATTTTTTAAAATTACTTTTAGAGGAATATGTTCACAAGATTGCATATTTAACAGATATAATACTTTAGAATTGATAAAATGACAATTTTCAAGGGAACAGAATATTTGGAATTTGGGTGATGAGTTTCAGAATTCCTTCAATAGAAGTCTAAACCATCTTTTATGAATACGGTATACAAGGATGGTTATATAAAACAAATTACTTTCATCTCGAGTTATTCGATAAGCCCTCTGTACCATTATCCGACAAATATGGCTTCTTCCCACAAGTAAAATCATTATAAAGACTGCATTTCAAATGTGTAATGTAGTTCTACATTTGGTGATGGGATTTGAAGGGGGAAATCCACATATCTATAACGCAGCCTCCAAAATAAATCGTTTTAATGCCTAGCTTGTAAAGAAAAGAGTAAGAAAACCACTGGATCAGTTTACACAATACGCAAGCCGAAAAAGAATAAATCAGAGAATACATGGGTTTCACAAGGACTGAATTAAAATCTCTCACATCAAACCTTCTTATGGTTTTGAAATATTTGGCTGTGCAAAATCAACAGACAAGCTCTTAAAAAAAAAGAATCCTGTCAATTTTTTTTTGCTCCTCATAACCCTGCCAGTTTCCCAATGCCCTTTTGACAGTATAATCAGTCAATTCAATCAGAGAAATTCTATAGTACAATGGTAATTTTCTCTCACTTTTTTCTTTACACTGTCAGTTCAAGCCACCTGCTGAAAGCATTGATGTGGAACAGCTCAGTATTAGCTCTGAAATTAGTACCAGTCCCCAGTTAAATACCTGGCACATTCAGTGTGGGATAGAAGCTGTTAATGGCATATAAGCCCATCAGTGGAATAAGCACATTACTTGAGGAAGTCTCTTTCCAAGTCACCCAGACAGGCCCTTCCTGGTGTCCCTGCACTAGACTGAAAACAAGCCAGCAAAAGAAAAATGTTTTTGAAGAAACAAGCCACATTTGTAAAAGGAGGTACTTCTAGCTAAGGGAGGATTCTCCTTAAGTACGGTCTCACTGCTGCCATTGAAAAACACGCTTCTGCATACAATAATGTCATTGCCCATACTTGAACACTACAACCAAAGAGCTGAACAAATAGGGGCTTTTCTCTAGTCGAAGGAGTCATGTCACTTAAACAAGCAGGATGTTTTTCTGTCCAAATTCCAACCTGGAAATCACTACAGCATGCACGGCTTTTGTTCACTTAAAGAGAAAATGACGTGCTATTATCATCTCTCATACTTTATAAATCCCATCACCTTTTCTGGCCTCCCGAGCTCAGCAGGTATGTCCATGTGTACTGGCTGAGGCAGTAAGGATGAAAGGCATTTGCTATAGACTTCCCTGAGGGTCGTCAATGGACAACCTGTACAAGATTTATGCTTTAAATAATGAATGAACTAAACACCTTGAGGTAATTGGCTGTGTGAAGCTTCACACTAGGCCAGAGAGCTTGTCTGTGCAGAGTAAAATAAGATTAAATAATAAATGAAGAGTGTAGACCATTTTCAAAACCAACTAATTCTACATGGCTTTTTTCAAGTGAAAGTTGTTCGTCAATGCTGCTGTTTTCATGATTTTATGGTAGAGTCACTGGGGCATTCTCTTTCTTTGTCAATAGTAACCATGGAAGTACTGTATTCATATTTTTTTTGGTTCCTATGCTTGGGACTCAGCTTAGTGAACCCTCTTTAAATGCTGGGAAATGTGAACATTCCATTGAATGTGTCCTGGGCACACCAACTGTTCAACTTCATTTGAGTTTTATAAAGATAGACCCAACCAGCAAACTACCTCTGGAGGGGAAAAAAATCAAACTCTTGAAAAAAGAATACTTTTGACACATGTTCAGATATAATGCACAACTGTCTACTGCAGGGACTAATAAAGAGAGGTTCTGTCAAATGGCTTTCTGGGTTAGTTATAGCGTAGACACTCATCATGCTTCACATTTTTTCCCTTGAACGACAAGGTAATGATGTTTGGTTGCTAGCTTTGGAGAGGAAGAAACTGTACCCTCTAGATGTAGAAACATAGACAGACCCCAGAAAGGAATAAATGTTGTCTAAATGCATAGAATTTGTGATTACGAAAATCACTGATGCAAAAGAAGATTATGAAGGATCTTGCATCGACTGATATTTAGTTTTTGTTGACAAATTAATTATTAAAAATCATGTGATTAATAGCAAAGACATGCTAGTTCAGTATATTCAACATGGTGTGGTGGAAAGGGTACTTGATTTACCATCAGAAAGCAATGGTTTAAATCCCCACTCAATCAAGTATGTAACCACATTGTCATTTTCCTAACTGATAAATGAGAGTGTGGGAGATGATTACCTCTAAGGTCCCTTTCAGTTCTAAATCCCATGATCTACATAGATATTAAAATGATTATTTATGATATATAAGTAGAAAAAAGACCTTTCTCTTAAAATAGGTTTTAACGGAAAATAAATGGTAAGCATTAGGGAAAGGAGCTATCTAAGTCAGTTACCCTTTAATGGTATATAATCAACCTTTTAAAAGATACAAGCTTACGTTATCTTGTAATACCAGGTGAATTAATTCTGGAAAAATCAGAATATTAGTCTTATCTCTCCAAACTCTACACCTATATTATTACCATTCTATGTTGCACTTGAGAGTGAGACCACACAAAACACAGAAAACTTACTTAAATGGAGACAAATGTTTCCAAGTAGAACAAAACCACATTTAAAGGAATTGTTGTTATTCATTTGGTTCAGTCGTATCTGACTCTTTGTAATCCCAGTTGGGGTTTTCTTGGAAAAGACTACTGAGTGATTCGCCATTTTCTTCTCCAGCTCATTTTTTTTAGATGAGGAAACTGAGGTAAATAGGGTTAAATGACTTGCTCAGGGTCACATAGCTTCCTGATGCCAGGCCTGCTATTTTATTCACTGAGCCACCTAGCTACCCCTTGTCTTCTGGATATACTTTCAAACCTAAAACTTTGCAGGTTACTTAAAATTACCTTAAAATCAGCAAACTAATTAAGGAAATGCTAAATTAATTCTCATCTTTATTATGATATCAAACTCTGCACTCAATAGGCTCAGTTTTGTGGGCTTCCATTTTTCTTCCCTTTTGGAACACTAGGAAATATTTAAGAAAATAAATTTCTTTAAAATGTACAAAAGAAGAAAAATGTAAGCTCTAGCCTTTAGAAATAATACAGAGTATACAATGACACAGCTCACTAAGCCACAGCCTTTTCTAGGGTGATAAAATAATTAAGATATAGTCTCTGCTTTCATAGAGTTTAATAAATGATCTAGGAAAATGCCAGTTACTTCCATGGAACTTATCATTCCCTTCATTAGTAAACATTATAGCTCCTCACTTCCCTCTCATCTCAACAAGAGTGTATCTGCACACCTGTATTATTCACCAATAAACTCTCCATTGAGTGGCTGCCCAATGTGCTAGAGCCTTTCTCTAGTTCCTTGTTATATTCTGTGATTATCAGTTCAACACTTAGGCTCTCCATCTGCTATCCTTTGCTCTCACTACAAGACTAGTCCACTGTCCACTTCCTTTCTGAACCCTACATTCTCTTGATAATGTGCATCCCTTACAACATTTACCACATATAAGGTATAATCTAGCCTAATTGTAACTATGATACTTTTTCTTCATTTTCCTTTAGGTCTCCTACTCTTTTGATTATTCAGAGATTGTGGCATTCCAAGATTCCAATCACACATCACTAATAATATTTGTATTCTAGAGCTAGTCAACCAGAGAGACAGACAGAAGGATGAGAGAGAGAAACAGAGAGACAGAGAGGCACACAGAGAGAGAGACAGAGACACACAGACAGACAGACAGTCAGAGAGAGGGAGAGAGAGAGAGAGAGAGAGAGAGAGAGAGAGAGAGAGAGAGAGAGAGAGAGAGAGAGAGAGAGAGAGAGAGAGAGAG
>CM053624.1:160014164-160027529 GCA_028646595.1 Phalanger gymnotis
CTAACTCAAACTCTATGTCCATCTACAGAGTCTGTCTCAACTATAGGTAAAGATTTACTACCTCAATGGACTGGCTATCCAAATCACTCTGGCCAATAACTATTTTTCATCCATTTTGTATTTATTATATGGTTAATAAGTGGATCTCTTAATAGTCTCTTTTAGGCTATAATTTTTTGGAGCTTCATGGAGTTGGTATATTAGCTTATGAAAATATGAAATTCCTCTTCCATCTGGACCCTAAACATGAACAACAACGACAATAACAATAATTCACATATATTCCACTCTAAGATTGACATTATCTCAAAAGGAACCTGCTATTATTTATCCATGCTTTACAGATGAGGAAACTGAATCTCTGATAGGGTAAGTAACTTGCTGAGGGTCATACAATAAGTTCTCGATGTAGTATTTGAACCTAGACCTTCCTTCCTCTAATTCTAAGTCTCTCCTATGCCACGGTGCTTCTCCATGACAACAGTGAGTACCTTTACTGAGCAAATGTTCCTTTATTTTATATCTCACTTGGATGAATGGAAAAAGCATTTATTGAGCACCTACTATTTGTCAGGTGCTGTGCTAAGGACTTTACCACTATTTGATCCTCACAACAACCCTGGGAGATATGTGTTATTATTACTCCCATTTTGCAATTGAAGAAACCGAAGTAGATATAGGTTAAATCGCTTCTCCAGGGTCATATAGCTTGAAAGTATCTGAGGCCACATTTTAACTCAATACTTCTGGACTACAGGCCCAGCACTATATCCGTTGTACCACCTAGCTTCTCTCCCAGTTTTTTTTTTTTTTGAGTTTTGATTAAAGGGGCCATCCCTTGATTAACTTCTTAAAGAGGCCTATTCACTGAATGGGCATTACCTCACTCTAAGTGAGAACTTGAAAAGGCCTTAGCCTGAAAGGGCGTGGGTCTCCCAATGCATCCTGGGCCATCTCCAGATGTCCTGGTGAATATCAGGCCACTGGACTCAGATGGCTCTGGAGGAGAAAGTGAGGCTGGTGACCTTGCACAGCCCTCTCTCACTCAAAACCAAGTCAACTGCAAGTCATGACATCATTTCCTTGATGTCATAGTCCTCTTTGAGAACAAAGGACAAACACAACAACAACAACCTGTTAATAATCAAAAGATCGCTGAACGGTGACTTGTTTAATTTTATTTAACAAAGAATCTTCTAAGATCTTAATATAGGCCTGGGAGACTTCTTGTCGTTGGAGAGTCTGTTTCAATCCTCTATGTCAAATGTTTTGTTTTGTTTTACTCATCAACAAATACTAAGCACAAATGAGTCTTTTATTGACTGTACCTTTCGGTCAACTCTGTGGCAGCGAAGATAGGGCCTTGCCATAGAAAATTATTTGAACAAGCATGATGGTTTTCTTCTCATAGTTTCATCAGTAATACTCCCAATGTGTGACCTTAACTATTCCAATACATATTTTATGACAAAGGCTAAGGAGATATACGAAATTACAGCTATTGGCTCTTGATTTCCCTTTTTTTTTCTTTTTGGACTCACAATTATTATTCTATTATTTTAATATCAACTCCCTGAGATATATTGTAATCCTAGTGCTTTCAAGATTATGTTAACCTCCGGGATAGGTTTCTTTGGTGTATACTTGGTCAAGTCCAGTCATTCTTCCTGACTTTGACATAAGTACAATTTCAAGTAAGAGGGAACTGATGTGTTAAGGTGTGGTTTAGCTTTTCTTTTTAATGGTGAAAATAGATTGTGAAACAAATATTGACCAATTTATTCCATTTCCTATCAATATGTTGCCCACCTGTATTTATAATTCTCTTTAGATGACGTGGCTGGTCGAGTCTCACGCCAAGCCTTCTATGGACTTACTTTTGCTTCCCCTATCTTAGGAGCCACTACTATTCATACCATACTTCTCTATAGTATTATAAATTAGTGTGATACTAGTAATTTAGTGTGATCCTACAATATTATAAACTAGCGCGGCTTCCCTGCCTCTCAATCTCTGAGAAATCTATAAGATTCTAACCTCTTTCATTCTCAAAGCTAAACCATATTTTCCAATATTGTTTTCACTTTGCTACTCTGAGAACCCACCTTTGCGTTAAAGTCACTAAAGAGAAGATAATGTATTGACTTAATTTTAGGATACTTTCAAGTTCTTCGTAGATATTTTCTACCATTTCCTCCTCAGCAGGTCTTTGAATCATATAGTTATCTTCTGCTAAGCTATAATTACTATTCATGCTTGATTTTTGACTTAAGCTTATAATGAACACAATGAGATATGATGAATGAGATGGCCAAGTGTTCCATGGAACATTATTTTGTTGTTGTTGTTGTTGTTGCCTTTGGGTATTACAATCCAAAGCCAATTTGTATGACGCATTGAAGCATATGAAGCACTTTAAAAATTAAAAATGACATGCAGAAAGCAGTACAGAAGTCATTCTAGGTGAGAACAGTAGTATGAGCAAAGCCTTAGAAAAAAGGAATGATCATTGGGAAGCCATGAAAGGATCAGTTACTTGAAAAAACCGATGATGGTTTGGGCTTGAGAGAAGACATGCTAATGTCAAATATCTGAATGGTAATTCTTTGTAAAATTCATTCTGTAGTTCCAGGAGATATAACAATGACTAAGAGCGAGAAGTTTTAGGGAGACAGATTTTAATTTAATATAGTAGCATCTTAATAAGTAGAGATAGTTAACAATAGAATGGGATCTCTTATAAGTTAATGAGTTCTTTGTCATTGGAAATACTCAAGTGGAGGCTGAATGAGCACCTGTAAAGGATACTGGTGATGGGCGGGGGGAGTTTGAGGCCTACACAGTATGGAAGCTTAAAGAAGATTAGCAATGGTATCCTTTCTGACTCTGAAATTGTTTCCATTCTTAGCATAGTGGTAACTTGTATTAAGAAGCTGGTTACTCTGAATTCCATATCTCTGTTGTCTTTGGTAATTAGAAAATCCCCTTACCTACTTTGAAAAGAAAGCAGCAACAATATGGGACCAAATCTCTTAACTAAACCTACCATAACCTACAATAGCAAGATAGCATCACAAACTGTAATTTCAGGAGACATTTGGTTAATTCTTTCCTTTGATTACATTATTCACAGTATGGCCTGACATATTTCAGAATACCTAAACAAATTTCAGAGAACCTGAAGAATACATTCCCCATTCTTACCAAAGTTATGTTAATTAGGTACATATGATTCATATATCTAATGAACAATCCATACATTTTGTAAGTTATGGGCTCTTTCTTGGTCCTCTTCCCCAAAAATAAAGAGATAAAAAATGAAATCTGCAATTATTCTATTAAAAGGAAACTTGTAATCATGGTACAACAGAGGTACAATTGTGTGTGTGTGTGTGCGCACG
The DNA here is from genome assembly GCA_028646595.1 of Phalanger gymnotis. Taxonomy (NCBI): domain Eukaryota; kingdom Metazoa; phylum Chordata; class Mammalia; order Diprotodontia; family Phalangeridae; genus Phalanger; species Phalanger gymnotis. Next base: position 160,017,566 of record CM053624.1, read on the forward strand.
CATGCGTGTTATATTGGCTAGCCTTGCCTATGACTGTTGTTGCAGTGCAAGAATTTCTATATCCAAGGACATGTTCTTTCACCTTCCCATCTGTCCTGTGAATTTTTTAACGTTTGAGACAGGTGGCCTGTTGGAAACCTAAAACCCTGTGGGTACAAAATATGATTAAAATCTGATGTTAGACTCTCTGATAAAGAAGAATCCTATGTTTAGTCAGGAATTTATAAGTAACTTGCAAAAATGTGTCAAAGACAATTTGAACTCTACATAACCAAAAATCTTTTAAATTCAAGTTGAGCATATGCTATATGAAAGTCTTGCTTTAATTCTCCCACAGATGATGTATGGCCATGCACCATATACTACAAATTAAAAAATAGACAAATAATAGCATGGTGCCCTCCTTAACGGTTTAGCTTCCAGTTTTTCCCATTCCACCCATCTCTCTCTTACTTAAACTTATATGGATAGCATATCCATATAACACTTAACACTGTGTTAATAGTCCTCCTTTCTTCGTATTGTTTTTCTTTGTACCTCTTCACGTTGTAGGCACTTTATAAATGTGTTCTTGAAATGATTTGAATTCACAAGTATTCATATGTTGCTTATTTGTGTTTGCTTTTTTGATTCTATCTTTGGCAAATGTAACTAAATTCTTCCAAGTTATATTCATAAATATTTTATTAATAATAATAAAATCAGTTAATAATGTAAGCTGAATTCCCTAATTGCATGCTACTGAGCTTGTTATAAAATGCATTACTCAGGAAAATCTTAACAATGGCTGTACTTCATTCATATGCCAAGTAGAGTGAAACTTCTTGGACAACTTAAAAATGTACAAGAGGAAAGTTAAAAGGCAATCATATATGTAAAGTTCCCCATTTGGGGTTGTTAAGGGAGTGCACAATATCTTTTTTTTTTTAATACTTTCAATTATTCTCTAGAGGAGATTGAAGGAGCCTAATTGAAATCTATTTAGTGAGAATCAAAATCTATGCTGAGTTCAAAAGTTTGGCCCAGAATACTAAGCAATGATTGCGGCAGATAATTAATATTTAAAATGTTAAATGATTTATCTTCTTATAAATAATTAAGGGGATTTAAAAATCCAAGTAAGGAGCTACTGGAAAAGAATATACAGTACAAATATAAGGTAATATACACATAGTATAGATATACAAATATATATGGACATGTATGTATATTTATACGATTTTGTATGTATAGACAATAGGAATGGATTTTCATCTAGACTTGTGATTTCAGCAATGTGAGGGACTTCTTGTATGAAAATTCCTTCCACAAATACAAACTGGATAGATATTCCACAGATATTTCACTTTGCATTCTCTGTTCTGCCTGGTTTCATTTCCTTCCAACAAGATACCCCTCCTAGGTTAAGTTTATCACTCTGGATCTCTTTGCCATGCTACCAACACAAACCTGGATTGACACCGCCTTCCTTAATCTCCTCTCCCCTCTGCCTGGAGGGCTAGAGGGTGGAAGACCAAACTCTTCTCAATGCTTTCCTCAATAGAGGGCAGAAACTGCTCTTAGTTCCCTCTGCTGCTCTGCCTGGTTTTTAACTCCAAGCAACAAGCTCTCCCCCCACCCTCACTCCTGCACCAAATACTCCTTGGTGTTCCCCCACCTCTGCTTTCATGCTTTTTTGTGTGTGTTATCTCCTCCCCGCCCATTAGATTATAAGCTCCCTGGGGACAGAGGCTGTCTTGTTACTAAGTGCTTAGCACAGTGTGGGCGCATTAAAGCACTTAATAAATGTTTATTGGAACTGGAACTGGAAATTGGCCACTCATCTACAGCTTACAGTCTCAGAGAGTTTTCTCGATCACTGAGATGTCATGATGACTTTCTTATGGTCACAGAGCTACTAAGTATCACAGTCAGGTTTTAATTTTCCTGATTCCAAGGCTATTCCTTTATCTACTATACCACACTGCTTCTCATATAGACACACACACACACACACACACACACAGACACACACACACACACACACACGGTATTTTTTTTTTTTACAAGCAACAGCATGTGAAAATATGTTACTTATATTTTGCTGTTGGTGATATAAGCAATGACTTAAAAGTCTTAACAAATACTGAAATTAATTTCAGGTGACTGGGAATTCTCTTCCAGTATGTATTAAACAAATCAAGGTGAGGCCGCTGTGATAAATTTAATAGACCAATTTTCAGTGGTGCACAAATTCAATAAATTGAAATTTAACTATAGAATATTGCACAAATGTCCATCCCTTCTCTGAAATCAAGTATTCATTCGAGACTATATTACTTACCAGGACTGCCATGAAATCTATAATTATATCATTCTTTGATTCTATAGTCTTTAAGCTAGTTTCCTTCATTTCTAACATTTCTATTTTTATTATTTGCAGTACATACACTTCTTTGCCTGAGACTCCCTTCCCCCTATTCTTTTACTTTTCAATCACACATTTTTGCCAAGTAGTGATATGCCTTTCCTTAAGAAAGATTTCCTTCAAAACATATTTAAAAATGACTTGATTAGCACAATGAGACTGGAGAGAAGAGAAATCTGTTGCTAGCATGAATGAAGCCACAATAACCCAAAACTGTGGAGAAGAAATTGTCTATGCATTAGATCTTCTTTGTGTGCCAGCTCAGCTCTGACAATACATCCAGGTCCCGATTAGTGTAAAGAACGGATCTCCTGTGGTGGTTGCATAATTGGAATTCATATTGTATACTTCCAATAATCCAGAATCAACAACTGCATTTCACACAATTAGAACTTCAAATAATGTGATTTTGAATACACACAGACATTTCAGGGGATTTGTTATTTGCACTAATTGGGACCTGGCTGTATAGAAACGAATGGTGGGGGGAGGGTTATCTTCTACACAGGGGTTAAGCAAAGGAGAAAAGGAATAGCAATAGGTCTCTTCATGATTTCATTTCCCCTTCCAACAATACCACCAACAATGCCCCATGCCCTGTGGTTTCAAAGGAAAGGAGGAAAGAATAATTTTCAGGAGCATGCACACTTAGCTAAATAAATTACAAGCCAAAGATGGGGATGGGGAGCCTGTCAGATTTCTTTTTATACTCCCACAGTGCCTAGACCACTGCTAACTATTCAGCCAGCACTCAAGGTGAATTAAAAGACAAGGCGAAAGGGAATAGAGAAAACAATTTTTAAAAAGAATAGAAGAGGAAGAAAGAATAGAAAGAGAAACATCATAGAGGGGGATACTCAGAGGTAATATAAGATAGCCCTGGAAGGAACATTATAGATCATCTCATCTGCTGCCCTGATTTTACATATATGATTTAGAAATCACATTTCATGTATATGTATTTGTGCAGCTAGGTGGCATAGTACTTGACCTGTAGTCAGGAAGACCTAGCTTTGGTTACTTACTAGCTGTGAGACCATGGGCAAGTCACTTTTACCTCTATTAGCCTCAGTGTCCTAATCTGCAAAATGGGGATGATAATAATAACACCTATCTCCCAGCTTTGTTTTGAGGATCAGAGATAATAATATTGGTAAAGAGCTTTGAAAGCCCTAAAGAGCCCCGTAAATGCAAGTTATTATTGTTATCTCACATTTATGTGATTTTTGGTCTATGGCTTTACATAGTTGTTTGCCTTACCTCAAGCCTGTGAGATAACAGGCAATAAAAGTATCACAGGCAGCTAGGTAGTGGATGGAGTGCTGGGCCTGGGGTCAGGAAGACCTGAATTCAAATCTGGCCTCAGACACTTACTAGCTGTGTGACCCTGGGTAAGTCATTTAACCCTGTTTGCCTCAGTTTCCTCATCTGTAAAATGAATTGGAGATGGAAATAGCAAACCTCTCTAGTATCTTTGCCAAGAAAACCCCAAATGGTGTCACAAAACGTCAGACACAACTCACCAGCAACCACAAAAGTATTAGAATCCCCATTTTACATGTGAGCCATGAAGAGTTTAGGTGAACTGCTCAAAGTTATAGATTTAGTAAGAATGGATACTGATCTTCAAAACAGGTCTTATCTGAAGTCCTAGGTACACCACAGTTTGCAATTCACTTTAAATATAATGTCTCACTGGATCTTCAAAAACAGCCCTTTGAAGTAGAGGCAGTTTTGTTCCCTAATTTACATACGAGGAAATGGAAGTTACAAGCTCTTAAATGACTTACCAGTATCACAGAGCTAAGTGGTTGAGGTGGGATTCGAACTGAGGTCTTCCTGACTTTACATCCAGCATTGCATCCAGTACTCCATGCTATTATAAGTATATATGGCCCTCTTAGGAATATTATTCATTATCCGTACTGCATATATGAGACTAAAGAACTTACCACTTTGAAAAGATTTATACGTTCAGATTTGCAAAGGGCTTTGAGTCCTGTAGATGAAAGAAGCAAGACCAGTTCAATGCTCCCTTGATAAAGCAGCAGCATCAGGAAGGAAACACAAACAACTATGCATAAGGCCACCCATAAACCATGAGGCAGGAGACACCTAGTCAATGGGCCTCAAATCATTACTTCCTACCGTGAAATGTTCTCAACCGTTAATCTGAGGTATTGGCATAGCTTGCATTCTCAAAAGGATTACACACACACACACACACACACACACACACACAAACACACAGTCCTTAGGATCAGAGGTGAGTTAAGTGGAAGTGGAGCCAGGAAACACTAAGCAACAGCAAACTTATGAAGAGGCCAAGCAATCACAGACCCAGCAGGGATGCTGTATCTATCACCCAAGCTGTCAATGGAGGGAACTGAGGCATCTGATGTTGCTCCAGAAATAGCACCGAGCTGCTCAACGTTCCCCCAGGTTATAAGCAAAAAGGGCAACAGTGACTAAGAGCAGGAACAGGCAGTGAATAGAAAGCTCAAGGTGCTATGTGAAGTGGTACCAAAGATTGAACCGCCGACTGAGACAATCAATTTCAATTCAAGCAACAAACAATTCCAAAATGACTCCTATTTGTGAGGGTGTTGCTGTTTTTCAGCTGTTCAGTCCTTTGTGACCCCATGGACAAGGTTTTATTGGCAGTTTTAAGGGAGTGGTTTGCCATTTCCTTCTCCAGTGTGTCCCCAATTTACAGATGAGGAACTGAAGCAAATAAGAGTTAAATGACTTCCCCAAGGTCACCCAATTAGTAAATGTCTGAGGCTGGGTTTGAACTCAGATCTTCCTGACTCCAGGCCTGAGGCTCTATCTACCCACTGTACCACCTAGCTGCCCTGGATATGCAGTGGTACCACCATCCTAAGTAGCCACTGCTTTTGTACTATGTGACTCTTACAAATCTAATCAAAGCCCTGGGCTGCATCCTTGACAGTTCTTAGATACTATAAAGCATTAAAAGCACCCATAGGAAACCAGGGATCTGGGAGTAGTAGAGGAAACCTTGTACTATTCTACCTATGTGGTCCAGCAGATAGAGTGGTAGACCTGGAGAGGGAAAGACCTGAGTTCAAATTTAGCTCCAGACACTCAGCCATTTGACCCTATGCAAATTAACCTCTTTCAGCCTCAGTTTTTCGGATGTGAAATGAACATAATAGTTGTGCCTACCTCAGAGTATTGTTATGTCAATCAAGTGAAAAAATGTATGCTAAGTACTCCACAAACTACAAAGCACTATATAAAAGCTATCTATTATTATAATCATTATTGATATTGTTGGTGTTATCACGAGACCCTGTTATGCTTAGTTTTGCTCTGACTGTCCAGCAGTTACTCTAGTATTTGCTAAAATAGTGAATACTAAAGGGAACCTGACCAGAAGCTATACTGTATCTTCATGACACGTTATAATCAATAAAGAAAGATAATCATTACTCCCTATTCCAACCTCAGCACCATTCCCCACCCTCACCTAGAGATCCACGGTGCTGCCATTATCGTTCTTCAGGCCTGGGAGTTCATGGGTGTAGGGAACTTCTGGTGTGGAAACCACCTCTCCTAAGTAGATGGGCAATGCCTTAGGGTCCAAGAGAGCTGTGTGTGTATACATTTTATGTACACGCATATATACTGTATATACACATACACACATATATATAGTGTGTATATATAGTGTGTATGTATTTATGTTATATATAGTGTATGTGTGTGTATGTATATATGTGTATATGTATGTGTATATATACACACATAGACAGATAGATAGAGTATAATTGGCATCTACAAAAAATAAATGCTACATGTAGTAAATATTACATGGGAGAAAAACAGGCAGGCAGGCTGGCTGATAAAGGTTCAGCAGCAGAGAAATATTATCTAGTTGAGGGCTAGCCAACAGAACTAGCTCCCATATAGGGCTAGCCAAGAGAAGATGGAGGAAACACAGGCACCACAGTGGAAACAGTGGTGATAAGCCCTCAGGGGTCAAAGCTGGATGCTCAGCTATATTTCTCCTAGGCCTGATCTAGCAGAAAGACAATTAGGTCAAAGTCAGGAGGTGTGAGCTCTGATTCTGTCACTGTCATTCACTGTGTGATACTGGGGAATTCACTTGACCTCTCTGTGACTCACCTGTCAAATTGGGATGATCCCCGGATATCTATCTCACAAGGTTTGAGTGAAGATTAATGAGGAAAAGAAACAAACAAACAAAAATGTATTGTACTTGATTAAGCTAGTAAAAAATGACAATTAAAGTTCTTAATGTTTCTCATTCAATTCATTTATTATAAGGTCAATCTTGTAGCACAAGAATGCACAAGAGACTATTACGAACAATTGCATTATCAAAATTTAAATAAGTGATTAATATTTAAAGCAGCCTAATTTGTAATCTTTCTACTTATCCACGCACACTATCAAAGACATCACACTGTCTGCATGTTAAGCCAGTCCTGTGACACCTCAAAGTAAAAATGACTTCTGGACAGGGTGTGGATACCTTACAGGGGCCCATTAGGACATCTAAACTTTAGAGGAACAGCTAAAGTCAGTGAAAAGCATGCAAAATACCTTTTTATTTGGACCATGACAATCATAGTACCAAGACATTTTAATTCACTAAAAGAAATGGGAAGGTGAAAAAAATGGGAACTATAAGATAATCACATGTCCCCAAGTCATTTGAGAAAACTTCCATCATTCTTTTATTTATTTTTGTATATTAATACTGCCACACCTCTGTCCAAGTCTCTCTGGATTTACTTCTACAATTTCCTTCATGCTCATCTCTTTGCACTTAACTTGGCCAACACTCTGGTTGATACTTTTATTACAACTTACATTAAAATGTCAACACAGCCTCCTGACTTGTTTCCCTGCCTTCTTCAGTCTACAAAAGGATTCTTCCCAATGTACACGTCTGATTCAGTCATTCTCTCCTGAGAAACCTTCAGAGGCCCTCTGCTGCCTCCAAGATAAAACACAAATGAGTTAAGGTGGTATTTAATGTCCTTAGTCCCAATTATGCATTCTATGTTCTACCATATTGAATTACAAGCCAAGCCCTGACTTCATCCTGCCCTCTCTAGACTACATACAATTGATCTGGCTGACCCTCATAACTGGAATGGACTCCCTCCAGATCTCCTCCTCATTGACACTTTCCCTTCCTTCAATTTCTACTAAAATCTGGTGCCAATTTTTCTATGAAGCCTTCTCAAATTTTCTCGGTTAAAAGAAAAAAAAAACTTAGAAAAACATCTTATAATTAATCTGGTACACCTCTAGCTGCCCTCTTCTCTCTTTCAATTTCCGATCCCTCTCTGTTGAGGCTTCTTATGCATTTATCATATTCTAACTTGCCTTATAGCTTCTTGTGTGCATATTATTTCCTCCCTTATTCAAATGGAAACTCTTTGACAAAAGGCAATCATTTTCCATCTACATATTTCACAATGAATAGCTTGTATTTTTAAAATTCTCTCAAAGATTAATATGAATTGATTCAAAACGAAGTAAGCAGCACATCCGGAAAACAGTATATATGTATATATATGTATGTATGTATGTATACATGTATACATACACACAATGTACAATACTGACAATGGAAAGAACAGCAAGAAAACAATTGAGACTAGACATTGAATAATTATAATGACCAAGTTTGGCCCTAAAGAAGAGTTATGAAAAAACACCTTCCCTGACTCATTTGCAGAAGTGGAAGCTCCTGGGTGCGGAACACTGGTGATTATGCCAGATATTTTTCTATCCATAGCTGGCATCTCTAGAGTACGCAAAGGCTGACCAAGGATTTTACACATTTTATCTCCTTTGATCTTCACAACAACGCTGAGAAGTAGGTGCCATTATCCTCATTTTATGAATAAGAAAACTGAGGCAGAGAGAAGGTCATCTGAAGTCACTCAGCTAGGAAGTGTCTAAGGCAGGATTTCAACCCAGGTCTTCCTGACTGCGACTCTGGCCCTTGATTCACTGTACTGGCTGCCTCCACTATATTAATATGATGATTAGTGTCGCTGAAATTTATTTTCTTGTTTTTAAAATTCTTTATTATAAGGGATGGCTGGGAGTATTGCTAAGGAGAGAGATAAAGTGGTAAATCTAACTCATATAAAACAAATAATAGCAACATAATTCTAAGAAAAAATTCTCTCAAAGAAAATATGAGAAAATGGCATAAAGGATATGGCAATGTTAACTTCAAAACATATTTTGTTTTTATAACTGCTCAATTTGACACTTACTGCTAAGTATAGCCACTGTATTAGGTTCACTGCATACCCCAATCTGAACTTGAATTAATTTAATCTGAATAGCTACAAAATCAATCCTAAATCATTAAAGTAGCTTAATGTTGGAATACTATATTAAAGAAAAATGCTGTTATGATTTACATACTATATGCGTGTCCACACACACATCTATATTTACTAAATAGCTTAATTTTAAGAGAATGCTAAATACCTTGTGAAATTATAAAATAAACATAGCTGTCCTAAATTTTTAAAAGTTGTATCATTGACTTTAAGATTTTTAAACTGAAGATCAAGAAACATAAGTTCACTTATAGCATATCTTTTTGTCCCTTTTCTTATTAGCAACTAGATGTGCACCAGGTCACATAAAATTTTTTTCTGCCCCTGTGACCTCCTTCCATAGACTTTGGTGACCCTTCCCTAATTTTATAGATGAGGAAATTGAGTTACATAGACCTTGTGGGACTTTCCTAAGGTCACATGATTAGTTACTAACAAAACTAAGGCTAGAACCCAGATGTTAGATTTTCCTATATCCTGCTCAGGGCTCTTCTTGTTATCTCACCTTGGCTCTCATCTATGCTTTAGTATGGTCATCTTTGTGGTTTTTTTTCATATCCTTCTTGCATTCTCCACAAAACAAAGAATTAAGAAACAATGGATTGGGGGGCGGAGCCAAGATGGCGGCCGGGAAGCAGTGACTGGCGTGAGCTCCCCACCAAGTCCCTCCAAAAACCTGTAAAAAAATGGCTCTGAACCAATTCTAGAGCTGCAGAACCCACAAAGTGGCAGAGGGAAGCAGGGCTCCAGCCCAGGACAGCCTGGATGGTCTCTGGGTAAGGTCTGTCCCACACAAAGCTCCCAGCCCCCAGCTGAAGGGAGCAGAGCTGAGCCTAGCACGCACGGCGCAAACAGACCAGACACAGACCTACCAGACCAGGAGATGAGCTGAGAGTGCCCTGGCATCCTGAATTACTGAGCTGTGGCATCCACCAGACCTCTCAATCCACAAAGAGCAAAGACATCAGAGAAGGTTAGTGGGAAAAGCTGCAGGACTGAGTTTGCGGTTCGGCTACTGCCCCTGGGGCAGCGGAAGTGGGGCAGCTTTAGAATTACAGCTGCAGTTGCTTCTGGCCCCAGGCCCACCTGGTGGGAGGAATTAAGTGGCTGATCAGAGCAGGAGGGAAGAGCCTGCTGAAGATTTAAGCCCAGTCCAGGTAGGGGATTCTTGGGAAGGAGGAGTGCTGGTGAGGCA
>CM053624.1:160028029-160081886 GCA_028646595.1 Phalanger gymnotis
GGTTATACATAATGATACGCATGTGGCCCATGTTGAATTGCTTGACTTCTTAGGGAAGGTGGATGGGAAGGGAAGAGGGGAGAGAATTTGGAACTCAAGGTTTTAAAAAAATAGATGTTCAAAAGTAAAAAAAAGAAAAGAAAAGAAAGAATGGATTAAATTAAATCATGCATTCATTTTTTGAATGTAAGATTATGATTCCTTTCTTCCTTTTAAAGCTATAGGTGTGCCAATGATAAAGAAATCTGCCCTGCAAATATCTTAGCCTAAACTAATACATTACAGAATGGCTATCTACATTTTTAAAAATTGTTCATTTTTCCAAAGGCTTCATAGTGGGGTTTCTGCGTGTGTATGTGTGTGTGTGTGTGTGTGTGTGTGTGTGTGTGTGTGTGTGTATTTCCCTCTGGCATATCTAAATTTACACAAATCTGATTTCTTGAAACTTTCTCTAGCTGTGTCTATAAAGTAAGATATAGGTATGTAAGAAATGAAGAAAATTTACCACAAATGCAGACCAAAGCCAATACAAGGTAAGATTTGTCCCTATTTATATCCTAAATGGAAAGTGAGAGGTGGAATGAAGCCTTCTATTGCCCTAATTTGGCTAGATTTATAATACAGTATCTTTACTTATCTCAAGCTACTTCAAAAGGTACATAAATATTTCTAAGGCATGTCCTTAGCATCTGACTCATCTCTCCATTTCCTCCTTTCTTATATAACAGCTGCATTCACGGCATGAATCCCACATCTAAAAATGTTCCTTTAGAGCCTCAGGACTCTCACTTGCAATGCCAGACCTCATACCTCAAGCCCTGGGTCACTCACTTTGCTAGTAAATGGAGGAGGATTTTTATGTGATATATGCGTTCATGTATATTTACATGCATATAAAATTTCTTTTAACAACAGCTCCTCTTCAGACTTTTTGTTGGTGTAAAAATGAACTTTTTTTTTAAATCCAAGTACTATTTCATTTTTTAATCTATTCTTATGATTACTGGCATTTTCAGACCATCATTCAAGAAAGAAACAGAAATAGAAACAAGAATATTCTATAATTTCCAAACACAGTATTCTCATGGAATTTGACCATATCAGGGAATCATATAATCTCTGAATTCAAAGATATCTTAGATGCCACTGAACACAAATTCCAACTCCTTATAGAAAATTCCTTCTGCAACATACCTGATAGTTGTTCAGCCTCTTCTTGCATACCTCTTGTGACAGGAAAATCACTATCTCATGAAGCAAGCTCTTTTCCTATTAATCTTCTGCCTGCACAAAACCTTCTCTATTGCTCCTGGCTGAAAGCATCTGCTGTGCTCCAATTTCCCTCAGTATTCTGTCTTGCTTTCTCAGCAATAGATTTGGAATGAGAGACCAGAGTTTAAATATTGGTTTTTACCTCTTACTAGTTATGTGACCTCAGGCAAATCATCTTGATGAGGTAGATGAGGTTCAGAGTCGAGTTGTCCAGAAAGAATTCAAGAGGCAAACATTCTCCTAGTCAAGAAAGCTTTATTGACACAAAAGCAGCAGGTTAGTCATCAGGGGTACTAGCAGTTTGAGAAAAGACAGGGGCTTGTTTTTATACACAAGTCTTAGGCACTCAGCTAGGAGTGGGCTATGCTCCTATGTGGGCAGTTAACCACAGGGAAGGGAAGGCTAGAAGAGAAAGCAGGTCTGTTGGATACATTTCAAAACAGTTCAAGAATGTGGTCACAAAACAGGGAACTTAGCTAGCAACACTCAAGGATATGGTCATAAGCCATAGAGGTTAATAATGTATACAGAGTATTGGCTTAAAATAACTAGATATTCTTGTTAACAGGTTACTGGGCAGATTTAGATTTAGGCAAGGCTCTCATTGTTGTGAGGCAGAAGTCAGCCTCATAAGTCTAACTACTCTAGAACTCAATTTCCTCATTGGTAAATGGGAAGTTTGGGTGAGGATGGCCTCTAATGTCCATTCTAGCTCTAAAACTATAATGCAATAATCTTTTCATAATCACTCTCCCTTTTGTGTGCGTATGATACATGTTCGAAGTATCCCTATTTGTGTAATTCTTCATCGCTACATCCCCTGAGCCCAGCACAGTGCCTCACACCTTAATACTTGTTTGTTGAATTCAATTGAAATGTCTAAACAAAATTTGCATCCCTATAATTTCTACCCTCTGCACTTAACTCTACCACTTGGAGTAACACAGAACAGATCTATTCCTTAAAATACAGACTAATGAAGACAAAGAGTCCTTTCTACTGAACAAACGTGCATTCTGCAAAATTAAGAAGTTAATTAGGTCACAAGGTCAGCGCACCTCTGCTCTCCAAGGTCAAAAGGTGACACTAACAAGTCCAAGTCATTCTAACAAGTCTTAAGAAACAATTAATTTGGCTACTCTTCTGCTTAGAAGCATGAGGTGGTCACACACAAGCCAATGTTTGGTGCAGTTTCTACCCCTCAACCCAGTACCATTGACCAATATCAAAAGTCTCTTTAAGATTCTCAACATGAAGCGTTCCATGATCAATTTCAAGCAAGCATACGTCGCTTTCACGATTGATTGGCATGTCAAATCCTTGACAAAATAATAAGTGACTGCAGGTGCCAATCACTGTCTAACGATGAATTCAATCGTACATCTTTTTTGTATCAATATGATTAAATCACAATGGCATCCAAAATACAGCAAACAACTGCTTACTTCTTTCCTTAGCAGGCTGCTATCCCGATGCTGGCTGTTCTCCAGATAACCAAAAGTGTGCGTGCGCATGTGCACATGCACAGACACATACACACACACACACACACACACACACACTAAAACAAATACACAGATTGCTAGCAAACTGACTGGGTTTGATAGCATTTCACTCTAGGAGTTTCTAGCTACATTTGGTCTTAGCTTTCCCTACTTCTTTCATTAATTTCAGAATACAGCTGCTTATGACATATTTTAGGATCCCACCATATTGTACTCTTTCATTTTATTCTATACCTTGTTTCCCAGGACCTCCTTCTGCCTTCTATGCTACTGTACAACTGGAAATAGGGAAAAACTTTGATACTGGACATAATATAATTGTTGTTTAACTCTCTGTGACTCTGCTCAACCTTCAGTACATTTCTGAGCTGTGAATTTTAATTCAGCAAGACCTTAGGGAGAAAAGCAAAACAAAGACGAAGTATGAAATGGAAGTGACAACGGGCAGGACATATGAATTCAATGAAAGTGTTCTATGCAAATAGCAAAATTCACAGAAACGGCATAAAGATTAACACCTCCAACACAAACACTTCAGCTACAGACATAAGATGCAGCTATATGAGAAGAAAAAATTGTTCACAGAATCACCTACTTGTATTAAATGTAGCCCGAACCACTCAAAAAATAGCCAACAATTTCTCCTATTTAGGGTTTTTATCTACGTATGAAGGAAATGCTTTTTCGGCCTGTCTCCTATGCTCAAGAATGCTTTTGAAACCCCTAACTGGTGTTCGAAGTTCTCCCACCAGAGTCCTTTCCTAATTCTCCCAGTAGTTATGGCAGTGCCTTCCAAAGTTGTGGCTGTTCCGTCATGTCTGACTCTATGTGACCCTGTAGATCATAACACACCAATGCTGTCCATGGGGTTTTCTTGGCAAAGATACTGGAAGAGTTTGTCATTTCCTCCTCCAGTGGATTAAGATAAACAACCATTAAGTAAATCACCCAGGGTCACACAATAAGTGTCTGAGGCTGGATTTGAACTCAGGTATTTCCTGACTCCAGCCATAGCACTATATCTAGTGAGCCACCTAGTGACCTCCAAAAGTACTTTACATTTATTTTGCATACATTTTGTATTCACTCATCTGTGTATGTGCAGTTTCCCCTAGTAGAATGCAAGTTCCCTAAGGGTAGATGCTTTCTTAAATTTTCGATCTTTGTATGCTAGCTTCTGGCACTGGGTTTGGCACTTAAACGGGGCAGCTAGGTGGTGTGATGGATAGAGCACTTAGCCTGGACTCAATAAAATCTGAGTTCAAATCTACCCTCAGACATTTACTAGCTGTCTGACTGTGGGAAAGTCACTCAATCCCTATTTGCCTCATTTCCTCATCTGTAAAATGGGAACATGGTGCAGAAGAAAATGGCAAACCATTCTAGTCATCTTTGCCAACTTAGAGTTGGATACAACAGCAACAAGCACTTAATTAATTCTTACTGAATTAAAATTGAATTGGACCAGTCCCCACCCTCTTCATCCTTCTTCCCAAACCCAATCTTTTCTCTCCTGTTTTACCCCCTCATTTATTGCTGAAATAATTTGCTATTCCTCTACTTTCTGATAACTTGTATGCAATTCATTTCCTAACATATGAGTGAAGTATGAGCCACCTGAGTGTCAAACTTGTTTTCCTTTATTTTCAAAGGATATTTATGCTATGATACGCCACATTTATTTCAATATAATTTACTGCTCTGCAGTGGTGTTGCTCTGAATTAAAACGTAGGCGCTGAACCACACTGCCAAAGAGCCATGGTAAAAAATACATTGCATCATCTTACTACTAAAAAAAAAATAATTACTATTTAAAGGCACTGCCATAATGGGGTAGACCTGCTATTGATATTACTGTTATTGGAAATGGATGGGGAATATTTATTGAAAATAATTTTTTTAAGTGTTAGAGATTTAAAGTGAATACTATTTGTATTTTTAAATTATTCCCTTGCTAAGACACATATGCTCCATAAACCTCAAAGTGAATACCAGGAAAGCTGATGTGTACCTAATGATTAACAGGGCAAAGGGGAAAGCTGAAGGAAATCTTCTGAGACTTTGGATAGCTTCTTTGCAGGGGAAAGAGAAACACAAGGTGAGAAAATGCCAGGGAAGCTCCCCATGTGGCAAAAAACCCAAGGTTTAAAATAAATAGGACCAACCACCCCCTCTGCACCTGTCTCCATCATCTCAATCCACCTATCAGCTACCAATGCACTTCAACTTCTGACATAAGAGACACCCCCTCCCATTTAAACAAATTAAAATTAATAGTGTGGAAAAAGCATTGCATTCTTACAGCAATGTTATTCCCGCCGAAATCAACAATGCACTGAATGAAAAAAAAAACGTATTCCAGGAAAACTGAGTAAATAGTTTTGGTTTTTAGTACAATGAGTTTTTTGGAAGTAAACATATACATGTGCAGTGTGCAGCTGATGGAGGGTGTGATGGTAATTACTCATTTTTAAACAGCCTTTGGAAATATACAATTCAAGGTACAGCTGTGTCTGGACTACCATATGCACTTCCTATAACCATTTGACATTTTTTTCCCCTTCACTTCAGGGAATCATACTTGGATAAACTGACCAAAGAATGGTCAATTTGCATTCAGATCCATTGAGAGATAATAAGAATCCCTTTGGAATTCAAATGTAAATAAAACCCATGTCACTGGTGCAAACCTTTCGAAATTAACTTTGACTATATTTATTCAACTCTGTATGTGTGTGTGTACATACACACATATGATTTTATGTTGAACATGTAAAGCTACAATAAATGTTGCATCCATCCTTTCTTCTTCCATCTTTTTTCCCCAAACCAAGGCAGCCTTGATTTCAGAATTGTAAACACCTTTGTTCAATTGTTTCACTTATGTCCGACTCGTGATCCCTTTTGGGGTTTTCTTGGCAGATACTAGAGTGGCTTGCCATTTCCTTTTCAAGCTTATTTTAGAGATGAGGAAAACAAGGCAAACAGGGATGACTTGCCCAAGGTCACACGGCTAGTAAGTGTCTAAGGCCAGATTTGAACTTAGGTCCTGCTAACTCCAGGGCCAGTACTCTGTCCACTGTATCATTTAGCTGCGCTTGCAGATAGTATCTCAAGCACAAAGGTCACGTCCTGTTTTTTGTATCTAGGAATGTGTCACGATGCATGCCAAAGAAATTCACCAATGTGTTTTCATGTATAGGCAAATAGCAGGATTTCAGATACATCAACCTACTTTGAAGATGAACACATGTATATCTGAATTTGTAGCACTCATGATAAAGGAGGGTATTAGAGAA
Source organism: Phalanger gymnotis (assembly GCA_028646595.1). Lineage (NCBI taxonomy): Eukaryota > Metazoa > Chordata > Mammalia > Diprotodontia > Phalangeridae > Phalanger > Phalanger gymnotis. Next base: position 160,034,107 of record CM053624.1, read on the forward strand.
AAGAGTCCCTTTATTTCCCTTACCCTGTCAATATCCCTTACACTAGGGTTGGAAAATGGCAAGAAGAATGAAAAAAAGAAAAAGTTTCTTTATCATTTACAAAAATATATTGAAGCCTGATGTTCAGAATAGCGGTTATTTTTCATTTTCTCAACCACATTGGCAATTACAGCAGAGAGGAAAGATGAAATGACTAAAACTGACAACAGGGCACTGGAGATATTTCTCTTACACTAATTAATGATTTGAAGTGTGCTACAATAACCCCAAACTAAAGCCACAGGTAAATTTCATATTCCTTCTGCATCCAACTTGTGGAGTAATTCACCAGATGTCTATCTAGAGAAAAAAAAACGTACCTTTATCCAAACTTAGGCTGTGTAGATTAAACAGAGAGGCAGAGCTAATCTTGCCTTTTCAAGAATAGCACTTTCTCACTAACTAGACCTCAGAGGGTTATTCGGACACTCTTAAAGTACTGATAATTGTTGCCTCTAATTTAATGATAACAGTCTTGTTCTTCTATGATTTCACATTAGCCAAATCTCTTTGAGGAAGTAATGTTGAGATTAGCCACTAGTGTTGACATTAGTTAGAGTTTGTACTTTAACCAAAACAGACTTAAGTATATACACAGGCAAGTGCATGTAAACACACATGAATTCTCAGATAGAGAAGTATCTCAGTGCTTGGTAGAACCCTATTAATGAATACAGGAGAGAGCAAGCCTTTATTAAGAGCCTATGTCAAAATTTGCAAAGCTTTTTGTAAATATTTTCTTATTCTCACAACAACCCTGGGAGGTAGGTGCTATTATCATTCCTATTTGACAGTTGAGGAAAATGAGGCAAAAAAGAGATTAAGTGTCATATCTTGAGTCACACAGTGTCTGAGGCTAAATTTGAACTCAGGCCTTCCTGATTCCTGGCCCAGCGCTCTATCTACTGTACAACCTCTTAAAAGTTTTAATGCAAAAGAATTGCTATGTACACAGGTAGTAGGGTCAGGTTAGAACTATATGGAGATAGATGATAGATAGATACAGATATAGCAGATACATATGTATATATACATACATATACTACATATACATAATACACATACATATGTGTATATGTATGTAAATATATATAGACACATATACACATACATATGCATGTATATTTAATTTTAGGTAGGTGATAGAGTGATGTTTAATCAAGCACAATTTCTTTGGTGATAAGATACCATTCAAGTGTTCTAAACTATTTAACTATGTTTCATATTGTGTCAAGGTTGAATGTGCTCATAAACAAAGATTTCTGAAATACTGCAAATATTTCAAGTATACTGAGCTTTTCAATTTATATTACATTAACTTAGATCATGTCTGATTGCAGGATTCTTTGCAATATTTCAAACACTTGCTCTTAAGTCAATAAAAAATATATTCATTTTATCAGTTAATATACTTGAGCTAATTTAATTATATTTCTTAATTCAGTCTCCAGCTTATAGAATTTGGCTTTATTATAATTAGAACATTATCCAGTCAATTTTTTTATTTTAAAAAATAATTCTTCTTAAAATGAAATTTTCATGTCTGTCTACTTGGGCATAACCTGTCTGGACCTCAGTTTCATTTTCTGTAAAATGAGGTTAATCTGGATCAGGTATTCTTAACCTAGGGTGCATAAACTTGATTTTAAATACATAATTCAATAACTATTTCAATGTAATCAATTTTTTGTCATTCTATGTATTTTATTTTATGCACTTAAAACACTATACTAAGGATGGGTCCATAGGCATCACCAGACTGCCAAAAGGTTTCCATAACACAAAAATGGTTAAGAACTCCTGGTCAAGATAGTAATCGAGTTTCCTTTCATTTCTAAATCTATGCTCTAATAACTCCAAGACCCAAAATATTTTCCAGCAGCTTTTCATGTTCTCTTTGGAGTTTCATGGGAATAAACCCTAACAGTGTTTTTTAAAAAAAGTTTTGCTAGTTTTTTTCTATTTTCCTTCTTTCTTTCTTTCTTTCCTTCCTTCCTTCCTTCCTTTCTTCCTTTCTTTCTTTCTTACATATTTATTTAGATTATTTTTAATTTATAGAATAAAACAAGCATTTTCATAACATAGTATAATATGGTTATTTTTGAGATTTTTAAAAACTTGTCTATATGTAAGCACCTCTAAATCATTGGTATATAGTGTTTTATTTTTGCTTTTTTGAAAAAAAATTTAACCATTAAGTACAAATAATGGTCAAATCATGGAGAGAGAAAAAAACTAAGACTATAAACCATTTGCATTAACATATGATAGAAGTGCAATGTCAGCAGTCATAGTACAGGACCATTTGCAAATTAAAAGACAAATCTGGATACACATGAATGATCAGTGATGTTGCAGCACAGACAACTCCTTCCACCAACACAGACCATAACTCACCTATGACTCAGTAAATTAATCCTAGGGAGTTGTATGACACAAATAGAAGTTAAATGAAAATGACTTGCCCAGGGTCACATAGCTAATGAGTGTCAGTTGTAGGATGTGGACCAAGATCTTTCTAACTGCCAGCCCAGCACTTGATATCCTTTGCTACGGCATGCTACCACTAAGAAAGGATAATTGGACATGATGGTAGCCTAGGAGAGCAAACTGAATCTGCAAAAAATGAATTCTTATTTGCAGTAGCAATTTTTTATTGGAATCACAGGGTAGTATCAATCACTTAGCATTTATTAAGCACCTAGTATGTACTCTGGGGATATAAAGAAAGGCCAAAAAAAGAAAACAAGAAACAAAACTCAGCCCCTGCTGTCTAGGAGTCTGTAGTCTTATGGGGGAGGCCACATGCAAGCAACTATGTACAAAACAAGAAATATCCTGGACAAACTGGAGATAAGCAACAGAGGGAAAGCACTAGAATGAAGAGCAATCAGCGAAGGCTTCCTGTAGAAGGTGGGATTTTAAGTGAGACTTGAAGGAGTCTGGGGGAACTAAGAGGTGGAGATGAAGAGGGAGAGAATTGCAAGCATAGTGAGGGAAAGCCAATTAAAACGCTTAATCAGGAGAGGGAGTGTGAGATGCAAGAAACAGTAAAAAGGCCAAGTGTCATTGGATCTCAGTGTATGTGGAAAGTTGAAAATTACCTCATCTGGTCCAAATGTTACCTAAGTATGAATTCCCTCTCAACAGGAGGGAATTCCTTAATACATAACTCATTACTGCTCTCAATGCAACCTATTCCTCTTTCCAATTATCTAGAAGCGTGTCCATATTTTTGGCCAAAATCTGCTTCCTTGTGCTATCTACCAAGCAGTCTTTGATCACCCGGTAGGCTCAAAAGAAAAAAAAAAATCCTCTTTATATGCCAACCTTTGAAGTATTTGACTTGCCTGAAAATTTTTCTCTTTTCCAGGCTAAAGAATCCTAGTCAGTTCAACCACTTCTCCAGGGTTTTAGTCCCTTCACCATTGTAACTGCGCATGGTGAAAATCTGTCAACGATCCTCCTACAGTATGGCCCAAGAACCAGACATAATGCCACAGTGAGCCAACAATCATTTCTCAAGTACCTACTATATTCCTGACACATAATAAGTTCTAAAGGAACTCAAAATTGAATGGGAAAGACAACATGCCAGAAGCTATGTACAAACAAGATAAATATGAGATAAGACTATAGGTGTGGTTCAGATCTCATTGGCCTAGAAAGAACATTTACAAGGTTTAAGTGACATTCTCTCCTGAATGTTATTAATGTAGGTCAGAAGGAATCAAAGAGAAGTATGATGAACTCATTATTATTGTTATGTTATTATTAGCAGAAAATGTTTATTATGCATGCATAAAAATGCTGAGAAGTTCCTAACAGAGAACACACGAAAGACATAGTTTCTGATCTCTTTGGGTTAAAGGTGGTAACTGGGCCATATCCTGGCAAATGAAATACAGCAGAAGTATTGTCAATGCAAGGCAACGTGGGCTGGGAAGGATAATTTAAAATCCTTATGCACATTGTTGGATTCTGAATCAGCTGTAACCTCTCAGGAAAAAGATCCAGGCATCATCATGACCAGTTCAATGAAGATGTCTGCATAATTTGCAGCAGAGACAGCCAAAAGAATGAAAAGGATGCTGGGATGTGTACTACAAAATAATAAGGAAAAAGTAAGGTATATAAATCAATGGGATAAGCTCAGCTGTAGGGCCATAATCCATTAGGATTATAGGGCTAGGGCCAAGTCTTCTAGAACCTGGGACAAAATTGTGTTCTTATGCCCCCTACCGGGTTGAGGCACCTTCCACAGGCCACTCCCCCTTTACCAAAGGCCAGCCTGGGGTTTTCCCTATACATGGGGGCAGGACAGTCACTATATACCCTCCAAATCCAATCCATGAAGGCTACCAGAACTTCCACAATCATTCTTCCCATTCAATTTGCTCAAATTAAGTAAACACATTTAAGATTTTGCTATCACTCACAAAGACTAACGAAGTGTCTGAGTGGGTTTTTCTTTAAGCTCTTTATTTTGCAGAAGCAGGACCCTGACATTTGGCATCGCACTATGTACCCCAGACCCTTTGCAATGAAACTAGTTGTGCCCTGGTGGTAGAAGCAAAATCAAAATGATACCAAGTAGATTGGACTGCTTTAGACATGCTTCTGAGAACTCCACTATGCCACCAATTTGCATTTTCAAAATCACAAGATTGTTCCCCTAAGATGATTTAGATAAGGATCCTGAAAAGCGAGTAAATGTGAAGATTTATCTAAGGTAGAAGAGAAAGTTAATGAAGCCAAAAAAAAAACCCTAGGAAACAAAGCTCTTTACTGCTTGTCTCATGTTTGGTGTAGGAGATCACCCTATTGTCTATAGTTAACTGTAATAACTAGCATTTGTATAGAGCTTTACGGTTTACAGAGCACTTTACACATCATATCTCATTGAATCCTCACAAGAACATGGTAAAGTAGATGGTGTTATTATTGCCATTTGACAGATAAGGAAACTGACCTACCCAGGGTCAAACAGCTAAGAAATGTCCAGGGTAGTATTTGAACTTGAGTCTTTCTGACTCCATGTCCTGCTGCTCCATCTCCTGTGCCACCTAGTTGCCATATCATAATTAATGTTTTGGGAGGAAGCTAAGTTAACATAAATACAAGCATTTCATTTTCTCCAGTCAATGACTTTACTCATGAACTATTTCCATGCATTACATAGTAGACAATTCTAAAATGTGGAATAATCAGAGAGAGGGGGATGGGGAAGCAACTGGGTAGGCCCAGTCAGTATGACCACTGGACTTGAGAGTCAGGAAGACCTGAGTTCAAATACCACCTCAGCCACTTACTAGCTTTTGTGACCCCAAGCAAATCTTAACTTCTCTCTTCAGTTTCCTCTTCTGTAAGGTAAGGATTATAATAGCATTTGCCTCCCAGGATTGTTGTGAGGATCAAATGAAATAGCATGTATCATTCTTTGCAAATCTTAAAGTGGTATATTAATGCTCACTATTATTACCTTTTCAGGATTTTTTTCAGTTTGCCATAAAGTAGCTTGAATTTAAAATTCTCACTTCTGCAGGTGTGTTATAATTGCTACAAACGTGACTTTTCTTTTCCCCCCAGGACCCTGGACTTCTTTCTTTATAAAAGGTAATTACTTCACATGAGTAGTCACTGGTTTTCAGAACTCACATCATGTGTACTTGTGTAGATTTTGTCTACAGAAGACATCCTATTGAGTCCAGTGTGACATCTCTTGAGATTCATTGCAATTACATCAGGTCCATTACACTAGGTAAGTGCTCTCTATATCCGACGAGAGTCTCTCAAGTTCTAGGATACCAATGGTTTCTTCTGAGAGGCTTGGCTGTTAGAACTTGTTCTCATTCTATTTTAAACTATTTGAATCCTAACTATTTCCAAATCTCAACTTCCTATTGCATCATTTTTTTCTTTTCTCATCATTTTTTCCTTTTTAAAGGATTTTTTCAAAGAAACTATTCTCATTTCTTATTTTTTCCCAAGTTGCTATTTTTGTAATTACTTATGCTTTTTTTTCTTCTCATGCTCCCACTCTTTGATGTTCTTTTTTCCTTACATCAGTGTGTGTGTGTGTGTGTGTGTGTGTTGGTATATTCACGTATGTGTGTTCAGGGGTGCATGTGGATGAATATACTTTAGTTTTTCATTATAAATACATATGCATTTTCTTTAGAGGCATGATGGTTAAAAAAACTAAAACATTTTGTGTGTTTAAAAGAAATAGGGTACTAACCTTAAAAAACAGATTTAAATCTTTACTCTCCATAGAACCCCTTTATATGGGTAATCTGAAATAATAATAGTATTACAAAGCATAACACTTTCATAAAATTAGAAAAAATAATCAATGAAACTTCACAAGAAAGTTGGCTTATTTCCTGATGATAGGAATAATTTTGCTGAAGATGTGCCATTTTCTCATGGAAATACACTGAGGAGCTTTAGAGGATAAGGACTTTGAAGACATCTATCTGGGTTCTGGGATTTGGAGACTGTGAGAACTCCTGTCCCCAGTGACCATCATGACCTAACTATAATTTACTAGTGAAGTTTTAGAGCATTGCGTTTTGGAAAATATACATTTTAAAACTAATCATTTCATTACTTTGGGGGTGATCTGTTCAGGAGGAACACCATTAAGCCTTTGTTTTCTGAGCAGTCGAAATATGACACCAGTTGTAGGTATTTGATGTTTACATATCTGATATCACCCTCCCTTAAGATCTACTTTTCTGGCAGCTGAATTGTTTCTGGAAAAGGTGATGAGCCTATGTGGCTGACTAGTCAGAAAAGCATTATACCTATTTAGCCCAGAGGAGGAAAAAAAATTGAAAGGCCACAACCAGCTTCTGGGTAGGACAAGAATAAACAGGGAGGAAGTGCTGTTACATTTTTCAAATGACAGTCAGAAGTCTTAATAATCTGCCAAACAGGATGTTCAAAGGACACTTGAGGGACAAGAAAAGTCACAGGGGTTATTAACAGATAATCCTGTACTAAGAGCACTGTGTATCTATTAAAAGCTCAATCAAAAGAAGGAGAGGCCTGGAGCCCAAGGCCAGAACACATGAATACCTCACTTAAACCAGCATTCAAAGGGAAGGGGGGGAAAAATCAGTCTTTCAACTCTTCCACTGGGAGGAAGATTCCTCATTTCAGTAATGATGCAATTCTTATTAAGGTTTAACAAACCACATGAATACCAGTCTGGGATAGAAACAAAAAGTAGCCTCACGTGAATAAGCCACCAGCTCAGTTTAAAATAAAACACTGAAGCTCATGCGATGACTGTTGTTCCAGTGTGTTCATGACAAACCAAGAAGATAAGTCAAAACAATTTAAAATGGCCCAGGGACCAGATAAATTCCTTCAGATCCTTCATAGTCTGAATCCAATCCACTGCTCTAGCCAAATGTCACACTACTTTCCCTCAAGCATTTTCTATTGGAGTCAAATGGGATAGGTTGGTAAATTCGAGCACATCCCACGTCTCTTTATCCCCATACCTTTGCTTGTATCTCTCTACCTCTTAACATCTACTCCATTCTTCAAGATCCAGAAGAAATGCTTTCTCTTTCATGAGGCATTTGCTGATATCCTCAGCTTGTAGAAATCTCTCCTTCATACATATATTCAAAGCATTTTATTGTTTTCTTAGGCATTTGTATTAAATTCTGTCATGCTTATATGTTATAGAATCCTAAATTTTGGAATATGAAAGGACATTGGAGAACTTCTTGCATAATTTTCCTCATTTTGTTGATAAGGAAACTAAGGCCCTAAGAAGGGAAATGACTTGTCTGTAAAAAAAAAAACATGAAGCAAAGCTGAATTTTGTATCTACCTCAGCTGAGAAAGAGGAGGAGAGGGAAGAAGGGGAGAAGGAGGTAGAAGAAGGAGAAGAAGAAGAACAACAAAAACAAATAGAAGAACAAGGAGAAGAAGAGGGGGAAAAGAAGGAAGAAGAGGAGGAAGTACCAATAATAGATGATATTTCGTTTTAAGGTTTGAAAAATTCTTTAGGTATGTTATCTAATTCAAGTGTCCTTAACACTACAAAATACAATTTTATTAATCTTATAATACTCGGGATCTCGGGATCTAGTACAATATACACATAGTAAGTAATAAATGTTTATCAAATGAACGAATAAGACTGAGCCAAACTTTAAGAACCACATATCTATAATCTATTCTTTCCATTAAATACATTCTTCAGTATTTTTAAAAGAGAATTTGGCCAAAATATTTGTCTAGAAAATTGCTTTTCTCAAGTTTGATTCTGATGGAAATTTCTTCAAGAACTCTGGAACAATAGCACAGTTGACAATGTCAAAAGCCATGCTGAGATCAAGGAAAATGAGAATGGCAGAAGTGGTAACTGCATTCATAAAGAGATCATTTAAAAACTCTTTGCTTGGATATAAACTAAAACATGACTAGAATGTCTCATCCAAAAGAAAACAATGTTTGTGTGTCCAGCTAGGAGTTTCTAAGGATTCTGCAGTCTAGAAAAGGATTTAGATATCTATGATGTTTTAAGGAATAGAAGGAATGTAATTTATCAAAACTCAAATTTTACAAAGAAAATTGTGTATGTGTGTGTGTGTGTGTATGCGTATTTGTGTGTAATTGGAAAAGTAAGATGCATCAGGTACTCATAACCCTCTTTGGTCATTCCACTTTGACCTCTGAATGTTCTCTCAACATGATGCTTCCTGGAACCCTGGGATCTTTTCCCTGAAACTATCTATTAGGAAACATCTCTTTTTACAACTCCTAAAAACTCATCTTAATCACAGAACATTTCTGGAATAGCCATAAACTGATTCAAAGATTGGGAACTGTCATGGAAGTTATACAAACCCATGACTCTTTACTTCATATTCTATTGCAATCATACATACAGCATTTGCCCTGCCCTGCTAACATATACAATTGGTATAATTATTACTATTGAAAATTCTATCGGTTTATTGATTTTATTTGTTGCCTACATTTTTGCGTGTTCCTCTTTTTTCCCATTGTTTTTTAGACTGAACTCTAAAGGCAAGGGACCATGCCTTTATAATCCTCTTTGTATAGAACCTTTCACAAGAAGGCATTTCAAAAAAAATAACCATAATGATATACAGAAGCATTTTCAGTCCAAAATTCTTAGTAATATTACATGAGGTGTGACTACACAGTAAATGAGATTGATTCCACCAGCCAAGCACAAGAATCAGTCTCAATACTTTATAGTCACATCTCATATGCCAGCTGCCAAAATAATGAAATTTTCTATTCATAAACAAATCTCATGGTAGCCTAACACCTGTGTGGCATCATATTTTCTGAGATGTTATTATAACTGTATTTGGAGATATTTTAAACTTAAAATTAGGAATCTAAATTTGTAGGTTTTTATTTCCCCTTAGGGTCTCAGTCTCTCTGTCTCATCTCTCTTCTCTCTCTCTCTCTCTCTCTTTCTCTCTCTCTCTCTCTCTCTCTCTCTCTCTCTCTCTCTCTCTCCCAAATATTCTGACTTCACATGTGTCTTATGAGACACACAGAGATGGAGAGGAGTATAATGTATGTATGTATGTATATGTGTGTATATTTACATTCTACATTTCCTATGGAAACTTGAATAGGGCAAGGGCTCAATAAACATCTGTAAATGATAAAGAATGAAGAACATGTGGATTATAGAGGAAGGATTACAGACAGATAATAGAGACCTTGACAGATCCTGAATGATTCTGAGTTTCCTAGAAATATTTAAAAGTAGAATAAATATCTATCTCTCTGGAAGACTTTAGATGCTGTCCTATCTGAAGGAAAGAAACTGAACTAGATGACTTCTCAAGATTCCTTATAGTCTTGTAATATTAAAGGTTAATATCTAAAGTGTTGCTTATGCTTCCCTTAAATAATATCATTTCAAATCTTATTACATGAGGAAATAAGCTAATCAAATAAAAGAATGCAATCGGTTAATTCTATGGACTTATTTCTACCTATAGATATTAAGGAAATGGACAAAAAAGAAAGGACAAAATATTAATTATGTTAGTATTACTTCAATAAACTCTTTTCCCCTAAGGTTCTTAGGAATTCAGTTATATTCGACAGACATTTATTGAATGTCTACTATTTGCTAGATATTCAGGATACTACAACAAAAATTAGGAACTCTCTTTGCCTTCAAGAAACTTACATTCTACTTGGGAGTATAACGCAAAAACAAGCAAGTAATATAAGATAATTTGAAGAGAGAGGTAATAGCTAGAGGAATCAAGAAAGATTTCTTAGAGAATAATGCACACAAGCTAAGCCTGGAATAAAGTTAAGAACTGTACAAGGGAGAGGTGAGCACGCAGTATGCTTCAGACATAAGACAATTTGTACAAGAGCGTAGAGGCAAGATACAATGTCAAGTTTGAGAGATGCTTAGTAGATCAATTTGACTGGAAAACAGAACGCATGAAAAGCAGTAATATTGTCTAAATCTTTGTGAAGGACTTTAACCAAACCAAAGAGTTTTCATTTCATCTTAGAGGCAATAGTGAGCCACTTAGGCTTCCGGAGTGAGTACGTCACCAACAAACAATCTAACAAAGGCAATCCTATTTCCCTTGTAATTGTTAGGTGCTCCTCTTCCTTCTTAATGCCCAAACAACACAAATGTTACTTCACAACAAAGTTACTTCAAAATAAAAATGGAGATACTTTCTTTGCCATTTGCTTGGCTGTGAATGAATTTGGAATATATAAGAAGTGTCAATAGGCTTTGAACACCATTCCTTCTCCTAGGTGCTTAAGTAAATTTATCTCCCTGACATTTAATTTGTTCATTTACTTTAAGTGAGAGAGAAAGGGGGAAAAAGAGATTTTCAGTACAAAAACTACCTATCTTGCCCTCAATCTGTGTTCAGCATTTTATATTACACCTTCATGGATAGTTCCATACTGCTCCAAGGATTCCTTTATGACATTTTAGATGGTATTCGGCAGTAAGCCTGCAAATGACACTGTGAATTTGGGACTGGATTATAAACTTATGGTAAAGAGCTTTCAGAGGACAGTCAACTGTAACCAACATTATTTCATTAAAAGAAGCAAAATAACCCCTCTTTTTCTCTCTTCTATAACATAGCCTTAAGGAAGCAGTCCACTGTCACACAAAGCTCACTGAATGAATTACTCTACATTTCTTGTTGCTTTATGATATCAGTTTTAAGAGTCGACTAAGAAAAGCACTCTAGAAGGCTACTACTTAGTACACAATAGCACTTCTGTGTCAACTGGGAAACAGACTAACATCCTAAATTAAAAGTGACAAAACTACATGTTATACAACATTAGAGAGATGTACTAAAGACAGATGGTTGGATCTACAGGGCAGTATATTGCTTAACTTCAACAGTAGAGATAAAACAATTATATCTGACTTAGCTCAAGGTGAAGGAAAACCAACTATCTTCCCTTAAAGATTTCTTTGTGGAACACTCTCTGCTTTCATTTCTCCTCACAACAGGTCATTTCGTATTCGGAAGTATAAAACAATAAAAAGAAACTGAGGGCCAAGTTTTTCATTCTGCTTAACTTTTGCTAAGAAAGTGGCCCTAGAAATAAACCTATATCTACACAAGTAACTAAGGCTGCCTGAACTATAGATGAAGGTCAGCTATGCCTACCCAAAATAAAAAGGACTTCTGAATGTACCATAATCAGTGGACCAAATGATCCCAAAGGCCTTTTTTAGATCCTATGTACAATAATATGAACTCTAGTAATATGAAACTTTGGCTCTTTTAGTCTGATAGAAATCCCTCTCCTCCCACCCATCCCAAATGAACATAGGAGGGGCACCTTAACTAGGATTTAGACACTTCGTTATTAGCTCATGTACACACTGGCTACATATTATTGGTATCATGAGCTAAACGATGAATATGCTTAAGTGTCTTAATTTAAGTTGCTTGGTACATGAGTTCAGTGATGAAACTCTTTAGCCATAATTACTTTTCATCACTCATAGGCCAATAAAGGAGCCACAATTCTATTCCACAATTTCTATCACTAGTATCACCGTTTTCCTTCTCATTCTGTTTGCACAAGTGAACAATAAGAACACTAGCCCACACTTCATTTCATCTTACAAAAGTTTACAAAAACACTTTCTTCCCACAAAAACCTTATGAGGTAGGTCGTTCAAAAATTCTTATTACAGTTTTATGGATGAATAAATTGAAGCTGACTTGGAATTATCAGTCAGAAATTTGAACCCAGGTTTTCTCATGACAATAAAAGAGTCCTTTTCACCTCGCCCACAACTATTTTCATCATACACAGACAACTGATGATGGCATTTGCTCTTCACATTGTTTTCTTCAGAGAGGAAATAGGTTATCTATACCAAAGGTGCCAAAAATATAGCCCCCAGGCCACATGTGGCCCAAAAAACACCTTCAGGTAGAGCTCAAACTAGAAAAAATAATGTAATTGGGAAACCCTGAACGAAATTTTAAAAATACAGTAAAACATAGATAATATTACATTTTAAAACTAATTCAATCTGTAGCCCACAGGGATTTTCCATCATGTATGGATGAGTGGCCCCTATTTCTAGTTGACTTAGACACCCCTGATCTGAATTATCAGACTTATTTGCATCCATGATAAATGGCAGTGTCAGCCTAAAGGAAAACAGAAATCTACCTGTTCTCATCTACAAAATTTTGCAGTTTAACGGACTGATCTCAATGTTACCTTTCAACACTAATATTCTATTCATTCATGGGATTTCATGAGATCATAGCTTAGTCTCATTGAGTTACGGCTAGAAGGTGCCTTACATATGATCTAGTTCAGCTCCATTATTTTACAGATGAGGAAACTGAGTCCCAGGGAGAATAAAAGACTTGTACAAGGTCACACAAATAAGTGGCTGAGTGAGGATTTGATTCCAAATTCATCATTGTTTTCATTGCATCATGAAGAATTACCCTTCCAAAAACAAATATCAACTTCAATATGTGTCAATTCATGAATACGGCTCAAATTCTTTGGGTCTAAAAATCTGTTTTCTAAATTCAAGAATAATCTTTGAAAAGACTATTATATATCAGAAGAGAAAGAGAAAGGGGGGCATCACATCTTAAGTTCATTACAAGCAAACAGAGAGCCAGTTGAGAGTATGAAATGGACGAAAGTGAGTATCAGAGGTAGGGAAAAAAGATAAAACAGGAAGAAAAAAAGGGGAATGTTCATTGGACCATGAGAGTACTTCAAATACACTTTATTTCCTTCCCAGTTTTGCCAAAGGAAAATGCATGTGATATGCCTGATGAGTAGTTCCCATTTAGAAGACAACTGTAATGGAGGATGGTATAATAAATGTAGTATAGGGCTTCAAGTCAGTTCTAGCCCTTGCTTTAACACCTTACCAAATCTGTAACTGTGAACTCGTCAGTTACCCACCTCACAAGAATGTTGTAGAGGAAAGCCCTTTTGTAATGTGAGCTATTATTATTTTTATCTATTTGTATTATGTTTGTGATTGTAAAAAAGAATCATTCTTATCCATGAAACTAACTGGCTAATTCAAGGATTGCTTCCCTTTCTGTCATGGTCAAACCAACAGAATTCAATGGCCCAGAGAGGTATAGAATGCTATTTATTAAATCAGAAGCCATCCAGATCTTAAATGTCTTTTAATTTAGTAATATAAATGAGTGTGCTAAGGAATTTATATTTTTAAATATAAGCCATTGAAATGAAAAATGTTCAAGAAAATATCTAATTCTGGGCTGTTCATGATGCTTATGAAGAAAAATAAAAATTTCAATTAATTTTAGCTGTAAGGAAAACCAACCCCCAAGGAGGGAAAAACAAACCAGGAATAGATTTTGCTGTCATACATACACAATCCAGGAAATAGGCCTTCCTAAGAACAGTATATGCACATATGCCTGCCAAAGGATAGCTGCGTTGTTGCTCAAAGTTTCAGAATTGTGAATTGTCTTTAATACCTCAAAATTAATTTTGAAATGCTGATGACAAGTGCCATGTAAATACCCAGATGGATACATAAATGTAGCAATATTTTTATTAAGTTACTATTAGCTGTGATTTTTAAAGTCGTATCGCAAATACCAAGAAATCAGGAGAATTCCATTGAGCAGTTTATGTGTAATTTTAAAATAATACCCTGCAATCCCATAAACCTCTTTAACTTTTTAAAAGCATCTTTATCCACACTACCAACTGATGAAATAAGTAATTAGTATCCCCAAGGATAAAGAGTTTTAGTGACTTGCTACATATCTAATTAGAAGCAGAACTGAGACTATTTTCTAGGTTATCAGCTCCCAACTCAGGGCTCTTTGCACTGTTCCAATATAACTTAATCTAACAAGCATTGTTAATGCTTAATGCATTCAAGGTTTCTGTTTTACATGCCAGGGATAAAAAAAAAGACACCACAATCCCTGCCCTCAAGGAGCTTACTTTCTACTGAAACGGCATGCAAACAAATGGGTTCACATGTGACAATCTGAAAGGAAGAAGAGAACACCACCACCTCGGAGGATCTAGAAGATAGAGAAGTGAGGGAAGGGAGTTCATGACAGCATAGATCAAATAGATTATTTTAAAATTGACAGATGCAGATATAACTAAGAGGCAATAAAATGTGTTGTGGGTAGCAGCTTGAACATGAATCCAGAATGGCATGCTGCAGCTTAAGATGCAAACACTACATTCTGCTTCATAAATGGAAATCGATTATAGAGTATCTATCTGTTGTACATAGTCCTGGTCTAACCACTGCTACATTACCTCAATCCCCTACACATTGACAGCTTTCGACAGCTCCTTACTGCCTTGAAAAGAGAGTGCCAACTCCTCATCCTGGCATTCAATTCTACTCACCATATGGCTCCGGCCCATCTTTCTAAGCTTCATTTCCTAGTACTCCCCTACATGCAGCCTATCTACCAGCCAAGCACACTAGTAGTTCATCTGTCTGCCATTCCTCTACCTTAAGTGCCTTCACTTCTTAATTATGCTGGCTAGGATACTGCACATTCTTCAAGGACCACCCCTAAAGCCACCTTCTTTGTGAAACCTTTGCTAACTTCTCCCAACCAGAAGTAAACAGTATCTAGTCCTAAAGGATGGGCTTTCAGTCCACTTGGCTCTCATTCAATACTGCCATTTTTCCACATAGAGATCTGCCTTTGTTGTCCCTCTTCATTGGTGAATTAATAATTTTTTTCCTCTCTTATAGGATTTATTATTTTATTCTTTGTAATAGAATAATTTGCAATAATTTGCCATGTTTTCATAGACTTTAGTACTAGAAGAGAACTTAGATGCCATTTAATTAAATCCATTTTCAAATGAGAATACTGAGTCCCAGAAGGGTAAAGTGACTTCCTAATTCTCACTAAAATGTGAGCTCCTTCCACAGCCAGGATGTTTCTGCATTTCTTTGTAAACTCCTCCACCCCTCACAAAGGGCCTGGAATATAATAAGTACTCAGTAAATGTTTGCTGACTTTTAAAGTACCTCACCCAAGTTCACATAGGTAGTAAGTACTAAGTAGACCTTCTAACTCCCCAAACAGTGATCTTTCCATGGTGCCATATAACCTCGTCTGAAATAGACTGTAAGCTCCCTGAAGACTGGAATTGTATGTATTTATGTCCCTTGTAGAGCCTAGCAACATGCTATAATCATTGCTCATTTTCAGTAAATACGAGGGTAAAAGTCAAGATGGGTTGAATGGACTGCCAACTTCTAGGCTCTTGAATTTAAAAAGATAAGGCTCACTCAAAAATATTTAGAGATGTATACAAAATGAAGATAAATAAAGGGGTGAGGGGCAAAATTTGCTTAATAATTCTGAAAGAACTGGGAATGTCTCACTTGGAGAAGAGAAAGATAGGTGAAGTCCTCAAGCATATAAAAATTGGTATATGAAAGATCATGCCTATTATTTTTTTTCAGTTCAGATGAGAACTAATTAGAGGAAAAGCTGTTCTTGTATAGCAAAGGGCATTTAGATATAAGGGGGGAAGTCCTGACTGGAAAGATTCTGCCTAAAAATAAATGTACCCAAGCAATATGCAGCACATACCCTTTACTTGTGCTTCTGTGGGAACTTAAATAATTTCTCAGAAACATTTATAACATTAATAGGGCTTCTTATTTGATAGGGAAAAGGAACTAAATTTCCCAGGGTAAATATAATACTTATAGTATAGTTATCAAAGGGCAGCTAGGTGTGGCAATGGATAGAATGCCGGACCTGGAGTCAGGAAGTCTCATCTTCCTGAGTTCAAATCCGGCCTCAGACACTAATTAGCTATGTGACCCTGGGCAAGTCAGTTAACTCCGTTTGCTTCAGTTTCGTCATCTGCAAAATAAGCTGGAGTATTATCTTTGCCAAGAAATTTCCAAATGGGGTCACAAGGAGTTGGATATGATTAAAAAATTGAATGACAATTATGAAAAAGAAAAATATAAAATCACCAATTCATAGACAAGTTTCATATTCACTACCTTGCTCTCTTGGAATAAAAAGCCAATATACTACTAACTAAATTATAGGTTAAATCCTATTCCAAAATCATATGATCATGATGATTATTTATGTATAAATTTTTTTTTCCAAATCTTAAACACTGCTAAACTTATTTTAAATAGTATTAAATCTGGCAGAATTATTGTACATCAAAAGATATGGACATGGTCATGGAATTTGTTACAATAGAGTTTAACCTCAATTAAGCATTGTGACTTAAAAGGTATTTTAAGAGAAATATTCAATGTTCATTTCTCAGAAACCTGACATTAACTCTCAGAAGAAAAGTGAATGAAAATTATTTTGTTGAGTCATCTTCTATATTTGCTGTTGTTTTATATTCTTCTTATTGTCTGTTCTACTTCTCAATTCTGTTTGTATCTTCTTTCTGCCACTCCACTCCCATAATATATTTTCACGCATTTTTCATTCCTGAATTTATTTTGTGAGGGGATTTTTTTGGTCTTTTTTCCTAATCCAAAGCAGTCAAATGATTTTTTACTAACTTTGGACCATAGTAGCTTTGTGTATTTGTCAGAGATTTAAAAACAAGGAAGTATGAGTCAATAATACAAATACAATCTGGTTTTAATAAATGTCATTATACCATCCAGTTTCATATAGCAAGGTTATTTCCCAGCTGCCACCTCATGCTATCACTGCTTTGCTAATGAATATACAACAAATTCTGTTGAAGGAGAACGTGTACATAACACTTACATTCACAAGTCTCTGCACATTTAACATTCTTAATATTTGACAAAGACAGCCTTTTAATGTAGAACTTATGTAATGTGCTGTTTTAAAATACCATATATGATGTTATCATTATAATGTTAAATTAATGCTGATAGCTGACAGTAGAGACTCATGGAGTTTACCAGTGTCTGAGATTCGGAAATATTTTATTATACGTAGATGTTCATCATAATCATATGATTTTGGAATAGGATTTAACCTATAGGCTAGTTTGTAACACATTGACTTTTTCATCCCAAGAGTGTAGTATCTGCAAAGTGTGGACTCACAGAGTCAGGAAGACCTGGCTTTACCCTTCTGCTTCTCATACATCTTGGCTGTGTTACCCTGGGCACATGAAGTGATTAAATCACGTAATCTCTCAGCATCCCAGGCAACTCTCTAACACTAGAAGTGGCAAAGCAAGTTTTGATGTGCATTAGTAAAGGGACTTTGTTACTTATCAGAAGCTCTCTATACCAATGGAATCACAGCTTCTTCTAATGGTAATGATGATAATGATAAATATCTAACCATCTTAAAATTAGATACATTTTAAAAATATGCTATAGCATATAAATCATATGGATTACAAAGTACAGATATAATATGGTTTACTATTTTATTATATTTTATTTATAGATTTTATATTATATTTATAATATATTATGCATTATAGTGTTATATAATATAAATATAATTATATAGGTAGTATAAAATTACATTATCACAATAATATTATATTTATATTGCATAGTATATATTATATGTATATATAAGCAAGAGTATTAGTGTTCTGTATAATAAGGTGATATAAAATGACCAAGACCCTTACATGCTAGACTTCATTGAATTGAATCAATCAATCAACAAGTTTTTATTAAGTAACTACTATGTGCCAGGGTCTTGTGCTAGGTGATGGGGATGCAAGTATAAAGAATGAAACAATCCCCACTTTCAAGGAGCTAACACTACAAGAAGGGCAATAAGAAGTACTTGTATAAGTATATACGGCTTAAGAATAAGGTTAATAAAGATAGATACATAGACAGACAGATAGACATAGATAGATAGATAGATAGATAGATAGATAGATAGATAGATAGATAGATAGATAGATAATGAATAATAAATAAATAATAATAAAAATAAATTTACTTTTCTTGTGGTAGCTTATTATCTTAACTATGATAGGCTTTCTTTGAGCTGAACAAAGACCTATAATCTTCAGACTTGCTACAATGAAACAATCTTAAAATTTACAAAACCATAATATCATTAATACAGCATTTTGAAATGTCATATTTAGGTTAAACACATGTCATATTTCAACCAAATAAAGTTGTAGCACAAAGATCAGTGTGTCCTACTCAGTAGAGCACTAGATTGGTAGTAAGAAAGACTTGGGTTTAAATTCTCTTTTAGATGGCAACTTGTCATGTTACCCTGGGGCAAGTCTCCTATCAATAAATCTCATTTTCTTCTTCTATAAAGTGAGAATAATACCTTCCATATTGGGTTATCAAGATAACCAAATAAGATAATGTATATAAATCATTTTGTAAACTTAAAGTGCTATGCAAAAGTGAACTATTATCATGACCTTTCTATTAACTCTTATGATACCCTCTTTTGCACATCCTCTACCATTTGCAAATAAGAGTAAATCTTGAAACTTCTTTGAGTGTAAACACATAAAAATAGCCAGTATTGTACAGTCTTTCAGGAAAGTGTTTGCTTCTATTTTTAACAAAGTTAAGATGAGGCAGAGTAATGTTGATGTCCCCAGATTTTTTTCACTAAAAGAAAATTAAATCATAATATCACAAATTTTGCTGTATCATCATAGCTGTCATTGGGTTAGAAGTATATATTTGTTTTCTTTAATTGCCTCTATGTTATGACTCATTTGCTGAAATGTTCTCAAATGTATGCAAGCATAAGAATCTATTAAAATAAAAATAAAAATGCTAAAATCTGGCCTACTCTAACCTAAATAAAAGTCTAACCTAAATGAAAAGTGAATGCCTTTTTGGGGAAAAAGAAGTCACTAATATTGTGAGTATCAAATTACATCTGACTTGTCATTAACAGAACCAAAGGCAATAAACACATGTGAAGGCAATGTCAAACATTCACATCTTGAGAAATGTGTTCTTTGCTGGAGACCTATTTATATCCTATTTCCCACCTTGTCAATACTTAGCTGTGTGGCCCAGAGTTGGCCACTGTGATGTTGGTGGGCCTTATTTTTTCTGAAAAATGAGTGAGTGGCACTGGATTTTCTTTGTCTAATTTTCCTTACAGAAATATGAACTCTAGACTTTACAAGTCTATGAACCTGATGATTTGAAAGAGACAAAAGACCAGGAGGTAGTTTTCACTTGATTGCTTGTTCTGTTTCTCTCAATTCAGAGCTAATAGTCTTGAGAGTTTGAGAGAAAACTGAAGGGTTCCCCAATACTGAGCAGGAATGTTGTGATCATACCCAGATAGACACCCATAGGCTTACCATATACCAATGGGTAGATCTCCCTATATAAGATATAACATATACACCAGGGTATTCTTCAAGCTCACAGTGTTCCCTGTGCCTGAACTATCATCCTATATGCTCTTCAATTATCCTTTAAAGTTCAATTGAAATGTCATCTCTCTCACGAAATCCTCCATGATATCCTCCTGTCGATGATGACAAGCCTTCCTCTGACCTCACATAGCCATTAAATTTGTACCTCTGTAATGTACTGATCATGTTATATTTTTATTACTAATAAAATAACTCATAATGACATCACACTTTAAGTTTTACAGTTTCTCCAAAAAAAAACCACTGAGGCATATAGCGTAAGCATCAGTATCTCCCTATTATAGATGAGGAAAATGAGCACCAGAAGTCAAGTGATTTACAAGATTTAAACCCAGTTCTTCTGACTTCAACTGCAGCACCTTTAAACCAGACACCGTTATCTGTTTCTTATCCCTCTATGAGATGGTAAACTGCATAATCAATCAATCATAAATGGCAGCCACCATATTTTCTTTTCTAAAAATAGTGCCCTTTCACTACTGAGCACAGTGCTATACACGAGGAAGCACTTAAATCTTCACTGAATTGATTATGATTTAAAAAAAATAGAGAATTATTGCCATGGCATATATCTAAAGTCCAAATTCGTGTTTCCTTTTTCTCCTTTTATCTCCAGCACATAGCGCAATGCCTGGCAAATAGTAGGCAATTTATAAATTCTAATTGCCTACTGACCAACTCTTTTTACCTTGCTAGGAATGTTATATATGTCATTCTTATGTAGTTGTTGTTCAGTCATGTCTGACACCATTTGAGATTTTCTTGGCAAAGATACTGGAATTGTTTGTTATTTCCTTCCCCAACTCATTTTATAGATAAGGAAACTGAGACTTGCCCAGGGTCACACTGCTAGTAAGTATCTGAGATCAGATTTGAACTCATAAAGAAGAGTCTTCCTAATTCCAATACCATTATTCTATCCACTTATGCCACCTACCTGCCCTTGCATGTAGTATATCTCACAAATTGATAGCAAACTGTGTGGTTACATCATTTTAAACTAAATAAACGTTCTACTATTGAGTATTTTTGTAAAATTTAAGTTGATTTGGTATACCTACAGTCCACTCTTTTTTGAGGGGCAGGGTGTTCTATTTTCCTTCAGCTAAAACTAAGCTGTTTATGATCATTTTTCCTTTTATTGCATGGATGCATCATTTGGCCAGCTCATACTGCTAACGATTGCAATAAAATTCTTCTAAATACTTCATTGAAGTCAATAGTATTAAGGGCCTCCATTTTCTGATGTCTTCCCTCTTCCCTTTAAATAAATAATCAATAAGCTATGTTTCACAGCCATCATAATTTTCCTTTTCCCCAGAACTTCACTCATAATCCTTGCCAGAGGTTTACTGAACAGGAAGTCAGCTCTTGACAAAGTTCAGTGGTCAGGGATATTTATTCCTGGTGTTGTCCTTTTCCTTAGAGATTTAGAAGTTGTGGATGGGAAGTGGTGTGGCTTTAGTGGATAGAGAGCATGACCTGGATTCAGAAGACCTGGGCTTAAGTTCTAATTCTGACACATACTGTCCGTGACCCTGGGGAAGTCACTTAAAGTCTCATTGCCAGAAGCAATTTTCTAGGACTAAAAAATGATATACGCAACAGAAGAACAATTGATTTGCATGGGTAAAGAATTTCATTTTGTTTTTGTTTTTAACTGGAAGCTCCTGAAACCAATGAAATCACAGGTCCAAATAACAATGGTTTAAGTTATATTTGCATCCTCACTTTTCTTCTTTCAGTACCTTTGTAGGGAGAAACTACTGAAATGTATCTATTTTTGCCTGTGTCTTTTTTCTTTGAATAATTCTGAAGGAAAAAATAACCCCCACCACCATATTTCTATAAGTTCTATCTGGACTTGACTAATTTTGTCCTCACACGACCTAGCCACTTTAATTTCCCCATCTCCTAGAAGCACACTTCATTATGTCTATAAGTAATGATTAATTTCATATATACAATTCCCATTTCTCTCATATAACCTGTTATCTTTCTATGTACTATTCTCTTTGACTCTTTAATCTCTGTTATCAAAGTATTCTTCTTATCTCTTCATTCACTCGAGATTTTCCTGCCAATGTGTTCTCAGCTTCAGGTACTGATTCTAATGTCAAAATCATGTCACAGCCTTGGGAGAGAATTTTCCAGTGCTATCCATATTGAAAGATGTATAGTGCTTCTACTCCTCAAACCTTAGCCTGTCTTTGTCTCACTGTAGATGACAAAATTTATTCAAATCCCATTTCCCTTTCAGAAACTTCCCTTCCATACTGGAAGTTTATTGCTGTTTTGATGCATATAGCTCCCCTACTTTACATCACCCCTGTAACATTTGCCTATATGAAAATATGTTTTTTATCCTCTATGAACATTTTGCCTTGTGTAAGATTTTTTTGATGTCTCTCTATTGTGTTTTTATGACATCTTTCAAATACAACTGTCCAGACAGCTCTGACAATGCTTGTTAGGGACATATAAATATTTGCCAATATTATTTTCTCTTCATTTGATATTCTGTAAAATGCATTTTCCAGCTACTTGTTATTTCCATGGATTTTCCTGTTTTACAGAAGAAAATGAAAAAGACTCACCCATTATTCTCCTAGGGATCAAACGAAAAAAGTTTACTGGTCCCCAGAACAATTGATTCCTTCTAGTTCTAGAAAACACCTTCTTGACATTTTGTCTAGTTCTCAAAAGCATTTGACCAAATCCTTCTTGAACAAACCTATAAGTGATATCCATGATAGACAATGTCACTTTCCTTTTAATTTTTCCCAACTGTATTCCTATCCCCAGACAAAAGACATCCTTCTATCGCCAATCTCTCATTTCTTTTGGCTTGACTTCTCTGTTGAACTGATCACATTAAAACTTATACTAGAATTATCTGCATTTATGTCTCATTCTTCTCCTAGAGTACAAGGAAGGAAGGAAGGAAGCAAAGAAACATTTATTAACCATTTTCTATGTGCCAGGCATGGTGCTAATCACATTACAAATATTATCTTACTTGATGGGCATTTAGGTGATTTAGTGTATAAAGTGCCAGGCTGGAGTGAGGAAGACTCATCTTTAAATCTGGCCTCAGACACTAGCTGTGTGACCCTGGGCAAGTCATTTAATCCTGTTTTCCTCAGTTTCCTCATCTGTAAAATGAGCTGGGGAAGGAAATGACTCCTCCGGTATCCTTGCCAAAGCAAAACAAAACCAAACCAAACAAAAAAACCCAAATGGGGTCATAAAGAATCAGATGTGACTGAAAAACCATTGAACAACAGCAATCTTATTTGATCCTCACAACAACCCTAGAAGGTAGATGCCATTTCTTAACCCCATTTTATAGCTGAGGAAACTGAGATAAAGATAATGCCATTTCCCCAGGATCATATGGTTAGAAATCTGAAGCCCTATTGGAACTCAGTTCTTCTAATTCAAGTGCTCTGCTGAGCTCTGCTATAGCCAGGGACCAGCTACTATGATTATTTAAAGTCATTTCTTTTGCTAGATCCTTTAAATTGTCAACCATTGAGTTTCTTATTCTTTCATCTATTGTTGTTCTTCTATCATCTCTAATCAATATTTGAGAGGCAATTAATTGTGATGTTGTTTTCCCTAATAAAGTATAAGCTATATGAGAGGAAGGAACGTTTTATTTTTTGTTTTTTGTCACCCTAGTGTCTGACACACAAGAGGTGCTTTAAAATGTCTGCCTGCTGAATGGCAGATTGATTGAAACCCTCTCTCATTTTGTTGAGGTTCCTCAAGATGCTGGGTAGGGCTTATTTTGGTTTCCTAGTTGTCTGCTTCATTTCTACCTGCCCATTCTAGCTCTGGACAGTTCAAATAAACAGGCCCTTCCCTGCAATGCAAGTTGTGGAAGATTTTATTTTTCAACTGTGAACTATTGTGCCTCTACAGTATCTCCCTTGATCCGTCTTTATGGCAGGATTGTGACTGACATAGACGTCTATAGATGCTGTCAAGCAAAAGTTTCCCACCTGATAGGTGATTCTAATTGCTCCCTTACCTTCTTTTTTCACACTTAAATTTACCCACCGTTTATTTTTTCTCAACTGACTAATAATATCATATTGCCTCATTAACTATAAACTGCATTGTCTATAGAAGCCATATCTTTTCTAAATAAAATGTAAACCATCTATCCTCGGTCTATTTAATGGCTCCACTACACAGCCCAGTCAGCCGTCTTCTTTATTTTTCCCCTTTAGATGGTCTCTAAAAAAATAAATCATGAGTTGCCCCCCTTCTGAAGCTTAGGTCATACTCTTTTATCTCTGGCCACTGAATCACTAAGAGAGAGAAAAAGAACTCTCTTCCAATGACTTTAAAATCAAGGCTCCCACAATAAAATCACTATGTGGTCCCTTGCTGACTTCTCCAATGAACTGTTTCTCAATGACACATTGTCCATTAAATGTTTAGGTGGTCTGTCCTCTTCCCTCAATGTCTCTGGATAGGTCATCTTTTCCTCTATTGATATCCTTTTTTCTTTAAGGACAGGGAAATCAACAGGTCAGAGCTGATATTGAAAGTAACTGAATCAAGGAAATATGCTCCAACACGTGAGCCAATTAAGTTCAATAAGTATGTATTAAGTGCCTACTGTGTGCATTGTATTAGGCTGTGGAAAATAAAAAAAAAACAGTATTCTCTTTGAAGGAGCTAATTTCATTAGTCTTACTTAGGGGACTGAATCTGAATCTCAACTGTGTTCAAGCAATCAATCACAAAAAATAATTCTTGAAGGCCTAATATGGGCAAGGAAATGGTTTAGGTCCTATGGAGGAAATAAAAACAGAAGATGTTTTCTATACTCAAACAGCTTACTTACAAATTAGTTTAGAAGAGAAGGCTTTCATTTATGAAAAGATAACCAAGTCTGTAAGGAAGCATGTATTGTGGGTAAAGTAGATTACCATTCCTTAAAGCCTACAGTTGGTACAGGGGTAGAAAGGTCTGAGAGGCATGCCTTTCTTGCAAGCTGCCAAAAGGAAAATGCCCTGGGGTTTCAGAAGCATGAATCCATAGCAATTTGGCTCAGAGCCAAACACACTGGTCAACAGAGCATTGGGAATTAAAGTCAAAAGGGCAGGAGAATCTAAAGATACTTTCTCACGTGTGACCTAGCTTGATCTCTGTGTCTTACTTCCTACTTCTGGTACCAGAAGTGGTTAGCCTGAAATACTATTTACCATCAATGGGATGTTTCCAGTACTAGTTAATTAAATGGTCAAAATGAATCTTTTTCAGCTTGATTAAAAAAATAAGCTTTCGAGGATATTTGTGAATTCTGCAAGTCAGACACTCCTACAAGAACTTCTCCAGTCTCTTCCTCCATCAATTTTTTCTGTGTGTTTATGGGTCTCTTTCTGGAGAACCAACATAAAAAAAGACATGTCCTATCCTTGTGCTCCTAAAAGAGTGGGGAATTCGCAGGAAGAGGAGTCTCTGTTTACATCTGGGTCATAAGGAGTTGGGTAACTGGATTGAGCTGGTGAGTTTGCTAGGGAGTAATGTCAATTGATAAGAATTAGCACTGGATTAAGTTAATAATATCACTCAAAATAGCATTTGTCTAAGGCTTTAAGATCTACAATGTGCTTTACATATGTTATCTTATTTGATTCTCACAAGGACTTTGTGAGTTAGATGCCACCAGAATCCCCATTTTGTACTGAAGCTGAAAAGGGTCAATGACTTGCAACAAGTCATGTAGTTAATAAGCAACTGAGGCAGGTTTGAACTCAGGATTCCTGATTCCAAGTCCAGTACTCTATTCCAAGGCTTCTCCCTATCTCTAACACAAACTGAAGATGCCGGAGAAAGAAAACAATTCCTTCTCGATTGTCACGTTGCAAACAGCTGGAAGGAGAGTTTGAATGCAAGGCTAAGAAGTCCCTTTCAAATTAGGAATCTCTGAAAATTTTTGAACTGGGAAAGCATGCAGAAAATTGTTGTTTTAGGAAGATCTGTCAGATTTCTTTCACTAGGATCTACCACAAGCTTTCAGGAGCATACTAGTTTTTTTCTTTATTTTTTTGCCATTGTGTAAAACCATTACAGGAGCAGCCCATGTCTCCTTTTTCTTCAAATTTTGCATTTATCTGGGCTTTTAAAAAATTAATTCAATTCGTTTTAATTCAATGATGATTTGTTGAGTTGTGCCTAGCATAATTGGGTTAGCACTTTAAATACAACTATGTTTCCTTCTCATCCCTATTTCAGAGTCTATCCTGTAACTAGAAGTGCAACTGTGGTTTCTAGCTCAATGATCTCTCCATGGACTTGGACAATGGACAATGACTTCAAAACCTACTGCCCTGGGTATTAGTGGTTGTGTTTGTCTTTGGTTTTCAAAGAGGACCATGGCATCAGGGAAATGATGACATGACTTGCAATTGACTTTGATTTGAGTGAGGGAGAGCTGTGCAAGGTCACCAGCCTCACTTTCTCCTCCAGAGCCATCTGGATCCAGTGACCAGATATTCATCAGGATGACTGGAGATGACCCAGGATGCAGTGGGAGACCCTGGACCTTTTAGGCTATAGCCTTTTCATGTACTCACTTAGAGGGAGGAAATTCCCCTTTAGTGAACAGGCCTCTTTAAGAAGTGAGTCAAGGAATGAGCCCTTTAATTAGAAAAAAAGAAAAAAATCAAGCTGGGAGGGGAAGATCCTCATAGTTGCTGTTCCAAAGAGAAACAGTTACCATTGACATCCAACTGTGGAAGCAGAAAACAAGTCAACATTTCAAGAAAGTTTTATTATTGAATGTATTATTAAGAAGGAGCTTAGCATAATGCTTGGCACACAGTAGGTGCTTACTAAATGTTTACTGGTGCTACTAGATAGGGCAGTGGATAGAGTGCCAGACCTGAAGTGAGGAAGACTCATCTTCCAGAGTTCTAAGCCATCTTGAGACTCTTACTAGCTGTGTGACCCTGAACAACCACTCAATCCTGTTTGCCTAGGCTTCCTCATCTGTAAAATGAGCTGGAGAAGGAAATGGCAAACCAGTCCAATATCTTGCCAAGAAAACTCTAAATGGAGGTCACAAAGAGCCGGACATGACTGAAGACGACTGAACAAGAAAATGTTTTTTAATTAACTTGACTAATAAGGAAGCTGTATTCTCAAACAGAATTGACAAGACAGAATGTAGAGTAATATTAGAGTCATGGATGAGCTTAAGTATTAGTCATGTGACTTTCTGAACACAAAGAGCCTAATTTTTGTCTTAGACTAATTTGACTTCATACGTTACCCTTGGTTGTTCTACCAACACCTTCAGAGTTTTCTGGGCCAGGGCGATTGCATGTGAGTTCATTTTTCCCACTTTTGAGTAAAAAAGCACTAAAGCATTTTCATTTCAAGCTTCTGCCATGCAACTTGGAAATACCACAATGAATTCCAACTGTAGCAGCAGGGATAAAGCAAACAAGATGAAACAGTTCAAGAGTGTGTCTGGTGAGAAAGCTCAAATGCAGTTCTTAACAGCTCAGTGTTATTTCTAATCTAACATTTGCAGAAGTGGAAAACAACTTGTAGCTTCATGCAAACCACAGGTTGCCACATTATTTTAAGAAAGGTCTCAACAAAATACTCCCTGCCCCTTTGTGATAATGCCAATATAAAACCATTGAATTTTCCTTTGAACCTCTTAAAAGTCTACCAAAAATTAAGTTATGCTATTTGGGGATCATTTATATAATGTTTACATTATTCTGATGATCAGCTTTTTAATTCACAAATTCAATTGAGTTCTGAAGTCTAAGCAGAACTTTATAGTGTTGATTAAATGTTTCTTCTAATACAATTACTGGCTTTTAGATTCAGCCCAGTCCAATATTTGTCATCGATTTTTTTAATTTCACCTTTTATTCTCTTTCTGTGTATCAGTCTCTCTCCAGTTCAGAATTAGTCAGAAAGTAATTAAGCACCTATTAAGTACAAGGCAGGTAGGTGGCATAGTGAATAGAGTGCCAGGCCTGGAGTCAGGGACACTCATCTTTGGGAGTTCAAATCCAGTCTCAGACACTTCCTAGCTGTGTGACCCTGCGCAAGTCACTGAACTGTTTGCCTCAGTTTTCTCATCTGTAAAATGAGCTGGAGAAGGAAATGGCAAACCACTCCAATATCTTTACCAAGGAAACCCCAAATGGTGTCACAAAGAGTCAGACACAACTGAATAAGTAAAAGACTTTTTTAAACTGGTTTTACAATCTGTTATTTCTTTCTGTTTCATAAAATGATATCACTCCCAATGCTTTTATTATCCTTCTACTTAGGATTTTACAAATGAGTCTATTTTCAAAACTACAGTTACCTTTGCCCATGTAGAAAATAAGCCAAGTGTTTGTTGACCAAGGAGTTTTATAGGCTCTTTTGGTCTCTTTGCTGTGGCAACTGACTTCTGTTGGTTAAACATCTATAGGAAATCATTACAGGATGTGTCTAATGCCATTAATTCCATTCATTGCCCATTTTTAATATTAGTAACTTATTTTAATAGACCACAATTGTGTTATTTCAATGGTATAGTCTATCTTTTTTAAAGAATAATTTTCATTCCCTCTTCTAACTTTGCACTAATTTTTATCCTTGTTCTAACAAATTAGTAACCTGACAATACGTATAGACAGTGGATTCAAGAGTTAGCCTTTATGTGAATGAGTCTTTTCCTATCTATTAGAAAACTAAGTTTCATTTTTTGATGCCATTTGGTACTCGCCATGTACAGTGACACCCAATTCTTTCTTGAAGCATCCAAAATGTAGAGACATGAGGCTTCTGTGTCAGTCTTTGGCCTCTTTCATTCTTAATTCTTGACCCATGCTTTCCAATGTATGGACAGATAGTAATGGATAATGAATTGGGAACAGAATTAAATATGAGCCGAATATTCGGTTGAATTGCCTTCAGAAAATCGCAAACCTTATTCTTACCAATACAATGATTCAAGACTGTTCCAAAGGGCTCATGGTGAAAAATGCTACCCACCTCCAGAGAAAGAACTGATGGAGTCTAAATGAATATCAAAGCATATTTTTTCTATTTTATTTTTCTTGGTTTTTTGTCTGTATTTCCTTTTGCAACATAGCTAATATGGAAATTTTGCATAATTTCACATGTATAATCCAGATGAAATTGCTTGCCTTCTCAAGGAGAGATGAAGTAAGGGAGGGAAGGAGAGAATTTGGAACTCAAATTTTAAAAAGCTAAAGTTTAAAATTTTTTTACACGTAATTGGGGAAAAGCAAGAGAAAATAAAATAGAGAGAAAAAGAAAATTGCAAGATTCTTTTAACTATATCAAATTTTTCCCAGAAACACTGGCCCATCATTTGAATACCAATATCCTGCTGGTGGTATTATATGGTTGCAAGACACAGAACACTATATTTTCCAAAGAATAGAAAATTAATATCCCACAGAGAAAAACAGAGAGACACATAGCAGGTGCAAAGAGTATGCAACAAATAAGTACTAAAGACCTTGGATGAAAGACTGTAGTCAAGGATATCATCAAGCAAATGATTTTAAAAAATAAAATAGGCTAGCCACGTAATACAGTCATGGAATCCAAGTGTTCGATTACTATCCTTGGATATTATAAGCTGTTGCAAAAGGTCTTCAGCACATTAGGTGCACTCCAGTTGACTAATCTATGCTAAAGTATGGACAAGAATTGCATGGGGATGTATGGTCTTGGTGCTTCTATTCTGCATCTTGGGAAAGAATATACCTATCAGTGAGATCCTGGATCCACTTTAGTATGCAATTTACTTGCATATAGACAAAAAGAAAAGGAGTCTTGCCTTCAAGGAATTTATAATCTAGAAGGATACAACATTTACACAGATAACTAAGCACAATCCAGAAAGGCTTCTTTATGGTAGGTGCCATTTCGCTTGAGTCTACAAAGAAGCAAAGATTATTAAAAGTTCTAAGTGATGAGACAGGGCTTTATAGGCATGCTAAAAAAACGCCTGTGCAAAAGCATGGGGACAAATCATGAGATGCCTTCAGAGAAAGGTAAGGGTGCCAATCTGGCATTAACATACATAAGATGGAAAGTATAGGGATTAAGTTCTGAAAGTGAGACAGGAGACCAACTGGGAAAGGCTTTAAAAGACAAGCTGAGCAGTTTCTATGTTAACCTATAGGACAAGAGGGAGCCACTGAGGATTCTTGAGCATAGTAATGACAATCAGGCACATGCTTCTGGAAGATGGTTTTGCCAGCTGGATGGAACAATGAATTGGAGAAAAGAGAGACTAAAAGCAGAGAGGCCATTTCAAAGCTTTAACCCATTCTCAGTTCAACTATTTTTCCTTTCCATCTCCTCTATTATGCCTGGCCTTCTGTTGAGAGTTGGGGAGATAAGGTTCAGGAACCCCAAGACTGGAGTTCTCAGGCAGGGTAGTTGAGGGGTAGTACCTCTCAAGGACCTGAGTACTGGACAAGGTTGAGGCCATCTGGAATGAATTCGTGGACTCAAGCATTCTTTAAGTCAAGGTGGAAAAGATTTATTACGCTTTTCAGCAGGCTAGAGTTCATAGGGAACCTGCAACCTTACAGGACTGCAAGTAAAGTTTTTATAGGAGATTTTGGGGTGAAACATGCCAAATATGTTAATTAGGTGTTTAGGGAGTGGTTATGAGGTTGTCAGTTCTTAAAGGAACATGCACTTTTTGTATCTACTGCTCAGGTAACTTACCCAGAATTCGCTGGGAAACAGCCCAAGGTGGGGGAGGAGGGAATAGATGGTGGTGTGGTATTAGGCCTGAAACATCACTAAGTCAACTAACTGTCATGGCTAACTGGAAATATCCAGGCTGCTTCCATCAATGTCTTGTTAGACAAGATAAATGTAAGGGAGTATACATATGTCTAGGTCTAGCATGCACATGATAGGCCAATGAGTAGTAAATATCTCTATGACCCAGTACATAGCCAGTTCAGCATGTATACAGGGAGTCCAAACTAGTAAATTCTATAGGTGCATCTGTCCACTGTATCATGAGGAGAGATAAGCGTTTTTCTAGGGCATGCTGTCCTGTTTTACTAGAGAGAAACTGCTAGGGATAGAGTTTTGAGGCTAGAGAGAGATGTGATTTTAGAGCTGGATGTGGTTTTGGAATTGGGGTCCAGGCACAGGCACCCAAGCAGAGGCTAAGGAGAAATGCGATGTTAGAGTTAGGGTCCAAGCACAAGCACCCATGCACCCCATCACTTCCACTATCCTGCCTATTTCCAGTAGTCCTGACATGGTCCTCTCAGACCGAGAAGCTATTTTTCTTTATAAAGGTTATGACAGATGGAAACTAGATTAATTTCCCTTGAAGTCACAGTTTGTTAGCAGTCCTCATTGCTAGAAGAGGAAGAAAAGTGCCCTTTAGAATGGAGTGGGGGTGGGGAGGAAGAAAAGATAGGGGAGGAGAGAGAGAGAGAGAGAGTGTGTGTGTGCGTGTGTGTGTGTAGACACAGCCCTAAACTACAGAAAGGGTGGAGCAGAAGGAAGAGGAATTTAATATGCCCTGCTTTTAGGGAGTCATAGAGTTCTTTTTGGAACAATTCTGTTGCTTTCGTAATAACCTTAACTGTGATTTCCTCCGATTCTGTAGTTTATAGGCAGTAAGATTATGGCCAAGTATACAGAAAAATCTTTCTGCATCCACTACTGACTTTCTGCATTTTGATGAAATTTATTTACTTGAAAAGCACTCCCCAATTTTTTTGTTTCCACACAAAGGAAGCAGAGATGCTTCTTTTAAAATTCCCCTTTAGCATCAACAGAAAAGCCTTACTACATAATTTGAAATGGAGGTCAAACCTTTTGTTTTGTTTTGCATTGTTTAGTTTGACTTAGTTTTTCTATTGTGAAGTCACAAAGAATTCTGGGCTTACCATCAGGAGACCTCTGTAAACAAGCCACTTTAATCTCTCCATGCCTCAGTTTCCTAATGAGTAAAATTTGTCTTCTGATTTCTTGAATGAAAACCCCATCTACCAATACTGATTGGCAACTCCTCCATAGCTTATAGGCACAGTGTTGCCTGGGGAGTACTGGGTAAACAATTTGCTCATGGTCACACGATATCTGTATGCCATCTTGCTGATGTCAAGACTGCCCTCTATGCCATTCTGATAAGCAACCTCCTTTAAAATAGAGATGGCAATACTAGTTAATACTTGTTCTGCCTACTCTACTGGGCTCTAATGAGGAGAGTGCTTTGTGATCTTTAGAGTACAATATAAAAGAAATGTGAATTTTCATTGTTATTTGTATTCTTGTAGCTGAATTAGTTTAAGTAAGGTCTGATAACCCACTGTAGTGAGTCCTAGCACTACATTAGCAATTGCCACTTAGAAGCTTTAATTCACTTTAGTAATCAAGTGTGATTTGTTTTTCAATTATATCTCATGTTAGAAAAAAAAGGAAGCACTAAGTTGTGTGTCCAAGCCAGGGTCCTTGAACAACAACTGCCACTCAACCAAGGCAGTTTCCATGCTAAACTGGTTGGGGTTGGTACTGCCAAGAACATTTTACATGAAATTGAATGCCAACATTTTGTTTATAATCAGAAGTTTTATATTTTGCTCTTATAACTCTTAGTATTGAGTAAAACCATCTGTGGGCATAATGTCTCTACAATTCTCTGGAAAGGTCAACATTGCGGGTTGGAAATTTAATGTGGGAAGACTTATATCATATAGGATAGTTTTAACTGCTCTACTTCCTTCCTTGGGAAGAAACTCTACCTGGATTTAGAGTTTTCTTTTTGTCGTTTTCTTAATGTGCTGGGCCACAGATGGTATGAGGTAATTTTATGCACTCCCATCTAAAAGCGCCAGTTCTCTTTTTCATTGACCAATCCATGCTGCTCCACACAAAGGAAACATATTGGTGATTTATCTAGTGTAGGACAAATCACGACAAAACAAAAGCAATGCATTCCAAATCAGAACCTAGCCGTGAGCTGAAGGAACTTTGTTGTTCCTCTATTGTCAAGGAAGTGATCTCCACTTTTCTTTTATTCATACAAATGTGAAAAGGGTTGGGGCGGGGTGGGGGGGGGGGAGAAAAGAAAAGTCAAAAGAAACATAAAACCAGAAGGTTGTAATTTTTCAGAGGCTTTTCATTTAACAATGATACCACTTTACAACAAATAGCCAAACACAGACTCAAATCAGTTATTTTTTAGGTTTTTCAAAAGTCAAGTTTTCAATAAACTACTTGTTTCAACTCTTAGCATTACCATCTTGGCCTGAAATATATTTAAACTATTTCCTCTACAAATTCTTTGCGAGCATAGTGGTTAGGTAACGTATGAGGGAACAAAACTGCTGGCAAAGACCTTGTGAAGTTTTACTGATGGGCTATAATCCTTCACCAAGATGCCAAGAATATGAAACGCCAAATCAATGCTGGAGAAAAAAATGCTCTTTTTGTTCAAAGGTACCATGTTTGGAAAATATTGCCGTGTAGCATTTACGGTAACAGCTGTACAGTTAAACTTTAGGCACAAACTGAACTGCTCAGGATCTGCTGCATAAATAAAATCCCCATGGCAACTAAATGTGCTACTAGATAACAGAGAAAAAAGGATTTATGTGTTTGCTGAGCTGTCTTGCCCTGGAGGAATTCTCCAGGCAAATGCGGGCCACCTGCCACATGTTATATTAAGCTCAGCCTTCTGGACTTATTTTCAAATCCACAGCAAAAAGGTCCAACTACTTTTATTTGAAAGTTTCATTGTTCCTTATTCCCAGCCCCTCCAAAAATAAACAATTCATTCTTCAACATGCCTGCTATGTTTTGCCCGGAACACAATAACTAATTAATGGATTTGTTTGTGCTCCTAAACATTTTGTTGATCTTATTGAAACAACAAACATATGCATAACCAAAAAGTTTTTTTTTTATTTGTAGTTTTGTGGCTGTTATAAAGTTGCTTTTTTAAAAAAGGACAACATGTCCTACTTAATTTCCCCAATATAACATTAACCTTAGGATGAAACATGATATACATACATATATACATACATACATACATACATATACATATATATGTACATACACATAATGTTCGTGTGTATGTATGTATGACTACATATGTAAATATTTTTTGAGGTAGGAGAAAAAGTGACTTTAATCTATGTAGATAAGAGATTCACATTTGCTTTCGCCTTTAGTTAAACTGGGTATGTCACAAATACACTGTGTTCTGGGCTTTTGTTTATACTTCTGCCATCAATCAATTAACACTGGATCTGGAAAGAGAAATGGGTTTCTTTTCCCTAAATGCACCATAAAATCCTCATCCTATCTCAAAGGCCTCGAAGACTTACTGGCTATTCTCCATCTTTTAAATGCTGAAACTATATCATTTGAGAATGTGAGGTAATCCCAGACACCTAAACAAAGAAGATTTATACACTCCTGTGTTTAAACTAGCATTTATATAAGCACTTTACATACATTATCCCATTTGATCCTTACAACAACCATGTGAAGTAGGTGCTACAGCTGTTATTATCCCTATTTAAGAGTCAAGGAAATACATGGTTTACTCATGGGCACAGGGCTAGTATCTGAGAATAGACATGAATCCAAGTCTTTCCTGAATCCAAACCTAGTGTTTGTTCTTCACCAAGCTAAGGTTAACAGGAAAACCAAACATCACTAGGCCAGGCACAGACTATTGCTTTCATCGAGAAGTGTGGTATTGTCTTCAAAGGGCAAAATACTAGATCAGACATCAACTGAACCATATTTCAGGTCTTTTCATTAATATCACCAACACACTCAGTGACCCCAACAATATCAAAGAGCTTCTCCCTGTGTCAGTTTCCTCTTCTGTGAAATGATGGCACAGTACTCATCAGCAAGCCTAGAGGGTCCTCTACTTCTCCTGAGGGGAAGCAAGGAGGTCCTTTGACCTGCTGGCACATCTAACCCCAATTTTAGACACATCTTGTCCAACTTAGCAAAAATCATAAGGACCCAATTGAGATCTGATGTCTAAATAGCTAATACCACTGATTCAATTTGTCAATTGGGGTGGGGGAGAGGGAAGTCCACTTTAGTAGAAAAATTGACGGAACAGGCTGTTCAACACAGGGGAGAGAAAAATATTCTTTTGGCTGAACTTTTTAGCTGATTATTGGGAAGGACAAACCAATATAAATGATATCTGATACTTTGACCTATTAACAAATATACATGTATATATCTAAATCTATTCTATATCTATATCTATACATACACTCTCATATGTATGTATATATGTGTATGTATATGCGTGTGTGTGTATGGAAAGCCTGAAAATATCTAGGACCTCTTTCATCAAAAATGGACTAAAGACACTTTAAATGGCAGATTTTCCATTTCCATAGTGTTTAAGTTATGCTTTCCATGAAGTCTTCGGGACATTCGCATGTAGAATCTCATTTTCATGTGAATGAAATAATGAAAAGAAATAGGTATTTTTATAACCTGTATCACAGGTGAATACCAAGCCTGCTCCTTCCACACATGCAAACCCAGTTGGACCTTAGCTCAGCAAGACATTTAAAAGTGAATCACTACTTACCCTCAACCCTAGACTCACTCACAAATAGAAAAAAGATGGATTTATTTACCAAGAATATATCATATCACTATTGGAAAACATGCTCCAATAATTAAGTTACAGGGGCTGAAATGAGTTAAAGGAAAACAATCATACTGAAGTCTTAGTCTAATGTGACTTGCTTTAGTAGACAATTCAGCATAACTCAAACACACCTTAGATAGCATCCCCAGCACTTGGAGGATATTTTCATTCCTTCTTTGTCAACCCAATACTTAGCACGGTGTCTTATAAAGGCTTGTTAGATGACTTTGTTAATTTCCAGAAGTACTAGAAGGAGCTCTCTTTGTGGATTCCTGGCAAGTACCTTGAAGACATGTCATATTGAGACTTCAGTCTATCTTCTATCTTATCATCAGTTCCATCTGCATGCTATTTTCAGGTGAATATATTTCTATAGTATTACCAGGAATAGCATTCAGGGTTTTCTCATGATCAAATCTGGATGGTAAAGAAAACAAAACTGAGCCTCATGAACAAAGCCTCATGCAAGTTTTCTTCTAACTTGATCTTTGTTAGATGCGATCACATAAAATACTACACCAATAGATATGACAAATGCACTTTATATTTCAATGTGTCACACCATTTCAATGCTCCAGAACTATGTTGAAGCTGGCAGGCAAGCGGACTATATTAAATTTTTTCTCTGGAATCGACTTCAATTCTGTACTGAATTATTGGAATTTTAGTGACCCTAAAAAAGGCTGTCAGAAATGATATTCTACACAGAGTTTTCAAATCTAATGCTCTATTACACATACTTCACATAAAATAATATAGTTTCAATATAAGCAAACCAGTCAAAAACAACATTCTATTTGTCCTTATAATCTTAGCTGTATTTCTGATATTGATTTGTCACAGTGAATTTTAGTTGTACTTGCTTCTTAAAAGAAAATTCTGAGGCTATCTTTTTTAATTCAATATTTTGGTTATAGGTTTGATGCAGTTATGATGTTGGCCTAAATGTCCTTAAAATACACACATGATGCCACAATAAGCAGGCTGCTCATGGTACTTGTAGATGCTGATTTTTAAAAGTCCTGCGTTTTTGCTTTTGTTTTTCTTCTCTAGATAGAACAATTTTTTTTTGTGATGATTTCCAGTTGGTTAATCAATCAGCATTTATTAAGTACTTACTATATGCCAGGCACTGTACTAAGTTGTGGGATACAAAGAGAGGCAAAAAATACCTATTGTCAAAGAGATCATAGTCTATTGGGGAGAGAACATGCAAACAACTCTGCATGCCTAACTAACTTATAGGATAAATCAGAAATAATCAACAGAGCAAAAGCATTAAAATTCTTAGCAGTAGAAAACAAGTTATACCAGGAGGCCTGTCCTGCTTCATAGGCAGGGTGGAGTTTGGCAAAGGGGTTAGGAATGTGGGGAGGGTATTAATTGTAGGACATCACTAACAATTTATTTTGTTTTTTTAATCACGTGAATGTTTTGGAATAACTCTATTTCCCTTTGAGGACTGGATACATCATCTGTGCCCATACATTGATTGGAGCTGCTACTGGTGTGCTATGCTATCATGGAACTCTTCTTCACTTAGTGTATATATGCATATGTACACACACACACATACACATACATATATACACATATATACACACATACATACACACATATATACATAAACATACATACATATATATATACACATGTATACACACACACACACACATTTATACATATATCCCTAGCCATCAAAGAGGGCAGCCAGGTGGCACAATGTATAGAGCTGAACCTGGAGTCAGAAAGACTCATCTTCCTGAATTCACATCTGGCCTCAGACATTTACTAGCTGTGTGACCCTGGGAAAGTCACATAACTCTGTTTGCCTCAGTTCCCTCATCTATAAAATGAGCTGCAGAAAGAAATGGCAAAGCACTCCAGTATCTTTGCCAAGAAAACTCCAAATGAAGTCAAAAAGAGTTGGGCATGGGAGCAACTAGGTGGCGTAGTGAGTAGAGCACCAGCCTTGGAGTCAGGAGGACCTGAATTCAAATCTGACATCAGACACTTGACACACTTACTAGCTGTGTGACCTTGGGCAAGTCACTTAACCCCAACTGCCCTGCCAAGAAAGCAAAAGAAAAAGTTATTTCCTTCATTAAAAAAAAAAAGAGTTGGGCATGACTAAAACAAGTGAACGACACAATCAAGGAAGGTTCAGTCATGGAAAATACTTAATGTTGGAAACTCAAAAAGTAAAATTTGAAACCAATTTACCAAGCCAGTGGATCTCAAAGTATGATGGGGGGGCAGTCCCCAATAGTGCCCAACATTTTGATTTTTAATACTTTAGACATGAATGGATAGAACTCACATAAACAAAAGCTCTTTAGGAAGTTGTGGGAGGATGATCTTTTTAAGATAATTTTTAAGAGTATAAAGAAGTCCTGAGACCAAAAAGTTTGAAAACCACTGTGTTAAACTATAACAATCCTTTTCTCATTTTGGCTAGTTTCCAGACAATAAAATGGAAACCTCCCACCTTATGAAGAATAATTCTCAATCTGACCTGATTTTTTTCAGACCTGGCTTTTCAATCCCCTTGACATTGAGGTAGCAGAGGCAGCAGTTCAGGATGCAAAATCTCATCTGCCTAGAGTTCCAAAAGGAATTCACTAGTGCTTTGTTAGCTCAGGAGGAGGCATGGTTAAATCTGTAGCTTTCTCTAGGTAAGCTACAGAGAAAGCCCATCGACAGACTTAGTCTTTGACAGACCCAGAGGCAACTCAGAAGCTGTCAGGTACACCTGTACACCTGCTTATGAAACTCATAAGGGAAGTGATAGCCAATTGTGCCCCTGACCCACTACTGGCACCTGTACTGCATAAGAACAAACAAAATTACATTAAAAATATTCACAGAGACTTTCAAACTATCACTAGAAGATATTTGCTCATTGCCTTCACTGTATCACAGCATAGAAATGCCATGGTCTGATACCTAGAGCTTGGGATTGGGTGTTTGTTAGGAAACACATATAATACTAACCATTCAAAGCAGTTTCTGATTCCTTCCCCACACCAATTACTAGTACCTTTCCTTTCTAATTACTTCAAAATTATGTCTTATTTATTCTATTTATGTTCACTCTCTATGTTCTTCTAGATGTCTACATTGTTTACATATCATGTCCATGACAGAATGTCATTCTCTTGAGAACAGGGATTATTTCACTTTTTGACTTTATATCTCCACAGAATAGCAAGGTTCTTGGTACACATAATGGGCTTGCTGATTGACTGAATAATTGACACAAGCTGTCTTTGAATGAACTTAGACACCTGACATAACTGGAGAATGCTATCCTCCTCAGAGATATACCAGGGAAAAGTATTCTTTGAGTAAGAGTCAACTGCAAGCATTGGATAGGTCTAAAATTTGACATAGACTTGCCAGTGCCATCTCTTCATCATTTTAATGGGAAGATAGGATAGCCTCACATTCAGCATTTAAAAGCACAATTAACTGTTTATCTTCTAATTTGGTTAACAGAGATTTAGTTATTTGTTTATTAAAATCTAATGTGACTTTGGTTTAAGAACTTAGCTAGTTCCCCAAGGTGAGCAGTAACCCAATTGACATCTAGATCATGGGGCAGGGCAAGTGGCTGACAAGTTAACAGGTAGTTGAATACAAGGTAGTAAGGGAGAAAGGGTATTAGCCATTGCGGAGATCAGGAAAGGTTTCCCTTAGAGAAGGCAGTGCTTGAGAAGGGATTTGAAGAAAGTGAGAAATACTATGATGCAGGCCAGGAATAAAGAACAGTCACTGCAAAAATTTGGAAATATCTACAGGAAATTCAGTTTGAAATGTCCAATAGGTAATGGGTCATGAAGGACTGGCAGTCAATAGAATAATGGGAGTTATATGTAATGATGGGAGTCAGTTACAGAGAGGTAATCATTAAACTTATAGAAGCTAATGAAGTCACCAAGAGAAATACTGTGGAGAGAGAAGAAAAAGGGGGCCTAATGCAGAGTCTTGGAGAATATCTTCAAGTAGGCAGTGTGTATAAGCAAAGAAGGTTGAGGAGTGATCAAATAGTTAGGAAGAGAACCAGGAGAGGGTAGTGCCACTGAGATCCTCCCAGCGTATATTCCTTATCTTCTAAAAAATCAATCTTTGAATTCAACAACAATAATAATGATTATATAGCACTTTATTGTTAACTAAGTAAATTCTTCACATAGTAGGCACTTGTTTATTGATTGATTGATAAGTATTATTTTGTCATTATGCATATGAAGAAACTAAGACTCTAGAAAAGTAATTAAATCACTCAGGGTCAGGCAGCTAGGAAGTATTATAGCTACTTCTAATTGCAAGACCAAGACTGATATCCCTCCAAATCTCACTGAACGTTTGAATAGGAATAATGGTTCTTGAGATGAGATGGAAGAAACTTGATCTTGATCCTACAGAGAAAATGAGCCTAGATTTGTATTATTTAGGGCAAAAATGACAAAATGAAGGAGACAATACATGGAAAAGGGAGAAGGGAGTTTGAAATGGTAAGGAATTTCCAATTTCTAAGGCAGGCCCATAGGCTAATGGGCAATTTTGTACATGGAAAGAGGAAAAGATTTTGTGACTGAAGGAGAGTAGCAGCTATTGTGGCAAGTATGACGTGGAACCTGTGAGTTTTGTGAGAGGCAATCAGTGTCATATAGGTCCCTACAAGGATCAAAGATCTAAGGTGGGCTCAGAGTACAACCTGGCCCACTGCCTCAAGAGCTCTACAGTGAGCCACAAATAAAAGCTGCACCAAATGCTTATATCACAAAGTATTAGAGTTCATCTGTGTCCGGAAAGAAGTCAAGACTATCACTTTCGAATAAGGAGAAAAAAGAGATGTTAGTCATATATATATATATGTGTGTATTCATGCATATATATGCATATGTACATATATAATATTTGCGCACGTATATTCAGAGTGAGGTTCACTGAGGGACAAAAGGAAAGAGTAGACGAGAAAGAGAGAGAGAGAAAGAGAGAGACAGAGAGAGAGAGAGAGGGAGAGAGAGAGAGAGAGAGAGAGAGAGGGAGAGAGAGACAGAGAGAGAGACAGAGGGAGAGAGAGAGGGAGAGAGAGAGAGAGACTGAGAGAGCTTTTTAACATGGTTGAATGTGCACTGCATATTGAAAGGGATTCTATGGGTCAGGACCTAGAATACAAATTAAGTTAGTGGTCCCCAAAATACCTTAAAGTACTTGGTGACTTGAACCAATTGCACCACAATTTCAGAGGATGACCCATTTTTATCATTTAATTTGATGGAGTAAAGGTTAAAAGACGAGTCTTTCTGCTTCCCTAAAATTAAATTACACGGATTGCCATAGCACAGCAAAAACTGCCCCTTGTTATAATGACTCAGACAATACTAGATAATATCCAGATAAATTACAGGACTTGGCAACAGCTAATGTTCATTAGCTGTGAGTTATTAGACAGGCTGTAAGTTACAGCCATTGATGCCATGTCAA
The DNA here is from genome assembly GCA_028646595.1 of Phalanger gymnotis. Taxonomy (NCBI): domain Eukaryota; kingdom Metazoa; phylum Chordata; class Mammalia; order Diprotodontia; family Phalangeridae; genus Phalanger; species Phalanger gymnotis. Next base: position 160,075,244 of record CM053624.1, read on the forward strand.
TAATGGAGACATACATATCGAACATCCTTTGTAGTTTAGAGAAACATTGATCAAGACCTTGCTCCTAAAATGAAAACTAAAACCTAGCTTTAAAAAAATTAATCTAATAAAGATACAGGAAAGTAGGACAGATTGATTGCCCTGTCTCATTTTAACATGACCAAGGCCCTTCAAAAATTATTCTCATACAGATCTAACAAAGGACTGAGGTTTAGTTGGGGAGAGATGTGTGTTGTGCCTTTCTGGAAAGTAAATTCAAGATATGAACTATACATGCAGGTACCCAGGTATGCTGCTATTCCATAATCGACAGAGTATGTATGTGTATATAGATACATGTATGTGTGTATGTATGTATATATGTGTATATATCCTATAGATAGATAGATATACACCTTATTGATAGATATAACCCTATATACACCTATAGATTATATGTTTGTATACAAGCATGCAATACCAGCCACATGAACATGCATGTGCTGTATCTTCATTTTTTGTGAAAATCCCTTTTGATATGTGAATGTTTTCTTGTTGAACTTTCTGGAACACAAACCACTAGAAATAACCTTATTTGAGTCCAGGTTCATAGATGGAAAATCCTCTGCTTAAAGATTCCTGTGTCCTGCCTACCTGCCTATAGTTATGCAGCTAGTTAATGACAGATAGAGGTCTAAAATCTGGGACTCTAGTCCTGTACTCTTTCCATTACACCATGCTATGTTGAAAGTAGTAGTAGTATAAAAAAAGTAGTAGTAGTAGTAGTAGTAGTAATAGTGGTAGTAGTAGTGGTGGTGGTGTTTGTGGTAGTAATAACTGTAAAATTGAGATGGTACTTAATAAACCAGTAAAAGAATAAGCAGTCCTTTAGCTTGGTAATCAGCAGATCTGGGTTTTAGTTTTGACTGTATTGTAAATACAATGCGGTATAATAGAAAGGAATTTGTGCTGGAATCAAAAGATCTAATTCCTAAGTTCAGTTAAATTCAGTTTAACTTAAAATATTAATTGGATGCCTATTATATCCACATGGAGGGTGACAGAAAGATGGTGGCAGGAAGATCTATTTGGTGGCTATTGTATTAATCTAGGCCATGAGGGTCTGTACTGGGCTCTTAGTAAGGGGAATAGAGAAAAAGAATGGATATGAGAAATACTGAAAGAAGCTCCCAGATTTGACAACTGATTTAATAAAGTAGGGGAAGAAAAGGGAAGAGTCCATAAAATAAGCTGAGAGAATGAAGGTATAGGGATACCACTTTCAGAAAGAGTAAAGTCAGAAAGAGCAGATTTGGGGCAAGACTTGGGGAGAAAAAGGAAATGTGGCTTGGTACACATTGCGTTTAAGGAGACAGTGAAACATCAATGTAAAAATAGAAAATAGGTGGAATTTTGGATATCAAGAATTCAGATCTGGAGATATAGATTTGGAAGTCACCTATAAAAAGATGATAGTGGCAGCTGCAAAAATGAATGAGATTGCTAAGGAAGAATGTGTAAAGAGACTAAAAAAAGTTCAGGAATCAAACTTTTCAAAATGAGCAAATGGTGAGTAATATGTCACCAAGGAGATACAAGGAATGTTTAGAGAGACTGGGTTAAAATGCCTTTTGAAGCTAAGAGAGAGGGAAAGAATTCAAAAGGACCAAAACATTGTCAAGGTGATCAACAGTGTCAAAAGTTACACAGAAATCAAGGACAATGAAAATGGAACAAAGTCCACTGGATTTTGCAATTAGGAGGTCATCATCATCATCATCATCATTGTTAGCCAGTTTTAGTAGAATGGCAGGAAGAGAAGAGAGTGAAAATATTGGATGTAATCATTTTTACAAGATGTTTTCTGGATGAGATTAAATGGCCAGGGGAATGATGGGGGTGGGGAATGGGTGGAAAAAGTCTGACAGATGGAAAGGAGGAAAGGAGCCAGTGGTGGAGAAAGAGAGGTTAAAGACTGAATATGTGTGGGAGGTAAAGGAGGAGAGAGGGAGAGAGAGAGAGGGAGAGGGAGAGAGAGATAGAGAGAGAGAGACAGAGAGAGACAGAGAGAGATACAGAGAGACAGAGGGACAGAGATGGAGACAGGGACAGAGAAACAGAGAGACAGAGACAGAGAGTGACAGAGACAGAGAGTGACAGAGATGAGAATGGAGGCAGAGAGAGAGATAGAGGTGGGGTGGGGTAACTTTCGACCCAGAGGAGGTAGAGGACCCTACCCCACCCTTAGTACTTACTAGCTAAATGATATCAGGCAAATCACTTAGCCACTATGAATCTCAGTTTCCTCATTGATAAAGTAGGGGTAATGTATTGTCTGTGTCTATTTATCCCTCAGGGTTATTGTGAGGATTCACTGAGATAATGCATGTGAAAGTAAACTGTAAAGTACTACAAGATGTATTATTATTGTTGATGTACTGTGTCATAAATGCTTTCTTATTCAATTTCTCATCTGCAAAATGGGGATAATATCACCAACCCCTTTTCTCAAGCTCTTTGAAGGATTCATTATAAATTGAAACTCCTTGGGAGAAAAGTGGTGACTACATTTAATGAATTAGTAAGTGGTTATGTATTTACTATTCAATCTGCATTTAATATCTTCAGTAGCTAAGTTTAAAAGACTGTTCTTAGATTTAACCCTTGCACTGAAAATGCTCACATATTTAAGATTCACATTTCTGCATTTTATAAAGTGTGGCATTAACTCAATTTGCATATCTCATTTCAGGCTTTGAAGCACAATGCTGGCACTCAAGAAGTGGTAGATTTTCCAATCTGATTTTAACTTTGGTGTCTGCCACATGAAGCTATAGATTATTACAAATAATGATGTCTTCTACCCTACCCCCATTCCAAAACCCGTAAGATTTCTAGTGTCATAGATGCACTAAATGCATATATGACTTTCTTAGGTTGGTTAATGGAATCATACCTAAATACCAGCAGCAGACATAAGACCCACTATTTATGCTGGTATACTCAGTAAATAAATTTCTGTGCCTTTATAATCTGAATCTTAATTAGACAGACAGAAATAAACTGCACCAGGAAACTGACGCCATTAAAAAAAAAATCTGTCCCATGTGCAGAAAAGACTCAATCGTCTGCTAAATTGGTTAAAATTGGTGCCTCTAGAATTGAGGCACTGAAGAGCTTATTTCCGTCACCATATTAGCTATGTCATGTAGCAATTCTGTCTAATGAACTTAATGCTGCTTATGGCTATGTGCTGTTTAATCTCAGAAACAAAAATCCAATGTAGCTGTGTTTGGCCAGCTGGCATTCGACACCATCTTAACGGAGGCAAGAGAGTGCTGTCATTCTCTTCTGGCCCCAGGCTTATTTTTTTCTCTTCTCCTATTTGCTCTGCATACAAAAAGTTCACATCAAAATATATTAACAACATTTAGAAGTTGAAACAGAGAGCAATATCTGAATGCAAAGGGAAAGATTTAGATGTATTTTCATAGTTTTCCCATGCATTGTAGATGTATACCATGTATATGGGAATGTATGCATGTGTATAAGTACATGTATATGTGTACATTTTAAACCATACATGAATATAGCATGCATATATATATATCTTCATAGTATCTTCATAGATAGCATATACATGTGCATGTACTGTGTCTGTGTGTATATGTATGTATGCACATCCATACACACAAAAGGTCACCATCTGAGATAGGTTCATGAAAAGAAAAACAACAGGCGTAGGACTTGGGAAATCTAATACAAGTCTAATAAAATTTGGAATGGTACCAAAGCATGTTCTATCACTATAGACCATGCCATGGGATGCTGCACACGTGAGAAGGCTTTTAAAATATCCTTCTTTTGTTTCTGGTGAATACTTGCTTCAAACTGAATTCTGAAATATCATAGTTCATATGTTCAAGGCCCCTTCTGATTGGAATTCTGAATCTGACTCTCCAGTTCTGAAATTGTACAGATGTTGTAGGTGAAGATTCCCGATGATGCAATACCTATTTAGGACAAGGCTGTTTGAGAGATATCGTTTTGATTACTGTGACAATCCATTGCACTTCCCTGCCTTTGTGCTTCTTGTTAAATTGTTGTAGTTATCTTAAAGAAACGTGAAGCAAATCAGTCCTTATTACCTAGGTGGCAAAAGTATGGATTCCCGGACAAATTCATCTCCCAAAGTCAAAAGATTAATCTGTGTTTATAACAAGATAAACACATCCGTAATGACAGTGGCTTTCCTTTTACTAAGATTTGGGAAGGTATTGGGGGTCACCTAGTCTAATGTGCCCCCTCCAATTTGACAGAAGAGAAAATAAAGGCCCAGCAAGGCTAGTTAAGTAACTTACCCAAGGTTCTAAAATGTAGTAAATAACAGAGCCGGCATTTGAACCTAGGTCTCCTGCCTCCAGATCAGCACTCTTTGTACCGTATCATATTTCTTCCCTGCTTATATTTGCCACAAACAATCTACTTCAGTAGTACTTATGCCTGTATGGCTGCATCTTCCCTTATTCAGATGACAAAGATCTAGCTAATGCCTTCCAATGAGTCTTGCAGAAGCAAATTCCTAATTAAAGAAATTCTAAAGGGTATTTCTTTTTAACACAGACTACATTTTTGCTTGTTCCATAGAGAAAATTACACTCTAATCATGTATCAATTCATGCCAATTTGGGCTGAATACTGCAAAATTCATATTACACATCACCAAAGTCACACACAAACACACAAAGAATAGAAGGAATCATGGATTTTTTTAAATTTTAATACATTTCAAATCAACCAGAGATGGGCAGGTAGGATCACTTCAAGCCCAAAGAAATCTGGAACCTGAACACACCACCTTTCTGAGACCTATAAAGTGAAGACATTACAGCATCCTCTCAGCACGTGAGGTGCTGTATCATCAAGGCAAAAGATTATGATGCTGTCATCTAATGAGTCACCATAATATTACAGAATAACAGAAAAGGAAATTCACAGTCATTTAAGGAAGCTCAGTTTCTGAATGGCACGGACTCTATTAGGCATTCCTCTCACTTCATTACAGCTTCTAAATCTTAACTCACTGCTCCTAATCTAATGTCCATACGAGATGGCTAGACCAAGATCACTATAGGTCCAGTGGGCTGAAACAATGGAGAAGAGTGTCATTTAAAGGTTTTCAGCCTCCGGAGAGAATGGATCAGATTCCTGAGCTTTAGAAAGTAAGCTCAGTATCTGTCATGGTGGTTACAAGCACAGGTTTGTACCCAAACCCCACTGGTCAGGGAGTGACCTTGTGACAAGCTTAGAAACACACAACTAAGCCAAGTATCCAGAGTTTCCTCATAAGCCCATCCTCAAGACAATTTGAAGCATCCTTTCTTCACCCTCTGTCTGCCAGTCCCTGCTAAGGAAGCTTCCAAACCTAGCAAACTATGGTGGACATAAGCTCCTGGGTTTGGGTTCCATTTTTGTAGCTGACTCCATCTCCCCATCTATATCCTCATTGTGCTTCATAGGCCTGGGCTATCATTCTCATCTTTCCCACCCTCAATTTTAGACTACATCCTCTTTCAATTTGCTCTGATAGGTGAACTTTTGCTTTATCTTACCAGGAACCAGGTCTTTCCTACCCATCTCCTTATCAAATGACCAACACTTCAGTCATTATCCTCATCTTCTTCCCTCCCTGTCAGTCCTATTCCCCATAAAAACCTTGAAATTCAGGCCTTCAGTCACCTATTTCTTTTTTTGAGGGGGGAAGGCAGAGTAATTGGGGTTAAGTGACTTGCCCAAGGTCTCACAGCTAATAAGTGTGTCAAATGTCTGAGGCCAGATATGAACTCAGGTCCTCCTGACTCCAGGGCTGGTGCTCTACTTACTGCACCATCTAGCTGCCCCCAGTCACCCGGTTCTTAGAGTTAATTTCCCAGAATCAGGACTACTTGTCATTTCCCAGTCATCTCCTCACCATGTCCCTGTTTGCCTACTCCTCTCCCTTTCCAGATTCCCTTTATGCATTGTCTTCTCTCATTAGAATGTCCTTGTAGACATTCTTATATTTCTTTGCTTATATTCATCTCCATAGTACTTAGCATTGTATCTGGTACATGGTAAGTAACAGTTAATAATAACAGCTAACATTCATATAGTGTTTATTATGTGCCAAGCACTGTGCTAAAGTGCTTTTTAATTATCTCATGAGATGCTCATAACACTGGAAGGCAGGTGCTGTCATTACTCCCATATTACAGAAAAGGGAAAAAAACTAAAGCCAATAGAAGTTAAGTGACTATTGTGGAAACTATTGTGGATCTAGCAGCTTCTACATTAAGAGATCGAAGGGCTTGGAATACGATATTCCGGAGGTCAATGGAGCTAGGATTAAAACCAAGAATCACCTACCCAGCAAAACTGAGTATCATGCTCCAAGGCAAAATATGGATTTTCAATAAAATAGAGGACTTCCAAGCTTTCTCAGTGAAAAGACCAGAGACGAACAGAAAATTTGACTTTCGGGGCGGAGCCAAGATGGCGGCTGGGAAGCAGTGACTGGCGTGAGCTCCCCACCAAGTTCCTCCAAAAACCTATAAAACAATGGCTCTGAACCAATTTTAGAGCTGCAGAACCCACAAAGTGGCAGAGGGAAGCAGGGCTCCACCGC
>CM053624.1:160082386-160128404 GCA_028646595.1 Phalanger gymnotis
CATGAGTATTGTGGAAGGGTTATACGTAATGATACTCATGTGGCCCATGTTGAATTGCTTGACTTCTTAGGGAAGGTGGGTGGAAAGGGAAGAGGGGAGAGAATTTGGAACTCAAAGTTTTAAAAACAGATGTTCAATAACAAAAAAAAGAAGTTTTTGCGTGCAACTAGAAAATAAGATACACAGGCAATGGGGCATAGAAATTTATCTTGCCCTATAAGAAAGGAAGGGTAAAGGGGATGGGAGGGGAGTGGGGTGACAGAAGGGAAGGCTGACTGGGGAACAGGGCAACCAAAATATATGTCATCTAGGAGTGGGGGGGAGGGTAGAAATGGGGAGAAAAGTTGTAATTCAAACTCTTGTGAAAATCAATGCTGGAAACTAAATATATTAAATAAAAAAAAGAAGTTAAGTGACTTGTGCTGGGTCACATACCGTTAGTATCTGAAACCATATTTGAACTCACAAGTCTTCCTGACTCCAGGCCTGGTACTCTATCAACTGCAGCACCTAAATGCAGCTATCAATCAATCTTTCCACACCTCTCTTTCTTATTATCTGTCTGTCTATCTATCCATCATCTCTATCATTTCTATTTACCTGTCATCTTTATCTATCTATCTATCTATCTATCTATCTATCTATCTATCTATCCATCATCTATCTGTCTGTCTGTCTATCTACCTATCTATTTTTCTATCTGAATGAATAGAAGGTGATACCAGAGATAAGATTAAATATTTAAACATGAAATAGTGGGAGTCAGTGTCTACCTTAGAATTTGACTATCAAAGAGAAGTTGCATACTCAACGTGAGTGTGCACACACAAACACACAGACACATACACACACACACGCACACCCCTATATCTACCCCTTCTTTCAGTCACCTGAGAAACCATGGATGCAGGAACACATGGGCTTCACCCTTACTCAGGTGAGCAATAGAGCAAAGATATAGGAAAAATTTACTCAGAGGCTTTGAATCAAAAACTCCTCCAGTACTTCCTCAATAATACTTGAAGGAAAAAAAAGGAAAAGAAAAGGAATGAAAACAACACACAAAAGAAAAAAAATCTAAGAAAAGCTACATAGCATATGCAGGCTCCCTTTTGTGGCCACTGTAATGTTAACCGGATATGAAGATCTTCCCTGCCCATTAATAGGCCTCATGTGGAGCCCACTGAGGGAAGCTTGCTTAGGGGAAGCTTGCTTGTAAGAAGACTTTCATACCTTTTGGTGCAAAGTTGATTAGGCACTGAGTCAGGAGGGCTGTGATGCCTTCTGGCTCTGAGAGGTGTATTTATACTCTGAGTTGGTATTTCGCTTCGGGGATTCACTTATGTCATTCTCTGGTTGAGCCTCTGAGCGGCTATATGTTCAGACCCCCAAGAGCACAGATGTGAAAGTTCTTTTGATACAATGGTGTATGCAAGGTGTATAGCAATATTGCTTTGATTCAGGCAGTCAGAGCCCTGTCTGTTTGTCTTTATGCTAATTTCTCTGCTTTTATTTTCTCTGTATTTTCTCTGCTTGTATTTTCTCTGACATTCAGGGTGCTGACCCTTCCCCTGAACTAGTGAATGTAATTAAAAGTAAGCCTTTTTGAGCAGTCTTTCCCAGAAAAGCAGACCTAAGATCCTGTGCTAGCAGGCCATCCTGGGTACACTAGGGTCCTTGCTACTACAGCCACCAAAGCAGAAGGGTTAGTTCACAGATCTGAAGCTGCTTAAAATCTAAGTTCTCCTCCTGAAATCTGTATTACAATTGCCCAAGTCATAAGAAATTTTTAGCCACTGAAGAATGGCCCGGAAGAAACAAACCCTGCCTACCTTCTCCAATTTTGTATTCACCAGCTAAAGTCAATCAAGGCCCAAGTTTCTTCCCTCCCCAAACCATCCACTGCACAGTCATCCAAAGGGATTTTGCTAAAGCTTGGGTTTGACCATGTCACCCTCCTGCTAAATAAATGCCAGTGCTGCTTCCTACCTCAGGGATCAAAGACAAATTCCTTTCTTTGGAATCTAAAGCCCTGCATAACTTGGCTCCAATCTACCTTTCTAGCCTGATTACACATGCACTTTCAGGCACCCCATGGTCTTGCCAAATTGGCCTATTTGCTGTCCCTCACAGAAGACACTCTATCTCCCGTCTCCTTGTCTTTTGAATATGCTGTTTCTTTTGACGGAAACATACATTTCTGACTTTTGGAATCTGGATTTTCCTTCAAAGCTTAGCTCATGTACTATCTTCTAAATAAGGATTTTTCTAATGCTCCATTGCCTACTGTACCTTTCTCTACATAAATTGTCTTGTATTTATCTTGTGTGTGTATATATATATATATATATAGTGTATATAAATATATACATATACACATATATGTATGTGTGTGTGCATATCCACCTAATATATCTAGCTTTCTGGCTATCTACACACACACACATAATATAATATATATATATATATATTTATTTATAGGTTGCCTCCTTTGATAGACTGTAAGTTCCTTGAGGGCAGGGCCTGTTCATTTTCTCTTTGTATTCTCAATTCTTGGTACAGAGTACGTACTTAATAAATGCATATTGGTTAATTGATAAATTATCAATAAAATGATTGAGAGCCCTCTCAGAATCCTAACATAGGCTCCTAAATTCCAAAGTCAACCTTCTTGAATGTGTGGTTCCACTCAACACTTATCCTTATTCACCCTGTGGTGGTTGTTATGGCCCTTATCTTATGCTGAATCTCTCTCTGTCTTGGTGTTTTTTTTCCTTCAGGAAAAAATACACTTTAGGGACATCCTTTTGTTTGATGGAACTTGCATCTTCACAACACCTTAATAAGCATTTATCTAGCATTTCCTGGAAGCTATCTAGCAAAGAGGAATGTGCCAGTTCCCAAGGCATTCCATTTTTGGACAGATCAAATGGTTATGAAGTTTTGCTTATACTGAATTAAAATCTATCTCCCTGAAACTACTACTCATTGTTCCCAGGTCTGTCTTCTGGAACAACATGAAATAAATCTAATTTCTCTTTCATATCTAGTCCTAGGAATAGATGAAGACAACTAACATTTCCCTCCTACGTGTTCACTTCTTGCTGTTAAATATGACCATTTCCTTCAACTCATGGTTGATAAAGTCCGGCCTCTCATTTCTTTCATTATCCTGGCCTCCTTGTCCAGAACTACAGATCATCAGCGTTCACCCTAAATGTGACACCAAGAGCTGAACGTAATCACAGTATTGCAGATACAGGAGTGTGACCAATCACCTAGCCTCTCTGGATCATCTCAGATTCATCCCATTCTCATCTGTAAAATAGGAATAATACCATGTAGACTATATACCTCATAAGAGGTAGCTAAGTGGAATAGTGGATAGAGTGAGTGCTGGGCCTGCAGTCTGAAAGACCTGAGTTTAAATCGATTCTAAGACATTGACTGGCTGTGTGACCTTGGCTAAGTCACTTAATCACTTTCTGCCCTCAATTTCCTCAAGTGTAAAATAGGGATCATAATAATGTGTCTCACAGGGTTATTGTGAGGGCCAAATGAGATAATATTTGTAAAGTGCTTAGCACAGCAGGTGTTTAACAAATGCTTTTTCCCTTCCCCTTCCCTCACAAGGTGTTTGTGAAGGGAAAAAAGAAGAATAGCCGGATCTGTGATTTCACTAATATAGGGAATTCCCATGTGAAGGAACTCTTTCTATCAATAGTTCTGTTTTTTTTTCTAAAAAAATACTGCATACTGCAACTTACAGTATTGGAAGACCATCTTGAGCAGCAGAAGCTTACGTGAGAGCATGTACAGTGTGTATTTGAGGCACGTCTTCCTCGCTTCAGTCCATTTCTACATATTAAAACACAGCGTGAATATGTTGCCCAAATACATAGATACTGGGATATGTGATAAGAAAAATCCCACAATGAATCATCATAAAACAATAGTGTTTGGTCATTCAACAGTGAACATACATTTACTAAACAACTACAAGGTGCCAGGCACTGTACTCTTATTTCCCTCATTATTGTAATAATTAAAGTTTAATTTCTTGTAGGTAATAAAATAGTGTTACTGTTAGCTTAATTTTAAGAAACCATGGGTGAAAGTGTTAAAGTGCACTAATACTTTTTGGACATTGTGTATGTGTGTGTGTGTACACAGACACACACATTTAAATATATACATATATTAATATATCCACATATATATGCCCCCCCACAAAAACATATGTGTGTAGATAGGTATGTAGATAGATAGACAAGTAGTCAGGCAGACAGGCATATCAAGAGTTCTTAACCCGAGGTCTGTGACCTGGTTTGTTTTGAATATGTATTTGATGGATATTTCAATATAATTGGTTTTCTTTGTAAGTCTATGTATTTTATTTTACACATCTGAATACAATATTCTGAGAAAGGATCCATGGGTTTCACCACATTAACAAAAGGTTCAACATCCAAAAGTTTAAAAACTTATTGGATAGATAGATAAATAGATAGATAGATAGATAGATAGATAGATAGATAGATAGATAGATAGATAGTTAAATAAGTAAATAAATAAATAAGTAAATAGGTAGATAAGTAGATAAATGATAGATTAGTTAGGTAGATGATAAGTGGATGCCCTAGATAAATTAGATGGATAAATATATGACAGACAGACAGACAGATAATTTTTTCCTAGACCGGAGATTTCACTGGTGACAGATACGCTTGGAAGAACCTCAGTCTACCAAGAGAGATAAACAACTGCTCTGCTACTTAGAATTTTTGAGAACTGTCTGGGGTATTAAGAGGTTAAAAGATTTTATAAGGATCACACAGCCATATATAACAGAAGCAAAACTTGAACCAAGATCTTCCTGATTTATATTCATTACACAATGTTACATGACTGTCAGTCTCTCTTTCTCCATCTTCTCTGTCTTTATCTCTCTCTCTCTCTCTCTCTCTCTCTCTCTCTCTCTCTCTCTCTCACACACACACACACACACCCCTACATATTATATATGTATATATCGATGTAATTTTTTATACATAGATGTATGTATATATATAATTACCATAGCTTTTTAAAGATCTGTAGTTCACACTTTTCATGAATTCAAATTACTCCTTTCTTTAGTTAAATCCAGTTGGTGGCATTTACTATACTTATAGCTATAAGCAAAATTATCCCTATTAATAAATTAATGCCAAATAATAGAAATTGAACAACAGTATACCCCCAAACTATTTTCACTCTTTGATATAAAAACTGAACTGAAAATATCTGAGGTGCTCAGAAACAACATTCTTTTGATGATGAGAACAGGACATGTCATTATATATCAAGGATCTTATGAAATGATGGTAGATATCAGTTACCTGCATAGTATGTAATGCATTTCCCTGCTAGAGGAAATTAAGTCTTAACATTAGAATCACCATATGCAACAATTTTCAAAAGAAAAAAGGAAGAGGCTCAATCAATTAGTGGGTCAAACAGAAGCCCTTTCCCATATATTGCAACTTCACCTGCCTCTTAAATTCCAGGGAAAATGAGTCTGGTGGTCTCAGCTGAAGTGAACATTCAGCATCACAAAACTACCTTTCCATTATTAACCACAATTCAGGATGATTAAAAGCCGCTAATCTGGAGAGGCCCAGGACTGAGGAAGCTTGTAAATTAAATTACCCATCCTCTAACCCTGAGAAGAGAGAGATTCCTTAGAGCCAGCACTGAGATCAGTGGACAGCACTGAATACACCTCTCATTTAGGAAATGATAAATAAATGGATTTGCCAGTTCCTTAACCTCTGAGGCCACACATATTTGCCTCGAAATGTTTGAGTGTACCTGACTGAGTGCCCCAGAAACAAAACATTTCATTGGTGAATTAAAAAGAGTGAGTTGGGGAAGCTCTAGTTTTATTAAAACTGAATTATCTTTCTTTGCAACCATTTCTGCTAAGGAATAAATGTGCTATTTGTTTTTGACCAGGTTATTATTATCATTATTATTATTACTATTATTATTTTCTTGTTTCGTGCTGAGATTTTTAAAAATCGGTTTCCAAGTCTAAATTAGGTAGTTCATATATTTGAGGTTTAAAAACCATTTTGCTAACAATAACCCTCTTAGGCAGGTCATGTATTATTATCTTAATTTTTCAGGTTAGCAGAGAAGGCAGCCTATTGGTGACAGGCAAAAGAACCCTGGCTCCTGAGTCAGGGAACTTGTTGTTAAATTCCCTTCCGGACACTTATTATCTGTACATCTTTCAACAGGTCACCTCATTTTTCTGGACCTCTCAATTTTTGTTATCTCAACAGTGAGAGAGTTGGACTAGATGATGTCTGAGGTTCTGTCAATTTATGGATGTGTGATGACTTATCCACAGTCACGTAGCTAGGAAGTAATCAGAGACTAGCATCATATGACCGTTGATTTGGAGCTGAAAAGGACGCAAGAAGTCATTTAGTCTAGTCTCTTCATTTGCAAGTGAAGAAACTAAGGCCCATAGATAGATAAGTGATTTTCCCAAGAAATCACAGTTGGTAAGTAAAAAAGCCACTATTCCAACGCAAGACCTCTGCCTCCAAACCCAGCATTCTTTCCATTACAACACACAACCCTAGGTCTTCTGACTCAAATCAGTTAAAAAAATGTGTAAAAATAAGCATAATCATAACTGGAATTAATAGACTGCTTTCAAGTTCACAAAGTAATTTACTTAAACTATCTCAGTTAAGCTTCACAATTACTCATAGGAAACTCATAGCAGACAGGCCATTCTCATACTCACGATTCTGAAATGAACTCTTTAAATTCTGTGCTAAACACAAACATTTAATCTAAAACACAGAGTACTAAAAACCATGAGCTGCTTTAAGCCTGACAGCCAATTAGTAAATACCAGACCAATGTCTATTCAGGAGTAGAACTGAAAGAGCTATATTCAGAGATCCAGATGGCCCATTGTGATTTTCACTTCATCATGGATTCATAGATCTTTAAAAATAAGTGGGAATGGACCTTAGAGAGCCAACAATTCACCCTCTTCATTTTTTTACATATGTGGAAACTGAGGTCTGGATTCGTCATTTGATTTTCTTAAAATGAGAGAACTACTGAATGGCAGAGGAAGGATGAAGACACAGGTCTCCTATTAGGCTGTTTCCATTATGCTATGTTTGGTTGCTTGTTGACATCCTACAATTTGACCAGTACTACTACCTAGGCAGCACGGTCCTAAGTGCTAACGTATTATTGTACAGCAATAAGACAATGAAAAGTGAGTCCCTAACAAGTAACTTACAATCTGATAGGGGAGAGATACAAAAATGTACACAAATGGCCATATTTTAAAGACAATACATGATAGGAACAAATGGCAATGAAAGAATGTTTTAGGAAAATTTGGAAAGATAGATTCCTTTCATCTAGGATATCAGGGAAGACTTCATGGCATAAGTGGCGCCTGAGGTAAGCCATGACTTAACTCATTTATTTGATTTTCACTGAAATGACTATAGGAAAGTTAATTGATTCATTGACCCATCATTTGAACATGATGTAGACAAAGATCATGCAAAGAAAGAGGAAATTTGGAAAACTGGATTTGGACAAGACCACTGAGAAATTAATAATAATTTATGATTAATTATAAATGAATAAGTGATTATAAATTTATAATAATAATGATATGTTATATTTAACCCTATTTGGGCCTTTTTTGGGCAAAGATACTGGAATGATTCACTATTTCCTTCACCAGTTTATTTGATAGGTGAGAAAACTGAGGCAGACAGAGTTAAGTGACTTGCCCAAGGTCACACAGCTAGAAAGAGCCTGAGGCTGGATTTGAACTCATGATATCTAGCATTCATACAGTGCTTTGAGGTTTGCAAAATTTCACACATATGTTATCTCATTTGATCCTCACAACATAGGTGCTAGTATTATCCCCTTTTTAGAGATAAGGAAACCATGACTGAGAGAGGTTAAGCCTTGTAACCAAGGTCACCTGGGTAGTAAGTGTATGAAGCAGGATTTGAACCCATCCCTTGCTCAGTCTAAGGCCAATACTATCCATGGCAGCACAAATCTTCCCTACAGATGAACATAAATATTTTAGTGTATTTACTTGGGCTAGTCAATTCTTGATATGCTTCATTGTAAACTCCAAAAAAGGAAATGCCTAAAAGTAACATGGGAATCACTGTATAGCACAGGTGTAGTATAAGAACAGTACTTTCACGTTTCCCAGAAAATAATCTTTTTCATTCCTCCTGATACAAATAGGCTTATGCTTTTGCAAATCTCTCTTTTTTTTTCTTTTCAGAAAATAACTTTATTTTAAAAATCACTCATCTATAATGTTTTCAGGGAGACCATGTAATTTGTAATATAGACATTATCCCAACAGAACCCTATTATTTTCATTTGAAAACTACTTGGAAAAGTCTCTGAGTCTTGGAGAGCAAAAACAACCTTAAAATTAGGTAGGAACACCAGGGTTCAAGCTCTAAATCTAAGATCCTGTGTATTACAGACAAGACTTAAGCCTGGGTCTTCCTGATACCAAAGCCTTTGTCAATTTATTAATTTATTTATTTTTAGTTTTCAACATTCACTTCCATAAGTTTCAAATTTTCTTGCTTTTGCAAACCTCAAGATGACATGGGAGGTTGTTCAAAATAGGAAGATAGAAAGTGTTTCCTGGCTTCTTAGATGAGTATGGCACTATCACAACCTGCCATTAATTTAATCTGAAGTTCTCTTTTTGATGTGTATGGAGAAAACAAAGTTAAGCTGAAATCCACCTTCATAGCAGAGGCAAGCAGTAGCAATCTGGGAATGTGGTGTTTGGCTTTAATATTCAATATTCACTTGGCACGCAATGTGGATTTCTTTTTCTTTATTTCTTTTCTTTTTTTTTTTTTTGGTCGTTATTCATCTGGACAAGGTATCTTTTCACCAGAAATAACAGAAAGTATGGGATTTATTGCCATAATGAAATTCTTTCAAATCTCTGTTTTTCTCTGTATAAAAGGACAGGAGGATAGGCGTTCATCTCATCAGGCGGCTTATTAGGATTAGCACTGAATAAGACACCTCCGAATGTCATGCCTATCAGTTACTAAACATGCATCATACAAACTTTGTCTTTGCGAGAACCTCTGCTCTGCATTTGTCATCCACCTGAATAATTAACAAGTACATGCTGCCTGCCAGCAGCTTAGGGAATTAATTTCTCCAGATTAAATGCAGATCACGTTCACAAAAACTCAGACCACACACACACACACACACACACACACACACTGCATGCCTACCACACAAACATTAAAGGTAGGAAACACAGTCCAAGGCACCCCAAATTTTAGCGACCTAAACCTCAATGGCTTGCTCTGGTCTGAATAGTGATGCTTTAAATTGTAGGTTAATTATATGCAATAAATTCATAGCCAGTTTTTTAGTTGTGCCAGAACTCGGCTAACTCTTTTGGTCTAGAAAAAAAGAAAGGAGGAGGAGGAGCAAAAATGAAAAGAAAGAAAAGGAAAGAAAGAAGAGAAAAGAAAAACCCAATCATTTAATTAGTTAATGATTCCAATTAGTACTTTTGCTGAGTTGCATCACTCACTGAGTTCTCTTTGGGAGAATCTCCATTTGGCACCCGTCATAACTGTCACAGCTACATCATAAAATATTTTCAACTTTGTTTTATCAGGGCCATAGAGTTTTCTTTGTAAAATGCATTGCAATACTTCAAGTTTTCTAATTCTAAAATGCTAGGAAAGATTTAGAGCTAAAAGAGACCTTGGGGGTCTTCTACTGAAACTTCCTTATTTAACATATGAAGAAACTGAGGCACAGAGGAGGAAATTGTGTGACCCAAGTTCACACAGGTATTAATCAGGTGTTAGTGCCAGATTTTGAACCAAAGTTCTTTGACTCCAAATATAACATTTTTACTCCTGTACTACATCACTATTCCTTAATAAACAATGATTCCATGTGGGATCAGACAGAAAAGCTCTCCTGTCTGCTGTTTCTGCGTCTAAGCATGACCCATTATATTCAGTCCTAGCATGTTTTCCTTTTCATATAATATAGTCAGATTTTTCACTATTTTTTTCTGATTGTAGCCTTCCATTGTTAAAAGTTAGCGTCCATTTGGCTGGTGGGCTTCTAAAGCAACAGTCATTTTTAAAAATAATGGCAACTTTTCTTTAATATGTGTATATATGTATATTCCTTTCATATATGTATATTCTTGTGTATACATATGAAATTATGAAGTACCAGAATGAGGATTCAAACTCAGGTCCCTTTTCTCTAAATAGGACTTTATCTGATTTGTACATACATATATATACATATAAACATGTCAAAGAAAAAATTGCCATTATTAAAATTATTATAATTATGTCTACGTATTCTATATTTGTATGCATACATATATACATGTGAAATAAAAGTTAATATTAAAATTATTATATTATAATACATTGAGATCTACTATATCATAATAATTATTAAAATGTATTATTGCAATTTTGAAACTATATTCCAATTTCATGCCATCTAATTTACAAAAATAAACTTAAAATATTCTGTTTTTATCATTTTACTTCAACAACCAAAAATATATAATGGCCCCACATCACCTGCCACATCAAATCTCAACTCCTCGGCACGGATTTGAAAGTTCTCCACAATTTTTCAGACTCCTCTTCACCCGTCCAACCTAATCTATCACTGCTTCCCAATACACACTGTCTGCCCCTCAGACTATTTTAACTTCTGTCTACACATTATGCTTATCCTTTATTATTATCAGTTATCGAGCTGAGATGGGGTCTTAGCAACAATTCCAATCTCTCATTTTACAGATGAGGAAACTGAGACTCAGAAAGCCCTGCCCAGCTCCAAGGATTATGTTCCTCCTGCCACATTTCATAGTAGCATTCCATGTCATTGCATGAGGCTTCTCTGGAAAGCTCTCATTCCTCCACTCTTTCTATCCCAATTCTACCTACTTTTCACAAATCACATCAATTTCTGTTTTTTCTATGAAACATTTTCCAGTCACTCTATGTCATGCATGTCATAGAGGAATAATTATCAGATTTAGAGACAAGGGACCTGAGTTTGAATCCTAATTCTGCTACTTCCTAATTGCATGACTTTAAAGTACTCTGCAAATCTTAAAGCACTATATAAATGCCAGTGATTATTTTTTGTTGTTAGTGTTGTTCTTGTATTCAAAGGGGTTGAAATGGAAATAAATGGTCCAGGGACAAACCACTATTCTGCTATTGTTGTTGTTGAGGTTTTTTAATGCTTAATGGTCAGTGGACTATTATGCAAGTAGATAAAAAGATTGTTTTTTGTAATTGAATAAAAATATTACAACATAGCGTGAGTTCACCTTTGTTGAGCTCACTCCAGATATCTTTGGAATGACTCCAATTGCAGACAAGACAATAAGGATGATATGTATTGCATCTGTTCCCATTTGATTGTGGTTTGTGCTAGGCCTCTTTTGAGATCTTTTTACTCCATTAAGTTTGGAGATAAAGCAATGTCTATTTAAAACATTGTTCCTAATTTTTTATGGGTGAATGTTGTTATAATAATTATGGATATTAGTGCTATGGTTATTAACTCAGGAAAGTTACTTAGAATCTCTGTTTCTCATTTTCCTCAGTTATAAACTTATGATAGATATTAGGGTATCACTTCCAACAAGAAATCCTATAATACATCTATTCTCTGAACTATTTGTTTATCAACTGCATTACTTCTGTCAATTTATCACCGTAATTGTTTTATGTCTCATTCTAAACTTCAATTTCCTCATTTGTGAGATGGAGCAATAATCTTGTACTGCCTACCTCACAAGTTTGTTGTGAGAAAAGATCTTATATAAATTAGCAGCATTACGATTATTAGTCCTGTCTCCCCAAATATATTAAGGGCAGAGCCCATGCCTTACATTTCTTTTGATTTTTTTCTTTATTTCCAGTGGATGCTAATACCGCATGGCACACTCAATGTGAGAATTCAATAAATACTTGCTGATTGATTGATTGAAAACAAAGCATGTATCTAATGTTTCAGTCTTTATCTGAGAACATGCAGTAGTCTAATGAGGGAAGCCCAGACATCTACAACAGAAGCATGAAATGCAGATGTTCCATGTGGATAGCATCACTGTAATAAATGACAACAGAATTAAGGGCTCGAGCAATCATCAATCGATTATCTGAACTAGGATAAGGGATCACAATTACATACCACTCTAAGCAAACCTTTCTAAGGGCAGCTGGTGGATAGAGTGCTGGGCCTGGAGGCAGGAAGACTCATCTTTGTGAGTTTAAATCTGGTCTCAGACACTTACTAGCTGTGTGACCCTGGGCAAATCACTTAATCCTGTTTGCCTCAGTTTCCTCATCTGTGAAATGAACTGGAGAAGGAAATGGTAAACTGTTCCAGTATCTTTACCAAGAAAACCCCAAATGGGGTCACAACATATTGGACAGGACTGAAATGACTGAACAACAGCAACAAAAAAAAACTGCATTAGATTTTTCAGTCACAGTCAGAAGCAATTAAATTAGTTGGTTTTGTGTTTTTTCCCCTCTAGTTTTATATTTAAACAACTTTACTCCAAATGTAGTTTACTCTTGTCTTGTCACTGTGGCAAAGTATATATCTAGAATATGTATACATATACATATATATGTACGTATGTATATACAGACACATATGTGTCTATATATGTATATACACACACATACCTCCCCTGGGTCTTAGTTTCAGTTCTGAGGCTTACTGGCTAGGTGACAGTGAGCACGTCAGTCCCTCAGAATCTCAGCATGTGTATTACATAACTCACAGAGGGTAGGAATCTGCAGTAAATGTTTGGTAATTTTAGAGAACTACCTTCTTTAAAAAGCCTTTACTCATCTTCTAAGTTCCTGGGACCCTCCTTCTCAAACAAATTAAATTTAATTCATCTGAATTTATTAATATTTATTCTCATAATTTTGTACATAATTATATCTGTATTTGTCATTTCCTCTTTAAAATTCAATCTCCCTCTGAAAGTAGAGTTTGTATCAATTATTTTATTTGGATCTCAGTGCCACATCATGTAATGGCTATTTGTTGTTTGATTGACTGATCCAGAAAGGTGAGTTATCATTAAATTAGTATGTGGATTACTCATTGGAAATACTCAATCTCAATTCATCCCTGCCAATACTTTAGTGATCACCTAAATTAAAAGATGCATGCTCCTTGGAAGGAAAACTATAGCAAATCTGGGCAGCATACTAAAAAGCAGAAATATCACTTTAATGACAAAGATCCGTACAGCCAAAGCTATGACTTTTCCGGTAGTCATGTATGGCTTTGACAGTTGGGCTATATGTAAAACTGAGCATGGCAGAACTGATGCTTTTGAATTGTGGTGCTGGAGGAGACTTTTCAGAGTCCCTTGGACAGCAAGGAGATAAAATCGCTTGCTACTTAAATCAATTAATTCAGGCTATTCACTGGAAGGTCAAGTACTGAAGCTGAAATTTAAATACTTTGGCCACATGGTGATAAGACAGAACTCACTGGAAAAGACCCTGATGTAGGACAAGATTGAAGGCAAAAGGAAAAGGGAACAACAGAGGATGAGATGGATAGAGAATACCATGGGAACAATGAAGGTGAACTTGGACAGGCTTTGAAAGACAGTGGAAGATAGAAGGACCTGCCATGCTAGGGTCTATGAAGTCATGAAGCATCAGACACAACTGAAAAACAACAATAACAAAGAACTGCACTTCTTTGTTGTCAAGTATTTCATCCTCAGGACAGTTCTATGTCTGCTCAGTTAAATATCAACCCTCTACGTACATTTCTCCACATTTGTCGATGACGTATAAAATGTTGGAGTACAGAGCTATTCATGTTTTATCCATGTTGTGAAGCATTCAAAATGTCCTTAATGGTTTTGATGAGAAAGGGTCCTCATATTTCTGAAATTCTTGATAATTTTCAATGGGAGGCTATTACAAAAAACTAGATTTCTGCTTTCCTCTAAAGTCCCTTTAAGAAATATACTGATTATTATTTCTGAGGCCTACTTTAAAACAGTTAACCTAATGTGAATGAATTACCAGTTAATCATTAGAGTAAACAAAAATCTATTAAAAATTGTATTGGAGTGAAGTGTCGGGCTTATTACATTTCTAAACATTAATGCAATCATTTGCACCAAAATCATTATCCTTTTTTTGTTCCCCACTCATTAATAATCACATCATCAGAAAACAAACATTTCGCATCAAATTAACATACTGTGTTCAGTTTGCCTTTGCCTCTGTTTCTGGGGGGAATGTCAGGCTTTTTCTTTTTTTTATCACAAATGTTAAAACATTTTTTCCACTGGAAAAGGTTTGCTTGCAATAATCATTTTTTTTATCCATGTTCTCTCTCCCCGTTTAATATTTTGCTACTGTTATTGAAACTTAAATTGAAAAAACAGGGTATTGTCCAGAGTGAGGACATAGATCTCAGCACAGTGTGACTATCACTAGCAAACTAAAATTGAGGCCCTGCCCCTGGTCCTTGGGCTCAATCTCTAGGTAATGCTGGAAACGTTGTGCTATGCATGAAAGATTAGCAAATTAAAAGAAGTTACAAACCTGCACTACAACTTCTCTAACTCTTATAATCTCTCAGATCAATGCCTACATTCATTCTGCCATAGTAATAAGAAGGGTCAGGTGCTTTAAGTTGGGAGAAGGGAAGAGGATTGCATTGCAAGGGAAAAAAGGTTGGAGAGCAAATGACAGGCTAGCTTCTGAGGTCAGAATGTGGAATTCACTTTACATATCAGAATAAGCATATTAAGAAGGCACAAGGCTGGCAAAAGGAATTTGTAAATCCACTTAATAGATCTCAGAGGATTTCATTAGGAGTATTCCTCTACTCATTTCAACTCTTCATCCCACATATCCTATCTGTCCTACAATATTGTAGAATCTTTTTTTTTTTCCTAATTCACTCACTGAAATCCTATCCCAGCAATGAGGGTCCCAAATCTTTCTGTGACATAGGGTTTTTTTTTTCTTTTTGTCTTTGCATCCCTGATTCCAGACCACCAAAATGTTCACTAGCAATTCAATCGAAGTCACTTTAATCCACCAATTGTTTTATAGATGCCTAATCTTTGCAAACAACTAGGCAAAATACTAAAGCTACAAAGATGAAAAACAACATTTTTGTCTGCCCTCAGGGAGCTTGAAATCGAAATGTAGTTATAAGGTATAAGGACAAAGTTGCTAACGGGAATAAAGAAATCATAATTCCACCCACTCATTGAGCCTATGGTCCTAACTCCTCTGGAAGATGTGGTCCACCACCAGCATCCAGCGCACCACTTATGCAAGAATCAGCACAATCAGAGAATACAAACAGCTGACAAAGTAGCTCAGTGAAGCTGTCTGAGAAGGACCAAAGGAATATCCCTGGTAAGTTTTAAAGAAATAGAAACTCAAAGTTTACAAAAAGAGAATGGAACTAGAAGCACATTAGAGGGGGAAAATCACAAGCTGGGATACATAATGAGGTGGAAAGAAGAAACAGAAGAAGAAAAATTTAAATCCAGAGGAATAACAAAAAAAAGTAGCGAGAAGAAATAAAATTAAACAAAAAAGAAAACTAAAAAGATCAACCAGAAATTTAGGGAAATCAATCAGGAAGAAAGAATCTCTAACTCCCATTCCCAGGCAACTTTTAAGAGTAATTTTTTAAAAAGGTAAATAAATTTTGATATCATAGAGATGAATCAGGGGACTGGGGAAAATCAGGGGACTAGGATAAGGTCACATAGCTCAGCTGCTAATGAGTTGCATGGCCTTCATTAAGTTATGTCAACTCTTCGGATATAGATGTCTAAATCTGAAAAAGGAGATATTTAACTAAGAATCCTAAGCAATAAAGAACAAACAGCATGTTTTAAGGAATTTGGCGTTGATTTAATAGATTAAAAAAAATTAAAAAAAATTTCAGCTGCAGCATTTGGAACAAACTAGATATAGTAGTTAACTATCAAGAATAGGTCAATTTGAAGGTAGTGAGAAGGAAATAAAGTATCTGAAATTCTCATAAATTGGAAAACTATAAAGTAAAAGAATTTTTTAAAACTATTAAATCATTTCTAGCAATCCATGTGGCCAAGGTTGAGTATTAAGTACTGATTAAATATTTAAAGTCAGACTTCTGGATTTCCATTGCTATACATGATAGAAAAATATTAGTCCTTCTTTTGACTCTATATTGTATGAATAGAATGTTATAAAGTCCTTCTATTACCCTTGTTGGACAAGAAATTTAGCCTTAGGAAATTTTTTTCTTAAACCAAATCATACTTTTGTTTAAGTAAGTTTCAAATTATCATTAAGAGGAAAATGCAGTGTTCTTTTTAATGGACTTTATTTTATGAAGAAATATTTATATATTTTCTCATTCATATTAGTGCATAGCCACATTCCCTAAGATTGCTTAACCTAATTGCCCTTAATCTCTAATGAAATCAATTAAACAAAGTCTCTAATTCCCAATAAACTTAAGAAGAATGTACATCATTCTCTTAACAAACAGAGAAAGGTCCAATCTTGCGTGAGTATCTATCTATGCTCATGAATGTCTCAGAATAGAAAGTGTAATAATCTTGTACTGGGAGCAGGGAGAAGGCATGTTTGTAAAATATGCCAAGAGACAATATGCTTTGTACTCCTAGGAGACTGTTGGTAAATCTTTTTTATGAGTGCATTATGAGGTGAATAATTAACACTTCCAACTGAAAGTTGACTACCATCATAATATTTAGTCAATGAATTGTTACAGCTGAGTTTTAACTCATGTGAAAGTAACTATAATACTTTCAATTGTAATAATACTTCAACATAAATCTAAAATAAAAGATAATGAATTCAGTTCAAAATGTTTACCCGCATGCCAGTGTTGGTTGTTGCAGCTTACTATATTATACAATGAAACAATATCAACATAAAATGTCTTTTCACAAGAAAAATTACACATTTAATATTTTAATACTTTGGTTTCTATAACATAAATCTATGGAAGAAATTTTGCCTGTGGTAAAGATCAACAAACCTTTCAGTTTAACCATATGATTCATCCACTGAGGTTACTATGGATCAATCATTCAGAGGAGGAGGTGAATATATTTTGCCTTGCCCATGGCCAGAGTAAGCATTCCAAAAGGTTTTGGTAAGGTTGACAAAAATAGACTTTACTCTGGAAGGATTACAACATAATTTATTGATGATAACAAAGTCAAGTTTAACACCCAATCAGTGTGTAGGTGGGGAGTAAGAGTGGCATCTCTTTCTGAAACTACAGAGGGATTTCTGGAGAGTTTTAGTATTTGTCCAAAGAGGAAGTATTTATTTTAAGGTTTGGTTCATTTCTCCTCATGGATTTCTCTCTTCCCTATCTACATTTATAGTAGAACATATTCACCGGACTATACATATACCACAGAGGTTAGGCATCGAAAAACTAGAAGAAAAGTAAAAGACATATTTTCATATTCAACATATCTTGCTTTTCCATAAGCTAAGAAATCTTTAGAGGGAAGAGTGGTAAAAAAAAAAAAAACACACACACACATTAATATTGATCTAAGGGGAAATACCCCTTAACTTTAGTGATGTGTTGCAAGGAGTGACAATGCCTTTATACATATTACACAAAAGTCAGCACCATGAGGAACACTGTGTTCTTTAATATAGTATTCATGTGTTGACTTGAACATGAGAAAAAGACCCACTCTTTTAAATTCCATCTGATTTTTTTTGATCCAATCTCATTTGAGAGCTCTTAGTTCCAATCCCACCATCATCTCTACTTCACTTATTGTTTCCTTTTGATTTGCCTATTTTCCATCTACAATCAAAATATACTTTGTGTCCTCCTTCTGCCCTTTACTGTATCTTAACACCTAGCCAAAGGCTAGGAGCAGCACTCTGGACAGCTCAAATTCAAACAAGCATTTATTGAGTGACTAAAATCATGCTAGGTCATACAGAGACAACAAGAAGAAAAAAAAAAGTCTCTAATTTCAAGAGGCTTACATTCTACTGAGATAGGTAAGTATATATGTGAAGTATATGAAGTATACACATCATGTATATATGTGTATATATGTATATGTAAACATATATATATAACATATATACATATGTATGTAAATATATAACCAGGTGAAGCCAGTTTA
The DNA here is from genome assembly GCA_028646595.1 of Phalanger gymnotis. Lineage (NCBI taxonomy): Eukaryota > Metazoa > Chordata > Mammalia > Diprotodontia > Phalangeridae > Phalanger > Phalanger gymnotis. The sequence goes on from CM053624.1 coordinate 160,100,697, forward strand.
AAAAATACTTGGTAAATTATCAAGCTAAGTAAAATTATTGCCAGTGTATTAAAGGACAGAAATTTAAAGAGGACTACAAATTGAAGAAAAATGGAAAAGATTTGCAAAAATCATTTTTACAAAGTGTTTTTTCCCATAAAGCAATGGAATCAACATACTTGGATCCTAACATTGAAGTCTCTCATATGTTCATAGAGGAAATAGAAATGGCATTAAAGGAAAAAAGGGAAAAACAGCTAGATTAGACCAAGTATATATAAAGGAGATCTATGCTGAAGGAGACACAACTATCAGGGAATTGGGAGACTAACAAAAATGGTATCCAAAGAAGAGGAAGAAGACAAAAATGGGGGAAAAATTTCAAACCTTATTAATCCTCAGAGGCAACTTTCAGGGAAACTTTCTAGGGACCTGGATATTCATCTTAGAAGTATACATAACATGCTTGATTTCCAGAGCTATGTAAGGAACCTAATTCTAGAAATAGAATCCCTATGTCTACATCCTTTATTAATGAATTCAGTCTATAAAATCTGCATAATACTTCACACTGGGTGATGATGATAGTGATAATAATGATGGGAATAGAGGCAACTTAGAGAAACTAAACTCAATTCTGGTGATGCTAAGACTGGTAAATCAAGGTAGAATGAAAGAGATCCATAAACATTTTATAGTTAGTTTATGGAATAAGGAACCAGCCTCTTTGGTCATTCTGTCACATTGCAGTATGCCCCCAAAGAAGCATCTTGTGATTCGGGAAACCTACCAGATAACTAATTAGATCATTTAAGTAAAGGAGGACTAAGAAAACATTGTGAAATGAGGTGGGGGAATGGTCAAAGGAATGAGAGGTATTACTCCATACCTGCAGTTTCAGAGAGCTTCCCAGGAATGAAGAAATGTACTGGGTTCTACATATTGCTTGGAAGGAATGTAAAAGTGGGGGCCTATAAGACAAGTAAAATCTGTATGCACAAAGAATGACATCCCCTTAACACTGTCTACTATGGGCATATCCATTACTATTTTGTGGTCAGAAGTGGTAAGTAAAGTTCCTAAAGCATAGAGAAGGGTTGCCAACTCTCCTGTATTTCTCAAGTTAAATCAATACCGTCTCAGTTTCTTTTGAATCCAAGGCATCACTAGTTTTCTCTTGGAGAGTATAGTTAGACAGCTAAATGATTCCAGGTAATGTGAGTATCTTGAATACCTTGCCCTACCACTCTACCTCAGGAGTGAAAGAAAAGTTCAATCATATTATCCTTTTTGTAGCAAAGTCTCTAACTCATACTAAACTTCACTGACAAATTTAATTAATAGATATAAAATTGTAGATTCCTAAAAAAAAAAAACCCTGAAGGTTAAGAGTATAGGAACACCTGAGATGGCATTTATAGGTACAATGATCTCAAGCTAGAAAGGCCATCAAAAGCCATTCTGTCAAATATTGTGATTTTTTTACAGGAATCTGGGGCCAAGGAAGATGAAGTGACTTCCCCAAAGTTACACGAGTAATGAGCATCAGAGGTAGAATGGGAACACAGTTCCTTTAATTCCAGAGGCAAAGCTCTTACCACTGCACCATGTTGTCTCCTGCCTATCTTTTGCTATGAGGTCTGGTGCTATTTTTTATTCAAAATCTCTATAAGTTTTAGTTAGGCCTAATTGGATATGAAATGACTTGGGGATATGACCATAGTAGCTACAACGTGTGACAATATTCCATAAATTTTGTTTCTGTAATTCTAGAGTTCGTATTCTATTAGATTTGGAAGGGAACTAAGAGGCCACTGGATTCAACAAACTCATTTAATTGGGGGTTTTTATTTTAATTTCACCTTCATTGGTGGTATATTCAGCCTTTTAATTTTTAATACTAGTGATTTGGTTTTCTTTTAATCAAAGTATTTGGTTATCTATTTTATTGGTTTTTTTTATAAAGCTAACTCCTAATTTTATTTACTAATTGAATAGGTTTTTGCACTCAATTTTATTAATCTCACCTTTGATTTTTAGGATTTCCAATTTTTTATTATGCCATGTTACAGAAATGGTTGTTTTACTTCATAAATTAAAAAATAAAATAAATAAAAAAACAAAAAATCCTAATTTTACAGATGAAGAAACTAAGGCCCACAGTGGTTCAGTGACTTACACCTAAAGTCACACAGGAATTGAGAAAGAGGTAGGATTGAATGTTGATTCTCTGACTCCTAATCTAGCACACTTCTTCAATATCTGGAAAATAGAGGATACTTCTAGAAGGCTAAGTCACCTTTCAAATCTAAAGCTACTGCCTGTGACTTATTTAGAGGGATGGATATAATGTGAGGATGTTAAATTTATCATTAGACCCACAGTTAAATTTTCCCTAGATATGTCATTTAGGCTGTTTGGTAAACTAGACTGGTTGAGGCAGTGAATAGAGAGCAGAGCCTGGCATCAAGAAGACTTGAATTCAAATCCTGCCTCAGACACTTTCTAGCTGTGTGATCCCCAAGGCAAGTTACTTAACCTATATCTGCCTCAGTTTCACCATCTGTAAAGTAGGGATGATAATAAGAATACTCATCTCTTGAGGTTATTGTGAAGGTAATATGAGATATTTGTAAAGCACTTTACAAAACTCAAAACAATACAGAGTCTGTTGGGTGCAGAACGATGAAGGGAGTACTAGAACAGTGCAGTTTACATGAATATTTCCAAGGTGATAATGAAGTGAAGCCGAGTGAGATATGTCTGAGAAGTAACATGAAAGACATCATCAAGGTCACAAATGACAGAAAATGAGGAAAGACCAATCACATTGTGAATAACACAAGGGCAACTTTGATTAGCCTGAAATCCTAAAAAAAAATCAGAGGTCCAGTAGGCTGCATGGATCCTCCATGGAAGATCTTAGGAAAAACAAATATCAAAATACAAAGTGTAAGAAAAAGCCATGGAGGAGCTTGTAATGTACACTAGAGGAAGAAGTACTCAAGCACCACTGTCAGTCAGCAAACATTCAGTAAGTGCCTACTATGTGACAAGAACTATACTAAGGCATGGGAGTACAAATAAAGGTCCCACTCCCAGCCCCACCCTCCAAATAGTAGCCCCTGCTCTCAAAGAGTTCTTAGTCTAATGAAGGTGATAACATGCAAACCATGATGGGATCACACATCAAAGGCACTTTAAAAGGTGCATATTTTTCACTGTCCAAACCAACCACTGCCCTTTAGCATTTGTTTGTTTTTTAAGTCAAATTGAGCCTTCCAGCAAAAAGTCCTAGAAGTCAGTCTAAGGTAACAATGTGACTTTGCTTGCTGTTGCTTGTTCTTCAACAGAGACCAGAAAAATTCGAAACACATAAGAGTATTGAAAGGATTATCATTTGTAAACTATAAAGCACTAAATCAGCTAATGTGTTACAATAATTAAATACCAACAGACTCATAGGCTCTGAGGCTCTAACAGGTTTTCTCCACAGATGTGGTATTGAAAAGAAGAGTAAAGAATACGGAGTGAAAAGAGTTGCCATCTTTAGAATATTTAGACCTTGACTTGGACAACGATTCAGCTATACCTAAGAAGCACCAATTTACTTCTTAGAATAAGCTACAGGGGGAAAAGGGCAGACTAGTAGGAATTTATCAGCTGCAACCTATCTCATAAGGTTGTTGAGAGTGGGATAACATACTTAAAGCTCTTTGAAAACCTTAACATACTGTCTAAATGTTGCTGCTGCTATAACCATCACGACCACCACCATCACTGCCACCACCACTACTACTATCTTTCCTCTGAACAAGGCAATGAGATGGTACAGTGGATAGAGAGCACGACCATTTACTAGCTGTGTGACCCTGAGCAAGTCACTTTACCCTCTGTTTGCCTCAGTCTCTCCATATATAAAATGCGAATAATGAGAGTACCCTACCTCCCAGGGTTGTTGTGAGGAACAAATGAGATAATAATTGCTCAGTGCAGTGCATGGAATATAAAGTGCTATATAAAATGATACCTATTATCATCATCATCATCATCAATTATTACATAAACTATATTCATGCTAGAAAATTAAGAGTATCCCTGGCACTTTGTTTTTGCAAATGCACTGAAATTATGTAGCTGTGGCTTGCCAGACAGCAAAGGTGAGTGAAGGACGGAGGGAGGATATTATTCCCCTGTAAAAACTATATTAAAGTTTAAACATGTCAAAATATCAGGGAAAAGGACTTTGTCTCTTTTTATAAAAAAAAATATTGATAGCTTTTATTTTTACATGTCCTTCATTTCCAAGTATTTTCCCTCTCCTCTACCCAGAAAGGGATTTGCTCTAATAAAGACTTTTTTAAATAAGAGAAAAGAAACAGAGACAAAAACCTAGCTCCTCAAAACTAACCAGCACAGAAACTGAGACTGGAACTAATACTTCGTACCCATAATCCTCTACCTCTCCAATAAAGGGATATAGGTACATATTTTGATAATCTCTTAATTGTTATTCTTGGTTTTAGTATTTCCATCCTGCTCATTTCTGCCAGATTAATATACCTCACTATTTTCATTATGTCATTACCTTGCTTAAAAACTACTAACAATTTCCCATTGCTTGACAAATAAAGCACAGGGCTAAATCTTCATGACATGAGCATACATGGCTCCTAAATATCCAGTGAAATAGGATTGAAATCTGCTTATTCCCCACCTCCAGTTCCAACTAATCTCCTTCCCTTCCCCCATACAGAGTATATTGTCCATCCCATCATTTGGGCCCTTGGTTACACACTCTGCCTTTCAGTATCACTGAACTATATCACAGTTATTTAGCCTTTTTGGGACTCAGTTTCCTAATATACAAGAGTAACTTTACAGTAGCTGCTTTCTAATGCCCTTTATAACTAAAATTCTGTTTACATGTTTGTCTTGAGAGAGAGATTGCCAGCTCCTGGGTGGGCAGGCAGAGGAATTATTTCCTAGAATTCTCTTCTGTCTCCTGGAGTGTCTTATGCAGATAATAATCAGAGTTCTCAATCCACATGACTCAACCAACTAAGAAATTTTTAAAAAAGCATTTATTAAGCACCTACCTGTCAGCTACAGTTTCCAAAATTAAGCAGTTCCTGCCTTCAAGGAACTTACATTCTATTTAGGGAAAAACACATACAAATATAAGCAAATAGAAAATTATAAAGATGGGGCACTAGCAAGCTGGGAAATCAGAAAAAAGGTCTCATGTGGTCCTTTCTATAGCACAACATTTTGGTTGAGCACTGAAGGGAGCTAGGGATTCTAGAGATGGAATTAAGAATTGGGTACATTTCAGGGATAGAGCGCAATTTATGTAAATGTGTGTGCATGTGTGTGTCTGTGTGTGTGTGTGTCTGTGTGTGTGTGTGTGTCTGTGTGTCTGTGTGTATACTCCATTTCAAGGCAGGGGAAACTTGGACAATTAAAGAATAGCATTTGCTGCACAGTGATAATTTTCCCCTTCAGTGAAGAATATTCCCACAAATAATCCTTCAAGGGTAGCAGGAGAGAACAGGCAATTGGACGGACAAATTTTCAAAGGCAACCTCCAAATATAGCATATTCCAATGTGCACACAGAATTACTTGCACGTGCAAATCAGGGTCTGTGACTCACACTCCAATTATACACTCTTAGTAATGCAGTAGCAATGCATTCATATTTGGTAAGTGTAACTCCAAGGGCCTGGTATGATCTATTTGGAAAATCTGCTTTATTAAGTCATTCCTATCACTCAATTCTCTGACATAGCTTAGTTTCCAAACATATTCCTAAAACACATGAAAGCTTTGGGCTTTCTTCAGCTGCCAAGATCAGGACACATGAAGAGTGCCACATTAGCCATTTAAGCTAATGAACTCCCCTTGCCACTCATTATTCATAGTGGCTGTACAGACTACATGCTGTTTCTACCTAAATTCCATCAAGCAGGAAAAACCCCTTTAAGGGAATGATTAATTTCCTCTCTAGTTATTTCTACCTTGTTTTGCAAAACATGCTGACAGTGTGACGACAATTTGTACCATGAGCCAAATAACACTTTGGTTCAGCACCAACCAGTGGAAATTTTAAAGAAATTACCCTATAGTTTAAACAAAACCTCATTTTCCTATTGTCTGTCCCACAGTCCATTCCTATACCTCTACTGACTCTTCCCTGAAAGAAAAACCCAAGGAGTAATGCTGTTTCACTTTATTAATATGACTCTGCCACGTACCTTTCCAATCTATTCTCAAGTATTTGATTACTCTAACCACTCCCATACACGAATGTAGGTCTCTTTTCCAGAGATTCTTTCTCCTGAATATTTTGGAGCCAATTCAATAACACAGTCCACAGAACAGATTGAATAAAGATGAAAATAAGTGCATCCTCAGTTCTATTTGTAAGACCAGGACTAAATCCACAATTCTATGCACATTACTGAGGAAAGGATGCTTAAATCCATCCCCGAGATTGTGAAACAAAATGTTCATGTAATATTCCACTGATTAGTCTCAGTTCCACCAGGCTAGTTACATGTAGTTGCAGAATCCCAAAGAGGAATCCTAGCAGTGAAAGTAAATACTGGGTTGGGTGTGAACTGTTTCTAACCAAAAGAATGTATGAAACTTAAGAATTTGTCTACAATATAGTAGCACTGAGTTATTACAGAACGACATTTAAGGTATCAGAAGCTGTAATTAAATTGGATGTTGGAAGTGCTAAGTAGAAGAGAAGTGTTAATTAGGAAATTACTAAGAATATCATTTTTAGAGGGGAAGAACTTTCCAAAAAAGTACAAGTTGGGCCAATTTCCAAAAAATATGTATAATTTGAATTATCTATAGAAATAGATGTATTCATGTATGTCTTTGTACCAGTTACAGTACTTTTCTCCCAAAGAGCAATTCAGATTTGAAAATCTTTCCCATCCATTAATAGGCCATATGACCTGCTTATGTCACAGAAAGTCTAAGTCACATGTGGTGACAGGAGCTTGCTGACAGGAAAAGGAAACTGTGTCACAGGAAATGCTGGGAGAGCAGTTATGACAGTTAGAACTGAGAGAAAGAGCAGATGTGCTGTGGTGTTCTGTGAGTGAGTTTGTTTTTGGGAAGGCCCCAGCAGCGGGGCAGATGGTTTTGGGATGGTGAGGCTCCATGCTGTGATGTTCTGTATTGAATTCTTTGCTGCTGTGATGGATTGGGTAGATGGATTATGGGATCTGGTCCTCTGGTGTCTGAATAAATGGTTTACTTCTTCCTTCTGTGTGGACAGTCTCGTATATTTTGCTACATGGAAACGCATAGGCATTTTGACGATTATCATCTATATTGTGATTATTGCCTTGCTGATACAGGTCATATAGGGAATAAGCTAGGACTGAAACTCAGGTCTTCGGATTCCAAATCCTGGTGTTTTTTTCTGTATTCTACTCCTCTCCCAATACAATCAAGTCCCTTTATGATAGTTATAAGTCCTGGCTATCTTGTTTTATTTTCATGTAAATGAAAAAAAAAACAAGAACAGTGATTAAAACAATCTAAGGAACTCCTTGTAGAGGTTCTCCCTCCACAAAGTTTACAAAACATTTGTCATCTATAATTTAGGATTATACATTCCACACTTGGAAGGGACATTGAAAACAACCTAGTCCAACCTCCTCTTTTTAAATTTATTTTACATGAGTCCCAGAAAAGGAATATGACATGATCAGTGTCACAAGGTTGTTGTTGTGTGTTTGTCCTTTGTTCTCGAAGAGGACCATGACATCAGAGAGATGATGACATGACTTGTAGTTGACCTTGATTTGAGTGAGGGAGTGAGGGTTATGCAAGGTCACCAGCCTCACTTTCTCCACCAGAGCCATCTGGGTCCAGTGGCCAGATATTCATCAGAATGACTGGAGATGACCTAGGATGCAATGGGAGACCCTGGCCCTTTTAATCTAAGATCTTTTCAGGTTCTCACTTTGAGTGAGGAAACATCCATTCGGGGAATATGCCTCTTTAAGAAATGAGCCAAAGCAATTGGATATGAAAATCTATCTTACTTTACAAGAAGTAGAGAGGAAGGAGATGAGAGGGAGGGATGTTAGAAGTGAGGGCAAATTGAAGGAGGGGGTAATCGACAAAAACACTTTTGAAGAGGGACAAGGTCAAAGGAGAGAACAGAATAAATGGGGGGTGGGATAGGATGGAGGGAAATATCGTTAGTCTTTCACAACATGACTGTTTTGGAAGCATTATGTATGACTACACATGTACAACCTATATCTAATTGCTTGCCTTCTCAATGGGGGGTGGGATAGGGAGGGAAGAAAGGAGAGAATGTGGATGGAGAGAAAATTTGGAACTCAAAATCTTGTGGAAATGATTGTTGAAAACTAAAAGTTAATTAATAAATGCAAAAAATAAAATTTTCTGCCCATAAAGTCTAAAAAAAGAAATGACTCAAGGGATAGCCCCTTTAATAATAATAAAAAAAATAATCAAACTGGAAGGGGAAGACCCTCAGGGTTGTTGGCCAAAAGAGAAACTCATACAAAAGGTTATTCATGCAAGAAGAAGCCATTTTGGGATGTGAACTCAAATCTAGTGATTTTCTGCTGTGACTTTGAAAATACATCCTGGGAAGATATCAGATGCACACAGATCTTAAGTGACTTGCCCAGAGCCACACAATGAGTGAGGTGGCACCTTAACCAGATTTATAAGCCCAGCCCAGCACCCTTTCTCTCTTATATCATGCTTCATCTTTGTTATGTAAAAAAGAGAATACCAAAAGGAAAAAAAGGTTCATGTGACAGATTTGTTTTATCAAAATATAACACAGAAAACATTCCTCAGAAGTTAATAGGCAATTGGAAGAAATAAATATAATATCATCCATGCTCAGTTGAAAATCCTTCTTAAAAAAGTAACACAGCTTTGGATTAATCAGATAAGGATGAAAGCAAAGAACTTTGCCAAGAGTGTTTTCTACTAACGTTACTCAATTATGCCTTTCAGCACCATATATTTTATATGAAGGATATGTTGTTAAAACAACTGTTGAAGGCATATCATGTCATATCAACCACCCTATGGGAACCTGAATGTTCCAAAGTCTATGTTAATATAATCTTGCTGCTTTATTCGGCTAAGGCAAACTAGGCTTTTGGTGCCTTGTAAGATTCCATGTAAGCAGCACATTATCTATCTGTATTCCAGAAACAAGGTAAATTTGAAGCAAGGATTATGCTGAATCAATTTAAGAAGGTAAATATTGTTAACAAATGCCATAAAAATAGCCTAGTAAATGATTCTAATCTCCATTTATCAACTATCAAAAAGCTTGCTTTTGACATAGCAATATACCTATAGGACAGTGATATTCTTGGACTCAAGGGCCTCATGTGGCTTTTTAGCAAGAGGCTTGTGACTTTCTATGAGATTTATTATGCAAAAATCCATACATTTCCGCAATTTTTTTCATAAGGTTTCTTTTTCTTTTAAGTATGATGTTTTGAGTTTTGTTCAAAAATCTCTTGGCTGCCAGTTCTGTTATTGATGGTTGGTTTCTATGCACTCACATTTTCAGTCTTTCTTTTGGGCTTGGGGGGAGGGGAGGACAGCAAAAGAAGAAGTAGATGAGAAAGAAGAGACAAGAGAAATTTCATTAATTGTCAATTAAATGGTATTTGGTTTCTGGTAGGAATTTGAGCTATACAGCCACCAATAAAAATAACATTTCACATTTACAAGCATTTTATGAATGTGTAATTATGTGAGGCTTTTAAAGACAAACACTGAGATTATTTTAGGGACAAATGGACCAATGAAGAAACAATATTAATTATCACGCCTTGTGGCTTAATGCAGTTTACACAACTTCAGTCACTTTTCATTTAAAAAGTAGCCCCAAACCTCATTTGAAAAAGTATAAGAGATTCAATAATTGCAAAACAGAAATTCTCATTAATACTTATTTTCTTTTACTATTATTCAGTATAGACTTCTACCTATGCAAACAGGCATACAGGAATGTGTACACATATGTATACATTCATATATGAGTGTATATATGTATATGTATTTGAATTTAATAAACTTAGGACTGTCAAATCTCCTGTTTAACCAGCCATCTCTGCAAGCTGACATTCAGCTTAAAGGCTGCATTTTTCAAAATATTTCTGTTTACTGACACAACCTACTATAAAAAATTGTTTCAGCATCCAGCAGGTGATTGACAGTTGGGCCAGGGAGACTGCAGCAGGCTTAAGTAAGAGAAAGGAACATCGGATAGGCCACAGTGGTATCAGCTTTAGAAGAGATAAAAAGCTCTCCAGAACATATTTCAGCAATTAAGGTGAGAAAAAAATTCTTATGAGGTAATAATGTTTATGAAATATGAAAGGAAACATGAGTTGCCAAAAAAAAGGAGTTTATACGGTTAAAAAGGTACCAAATTAGGTGTCTAAATACCTACAGTAATGGTAGTCAGTTCCTACTGCAGTATCTAAATACTGGCTAACTAAATGAAATTCTAAAAAGGCCCTTCTTCTTCTTTCCCTGCCGGAGAAGCTTAAATATTAAGATCAGTAGATTAAATAATGTATTGTGAATTTAAACAATTTCATAGGAACAGTCATTAAACTCAATTCCTATCCCTCCAAATTCTCATCTGATCTTTTTTTAAAAAAAAAATTGCAGATACATGCAGTTTTAGATGCTCTGTTACCATCAGCCCTAACCTCTCTCCTGACCTCTAGTTTTGCATCAACAATTGCTTATTGGATATCTCAAGTCGGGTATTTTTTAAACATCTCAAATGCAATGTGTCTGAAACAGAATTCAGGGTCTTTCCTTCCAAGCCCTCCCTTCTTCCTAGCTTCCCTATTTTGTTGAGTGGACCACCATCCTCCCAGTCTCCCAGTCTCCTCCTCATCATCTCCTGACTTGCTCTCAATCCACCTGTGTAATGGTAATTTAGATTTGAAGATCTTTCCCACCCATTAATAAGTTCATGTGACCTGCTTACATCTCAGGAAGCCTAAGTCACATGTGGTGGGAGGAGCTTGCTGAAGGAGAGGAACAGGAAAGGGTGGAGCAGGAAATGCTCAGAGCAGTTAGAGCTGAGGGAGAGAGCAGATGTGTGCTGGCTGCACTGTGAGTGATTGTTGGTGACAAGGCCCCAGCAGGGGGCAGGAATGGTTATGGGATGGCTTGGCTCCCTGCTGTGGTGATATTGTATTTTAGGTTCTTCGATGTTATTATAAAGTCGACTTACTGGTTCTGGAATTTGCTTACTGTTTGGATGGGTGGGACTTATTGGTTTTTGGATCTGGTTCTTTGGTGTCTGAATAATGGTTTACTTCTACCTTCTATGTGGAGAGTCTCATATTTTGCAGTACAGAACTACATAGGCATATTTACAATAATTGTTTATATTGTGATTATTGCCCTGCTAATACAACCTGTACAATCTATTGCCAAGTCTTGCCCTTTCTTCTTTCACAATATCTCTCATCTATTTCCCCTTCTCTCTACTCATACAGTCAACACCCTAGTGCAGAATCTCAGCACCTCATGACTTGACAGCTTTGATCACCTTTTGGTTTACCTCCTGGCCTCAAGTCCCTTTTCAATCTTCCAACTGGTGGACCACTGATTTTTTCTCAAGCACAGGTCTATCCATATCACCTCCCTACTCAATGAATTCCAGTGACTCTCTATTATTGGCAAGATCAAATATAAAATTCTTTGACTGTCTTTTCAAGCCCTTCCCGCTTCATATGTTTGTTCATGCCTAGAATACTCTGCCTTCTCACCTCCACCAAGTGGCAAGGCTTTCCTGGTCCCACCCTCCCCACCTCCCCCACCTCTGTTAGTGCCATTTCTCTGAAATTACTTCCCATTTATACTATATATATTTTGAATGTAAAAAAGTTATTTGCATGTTCCCCCCCTGCCCCTGCCATTCCTATTAAATTTGACTTTCTTTGCCACTTAGTATTGTTCCTAGCATATAGTATATACTTGGTGGTCGACCAGTTGATTGTACAAATATTCTCTTTTCCACATTCACCCTCTCATTATCTTGTTTACACATTTCCATTGATCAGCATAGTCTACATACTTGCCGTTTTAAATTAACTCTATAGATTCCATCATATTATTACAGTACAGCTTGCTTAACCATTCCCATATTTGGAAGCAACTGAATTATTTTCAATTTTTTTGCCACTCGCAGTAAAGATATTTTTCTACAAATCATTTCCCCCTCTAAAAAAACAGAACATTTAAAAGGTCTGCAGCTAATTCTTACATTCAATGGTTAACAGGCAATAAAGTTATAAAAATTATAAAATATTCATTTCAGTAAAAATTAGTCCTAATACACAAAAATGATAAAACTGGGTTCTTAAGAACAAGTGGTCTGATCTGGTTACCTTTGGGAAACAGGAATCTCTCCTCTCCCCTCCTCCTTAGAGTAATCTCCATCACCTCTGTCAAGAGTTGAGAGATGATGGGATTCAACTATGTCTCCTCTCATCCAAAGGGGCAAAAGTGGAAGCAACACTTTTTTCTCTGCATTAAACATATACATATACATATATATGTATACACACACACACACACACACGCACACACACATATATATATATATATATATATATGTAGTTGCATGGAATGGAATGGAAACCCCCTTCCACTGTCTTTCTGTATGACAATGCCCTCTCTCAACCAGGCCTGAATTTCCTCCTCTGCAAAATAACAGTTTTTGACTAAATGATTTCTAAGATTCTAAGGGAAACTCATATACGTGCTAGCACCCTGTACCCTTGAAATTGCATAAGACTGTGGATCGTCTAGGAGACCCTTATTGTCCATTAGCAAATCACACTTTTGAGTATCATTGCTGTAGAGAAGACTAAATATATATCATTGAACAAGTCTTTCTCATTTTATCACTTATTTTATCCATCTTCTACTTATGAAAAATATTATTTGCACTCCCCATCCAAATGAATTTTATAAATTATCATATGCATTCTGTGGAAGGAAAATGTTCTATAAATTTTAGGTAATCTCATGAAACATTAGGAGATATTCTGAAATATGATACCACGTACAATTCAAGAATCATTATCAAGGCACTACTGAGTGTAAAACACTGTTCCTTGTTAAAAAAAAACAGATGATTTAATTTTTCGCATGTGTTTTATATTGACATAGCCATAGTCTTCTTAATTTGCAGAATAAAAAGTAGTTCCATTCTGCTATGTCAGATTTAGGCAAAGATCTCTTCTTATTACAGATAATGTTTACCAACTTTAATATCAACTCAAATAAAAAATCCAAAGCCCTGAACATCTCATGTCTAATTACCATAACAACCCTTTTCTTGCCTCCAAACTGGCCCTATTTGAATATACAGAAGCTAGGCAATCTTCCTCAGGGAGAACACTGCTTTCATCATATCATCCCCTTGCTTTAAAGAGATGATCTTCCTTATCAAGTCGACCTTCATCTGTGCCCTTGATTTTCATCTCTTCATGTTTCTCCTAGGACCTTGCTCTATCAATCATTCTCCTTCCAATGATTTCATCACTGGCTATTTCTCCAATATTTACCACACAGGCTTACACCTCCCATATCCTCATGAAAAATATCTCTTCACTGTACTACCCCATCAAGCCAACATTTCTTGCCTTCTTCAAGCATTGGCAGAATGTACTTGGTTATACCAGAATATCCCTGTAATGACTATTACCATAGGTCCTCCTCCTGTTAATGGTCATGCCATGGGCTGGGTGGCATAACTGGCCCATGTTCTATGCCACCTAAACTCCACCTCCATTCACTACCAAACTTCCATAAAGTATAATCTACACTCCCCTGGTTATACACCCTTACTACCTACTCAGTCCTCAGCACCTTGAAGTCTTACCACTATTCTCCTGAAACTACTTTCAGCAACTTCTTAGTGCAAATACATAACTTAATCAAATAATCAGAATCAACCTCTCTCTCCTTCTCAAAGCTCATAAACCCTAGGTGAGGGGAGAACTATCTACAGTTATGACATTCAGTTCCTCAACTCCCATTCATTTCTCAGTCCTTGACAATTTAGCTTTTAACCCAAATACTTTATTAGAATAAGCTCTCTTTAAGATTACTAGTGATCTCTTAATTGCTAAGCTTAGTGGCCTTTTCTCAGGCCTCATCTTTCTTAACTTTTCTTCAGCTTTTATCAGTTGACCACCTACTCCTCCTGCATATTCCCTCCTTCCTCAGCTCTGTATCTATTTTCTCCTTATTCTCCTCTTTCCTGTCTGTTAATTCTTTTGTAGTCTCATTTATTGGATCATCATCCATAGCCTCTGAAATGTGGGGGTCCCTCAAGGCTCAGTCATGAGCTCTCTTATTTTTATTTCAATAGCCTCTTTGTGATCTCATCAGTGTACATAATTTCAATTATTATCTCTATTTAGATCTGCATACAGCTGACACTAATCTCTTTTCTAAATTCAATTCCTCTACTACCAACATTCGGTTAGACATCTCCTTCTGGATATTCTATAGTTATCTGAAACTAATTTACAATTAATTTTTAATCTATGTTTCCAAAGCCCAATGTTGAAATGATTTTTATTACATTATGATTCAAAAAGGGAGTATTTAGTATTTCTGTTTTTCTGCCTTTAGCTATAAGTTTTCATGCTATAATAAATGGTCAATTTTTGTGAAGGTGCCATGTACAACTGAGAAAAAAGGAATATTTCTTTCTATGGATATTCAATTTCGCCAGAGATTTATTATATCTAACTTTTCTAAAATTCTATTTGCCTAACTTCTTTCTTATTTATGTTATAGTTAGATTTATCTAATTCTGAGAAGGGCAGGTTGAGGTTCCCCACTACTATAGTTTTACTGTCTTTTTTACTTTTGTAACTAATTTACCTTTTCCTTTAAGCATTTGGATGCTCAGTCATCTGAAACTAAAACAGCAGTCATTAACTATACCTCTTCTCTACTTATGCTGACAGAACTAACATCATTCCAAGTTTATTACTTGGAATCAATCAAGGAATGATGTGATTTGTCCCAGATAAGTTGATGTAATCACACGTATTGATGTTTCAATTTGTTAGAAAAGCATAATATATACATATTGGGTACAAACACTTCTCTCATTGACTTAAAGAAAAAAAAGTGATTGGATGAGCAGACAAATTAGCCAAGCCCCTTAGTTTTTAAATAGCTAAGTCCTATATGAATTTAAGCAGATTGACAATAGGAAGAGATTACAAGTGATGGAATGTCTATGAAAGTGACCCCTATGCAAGGAGGGATGAAATATTGTTTCTTTCCTTTCCCAACATCGAAAGCTTTGAAGGCAAGCTACTGGATATAAGAGAAGCATTGTATCTAATGAGGAGCAGAGTCTTGTGTCCACACAGACACAAATATAAAGGCAATCACTGGAGGGAGGAAGTAGCTTCAACTGCAGAAGAGAAGAGATCCAGTTATAGAGAGGAGTAGATTCTAGGAATTCATCTGAACAATCTACCTCACGAAAATATGGAACTCAAGAAAAACTGTATGAGAATGATAAGACAGAAAGGAATTTTAGGCCCTGCACTACAAAGAATTTTGAAGTGCCTTTGTCTTACATGTATCCTAAACATGTTCCTCACTTTTGTTGTGGTCTAAGATTGAGCCCATGCATATTATGTGTATTTGTGGGATAGCATGTTCCAGGTTTAGGGGGAAATATTTTGTAGCTACTGCTTTTACTGTGCCATTTCAGTAAATATTTTTCCAAAGAGCTAATGAAGTCTAGTGAGTGTTAATGGAAACAACATTGGTGGGGGCTGATGGGTTATGGTTTTAGAAGTAAATAATTACAACTTATATTCAATTAGATGTTAAACTTTGTCAATTCCAGTTATAAAATTCCACTCACATCATTCTCTTTTCCATTTATACAGACACAATCCTAGTTTCAATAGTCATTCTCTCTCAACTGAACTGTTATAACAGTCTTTAAATTGATATCTCCCATCTCCAATGCATCCTGTACGTAGTTGCCAAACATTTCTTCTGAAACCACATCATTCCTCTGCTCCAAAGTCTAACATGCTTCTTTTAGATAGAATAAAATCTTTCTAGCTTGGCTTTTAAATCTTTTCACAATCTGTCTCAGTCTACTTTTCCAGACTCATTTCCCAGTACTACCTTTCATGCCTTCTGTGATCCAACCAAACTGGCCTACTTATTGTTCCACATATTGAACATTCCATCTTCCTCTTCTGCACATGCTATTTCTCATGCCAGAAACATACTCCCTCATCATTTCCACACCTTACAATCCTGACTTTCTTTCAAGGTTCAGTTCTTGGACCCCCACCAACCAGAAGTCTTTTCAATTTATGTTGAATTTATTTGTTTTATCTACAATACAATGCAAGTTCCCTTGAGAAAAGGGATGGCTTTTCATTTTGTATTTGTATACTCAAAACCTAGCACAATTTCTTATACATAAGTCAATATGACAAAGACCTACCATTTCACAAGGGAAGGGATTCCCTAACCCTACACATTGCAACATAACTGGAAAGTGGAGTCTTAGTGAGTTACCCAAAACTCAGAGAGTTTGAGTGTTTTGCTCATGCTAAATCCTGTCTCTGACACTATAGTAGTAAGGAAAAATTTCATGACCTCGGAGAGGGCAATGGACGTGCCTAGGTGGTTCAGAATCACGAAGTATAAGGAATTCTCTAGGTAGAAGGCAGTGGAAGTATAACATTTATTTAGATTCCAGAGGATCAAATCCAAGGACCAATGCCCACACTGTCAGAGGCAGGATTTAGCAACTCCAACTCCAACCAACTCCAAATACTAAACTCTAGTCACTGTATTGTGTACTCTCTTCTTGTACTTATACATGCCAGGCATTTTTTTTTTGGAGATGGGAAGACAGGGCAACTGGGGTTAAGTGACTTGCCCAGGGTCACACAGCTAGTAAGTATGTCAAGTGTCTGAAGCTGGATTTGAACTCAGGTCCTCCTGACTCCAGGGCCAGTGCTCTACTTACTAGCCATCTAGCTGTTCCTATGCCAGGCTCTTAATAAATTATTTTTGAATTGAAAAAATCCAGTTTTTAAAAAACCTATCTTCACCCGACCCTCACCACCACTCGGAATTCTCAGGTAAACCTGATGCTGTTGACTGGTTCTTCCTTGGCTCCTAATTCTGTGGATACTGAACTTGCTTACTTCTCTATCCATTCATTTCTCCCTTTTACAGGTTTTACTTTCTGTTGCTGCTCCACCCCTCCCCTAATAGATGTGTCTCCAAAGACTTTCCTTGAGTCTCTCTTTTTATGCTTTCTCCCTTAAAAATGCAATTTGCTGATATAGAACTCCAAAATTAAATTTTCCAACCAACCCTGATTTTTTTTTTGCTAAGAATTAGATTTGCATTTCCAGCCACCTATGGACATTTCTATGAAGTTAACTAGAAGATCTAGAGGAAGCATGGCAGATTGAAAAGAATGTTAGGCTTGAAGTCAAAAGTCAGGAAGGCCTAGGTTCAAATCCCATCTTCGACACTTACTAGGTATATCACCCTGGGAAAATCCGTATTCTCATTGCTGGTTGGTGAAACACTAACCATCTTTCAGAGTCCATGGAGCTTTCTTTGATTTTCTCAAGCATAAGTGATCTCTCCTGATGACCTCTCACAATATATTATTTAAAAAATCTTCCTTAGGAATCATCACTATCTTTTTGTGTTTACATGTTTTCTTTCCACTCTGCACTATTCAGAAAAATATTTTGCCTTCTTTGAATTCCCTCCAGTACCTAGTACAGTGCCATGTATATAACTAGCAGTTAATGAATGTTGAATGAATGAATTTCTCCTGGTTACTTAGTCTGGCAAATGTAGATTCCTCACCTGGCCTTCAATGCTCTCCTTTAAACTGATCACTCCTCTTTCTTTCATTTCTATTTAATACCCAAGAGTGACTTCTCTCCATCCTATGAAAATGGAACCTTCATTCCCACCTCTCTACCTCTGCTCCTATTTTTATATCTTGAATGTCTTTTCCCCTTAATATCCACAAACCCTTGCACTTCTCTTCCTTCCTTTACCTGGAAGAAATTCTTGATTAATGCCCTTCATTATGATTTATCTTTTATACTTTCTCTATGATATGATTATTTTTACTTGGAAAATGCTCTTGTTTTTATTTTTTGTGTGTATCTATTCTGCCGAAGAATAAGCTCCTAAGGATTACATGACCATAGATTAAAGCTGGAAAGGACTTTAGAGGTTAAGAAGTATATTCTCTTCATTTTTTACAAATGAGGATCCTAGAGAGGTTAAGTGATCTGTTCAAAGTGACAGGTAGTAAGTGGTAAAGGTGCTAGTCAAAGGTAGGTACATTAATTTCAAATTAAGAATTCTTGCCATTGTATTATACTACCACATGGAAGAGACCATCTTATTTATATTTATGCCTCACTTGTATCTATACAGTTGTATTGCATTTCATAGGCACCTGAAAAATGTTGAGTTTTTTGAATGAATGAATAAATTTTTTATCCAAACCTGAACTATAAGGTCCTTAGAGGGAGAGACGGAGACAATATTTTCTTTTAAAAAATTCCTTCCACCATCCTGCCATTCTGAGTTTAGCGTACAATAAATACTGTTAACTGATTGAATTTATAACAAAATGGAAGGCAGCAAGTGAGAATTATGCTACAAAAATCAATCACACTTATCTCTTTCTTCCAATTTTAACTATATGGGATTAAAGCATTTGAAATTTTATGAGCAGTATTTAGGTCTTACTGACCTCACAGTAATATAAATAGAATTTTTCTCATGAATGAATCCTTAAATAGTTTTCCCATGCTAAAGTATGCTTTCTGCCTAAGATCACATCATTATTTTGCTTTTGAAAAAAGTTTATCTCAAAACAAACTAGATAATTTTAATGCTTATTTTCAGGTCTTCACTGAACCCAAATTGAGAAGATTTTAGTAGATAAAACATGAACTGGTTCATTTGTATAGAAGCTTCATTTTCTTCCTTGGTAATGTCACATCCTCCAATAGTTTCAACTTCCATTATTATGCACAATACTTTCCAATAAACGTCCCAAAACCCAATATGTCCCTCATGCTTCAGGGCCACGTTTCTGCATGTTTACAGATGTATTGACTTAAACATTCCACTGAAGCCTCAAACATGACATGGCACAAGCCCAGAATCATCTTTCCCAGCAACTCAGCTCCTTTTCCTGACTTCCCTGTTTCAGTTAAATTGCACTGTACCCTAGATTAAAATATCAATATTGAAGAATCCTTGGATCATCCCTTTCCCTTCTTCCTAATATCCAGTCAATTACCAATACATTTTACCTCCAAGGCATCTCTCATATTTGTTTCTTCCTTACCATTTAATGGTACCACATTAATTCAGGTCATTGTTACCTTTCACCTGGATTACTACAGTAGTGTTAATTAATTCCCCAGCTCCAGTCTCTTTACCTACTGCACACTCTACCAAATTTACTTCTTAACGTTCATCTCTGATCACGGTGCACCTCTACTCAAAAACCTTTAATGTCTCGCCATCACCCACTGAATCAAATTCAAACTCCTAATAGACCTCATAGAATCATAGAATCTAGAGTTGAAAGGGTCCTCTGTGGCCACCTACTACAATTTCTACTGAAAAGGAATCCCCACTAAAACAGACTTGTCAAATAGTGAAGATGCCACTGCTTAAAATGTCCATTAAAGGTGATGCTGCCACCTCTTAAGGCAATATATTCCACTTTTAGACAGTTCTTAGTAAAATGTTTTCCCATTAACATCCAGCTTACATTTAGCTCTTGGCAAGTTCTAAATTCAAAACTGTTCACAATCTTGCCCTATTCTACCTTGCTAAGTTTGGCTAAAATCCACCCTTAAAATTATTCTGTACATTGACTATTCCTCATACACACCAAGCAACATTCCCTCTCCCATGCTTGTGCTCACAGAATTCTATCTCCTCATTTTCAACAACTTCTTCCCCAGTCTACTAATTCTTCAAAACATATCTTTATATCGATTGCCACCTCCTCCCTGAAGCCTTCTATGATCTCCCAGCCAGAATGCTTTCTCTTTCTTGTAAACCATAAAAATGACTTGGATATTTTTATGCATTTATCACATTCTGCCTTGCACATCCCTACCATATTGTAAACTTACAAGATGACCCATAAAATACTTTATTTACCACCAAATCTTTAAAATACCATTTGGTTTTTCTGAAATTAAGATTTTGTTCAAAATACTAAGATCTAAACCAAGGGTGGGAAACCTGCAGCCTCAAAACCAAAGGATTTGTTCTGTGAAGTTCGCATTAAGCCAAAGGGCCACATTTGAGAATCTAGAGGGACACATATGGCCTCAAGGATGAAGGATACCCACCCCTGAATCCTTAAAGTAGAACCTGCACTTCTACAGCAGAATGTAAGCCCGTTGAGAGCAGACTGTTTCTTTTTTGCCTTTGTATCCCTAAGCTTCTTAAATATAGTACACGCTTCATAACAGTTAAACGAATTGAATTAAAAGCTGTATAACTGCTGATACCTCAGTGATTTATCAGAAAGAAAAGGTAAACCATGTATATCAGGACCACAATTTATCTTCACCATACTGTGTTCTCCTTCCATTTTAATTAAATGCAAAATATTTTGGTCATCCTCAACTAATAGGAGAGCACAGAAACATCTTCATATCATGAAAATATCAGATTCTTAAAGAGGAAAACAAGAAGAAAGCCAAATACTCATTTTCTCATTTGCCATAAATAAACCTATGCCAAAGTGTAACATATATAGCTATCTGGGAATTTCTTGTTCCGTTCTCTGTAACTAAAAAGTCCTGGGTATGAATTCACTGATATTAACTCCCTAGAAAACTGATGTCTAGAAAGTAGTGGATACAGCCAGACTTTATGCCATGGGAGTATGTTTTGTACAGTCCTGCCAATTCCACCTTGACCTGAAACGCCCCTTCTTATTTGAGTGCTAAACAAAGATTTATGTCAAATTATGTTCCAGTTTTGTGGTGTGGAGAAATACCCACTCGGGGTTAGGTTGGGACCAACAAACACATGTTCACTTGGAACCTAATCCAAATTAGATCCTAGGCCCCTGGGGAAAGAGACGACTGCATTAGCCCACTGTGCTGTTTAAGAGGAATGCCAAGCAGCATTTGCCTCATTACAAAAAAGATATCTATATGTGTATATTTGAGAGTGAATATATAAAAGTTCATTTGAACACTTGTATATACAATATGTATAATGTCTTCACAGTAAACATATCTATAAATTGTAAAAGTATTGTTCAAGGCTTACTTCTAATTTGCTTTTTAATGGAGTCTATTATTTTTGAGTTGCTTACTATATTCAATAAATTTTTTTTTTCAAAGAATGCATGAATGAATCCGATTTTTCATGTACTTCTCCTTGCTTCTGGGTCTTGTGGTCTTCTTCAGCAATAAGATGAGAGATCAGAATTAGAAGATATGAAAATCAGTACTCTTTCATTTTAGTCAGTGTTTGTTGAAAAACAAAACAGACCCCCTAAATTTAAACATATACACAACACAACTTTCACCCAGCAGTCTTGTGGGAGAATATTTTTCAAAGCAACTCTAATTAGCACTACTTTATAGCAGACTTATTATTCAAAATACTTTTCAGAATTATTTTATCATGTGATTACCATATTAATTTGGATTAGTATGGATATTAGGTTTGGATTAGTATGGCAAGTAAGTGATAAGTCAATTCAATCAAGCCACCCCAAGACAAGGCATCTAGGGCACTAGAAAATACAAGCTTAGTGACCAGATACTTTGTTAAACATTTCTCAAATTAGTACAGCATCTGGCTATATATATCTATATGTATCTGTGTTTGTGTTTGTGTATATATATATATATGTCATATATATATATATGTGTATGTGTGTATATGCATATATGCACACATACACATATATACGTGTATATGTATGTATATATACATATATATAAAATACAGAATCCACTTATGGAAAATAATAATGACAATAATAATAATGGTAGTAAGGACTCAATTTGGATGGGAGCTAGTTTTATTTTTTTAATGACATAGAGAAATACAACTAAAAATGTCCATTTATCCTATTGTCAAAGTGTTTAAGATAGAGACTGATTTGCTTCCTCTGATTTTCCCTCACAACACTAAGTTACTGAGATCTTCAAGCAAAAGTCTAAGAACACCTAATTTTTTAAACATTCAAGGCAGAAGGAAGGAAGATGGATGCATTTGTCTCTACAAAATACAGAGACACCCTATTCTTTATTCATCTTTTTTGTCACCAAATCTATGTATATGTTACTGCATATGCTTCTTGTGAACCAAATGCTATCTCCCTTGCTTCACATCTATGTACTCTTTTTCTAAGTATTTCATTTAAACCAAGAAGTAGCTCAATAAATATGAATTCTTTATAATGATGATGATGATAATATCAGGGATCAGCAGTCTCTGGCTTAGTGGTCAGATCAGATTATGCATAATACCTTACATTGACTGTACCATTTTATCTGGATTAATGTGTCTAATGAACTTAGTTATGTCCTTAAAACTGAAGGTTGTATAGATGAGAACTGGGAGAATGGAAAAATTCTTTCTGTCATAAATTAATGGAACCCAAATAACATACTGTCTGTCATGGAATCCAAGATTCCATATTAATAATAGGTCGCTAAAGTTTATTTTTTAGAGGGACATAAGCAGAAGGGTATTCCATATTCCAAATATTCACTAACATCTGTGTTATATCACAGAATACTCTCCTCTTGAACATACAACACGTATATATTTGTATTCCTTGAATTTTCTTGAATTTCTTGAACCTCTTGTAGCTACACTGTGTCAAACAAGCACAGTGTCCATTGAGCTTACAGGGAAGCAAAGTGACTGGGCTATCGCCAGGAAGATAACCAGAAATACATGCCAAGATTGCTGGCAGCCAGTTCCATGTGCTGACCACCAAGTCATGAAGCCTCATGGTACTGTTTTTGAGTGATAGATCTGTTGTCATTGCACACTCTTTCCAAATAATGATCCACAAAGTTAATCAAGGGGCTTCCGCATTCAATATTTATCTGTTTCTCATTGACAGCCTCTGTTTGCATTGCTATCTAGGATGCAGATGACAGGATCAGCTTTAGCAAGCTAGGACAGAAATTGAGTGTTTGCAGCAATAGGCACATAGAAAGAACATTAGGTGTGAGCTCCATGGGAGCGATTCATTCCTTCCTTGGTTTTAAGGCCAAATAGCTCACTGATAATAAGAGAAGCCAAAAGAAGAACCACCACCCAAAATAAGAGGATGAGAAATATTAGGTCTTGAAACTATAAATATGGAGGGTGAAAAAGAGTAATTTCCTGTATGGAGGTGAAAATATAACATTCCCTTCTTGATGTGATCTCACACTTTTGTGCAATAGGGACAAGTCATATCTGACCTGAAAATTATTTTTCTCATTTTAATACATATTCAAAATTTTAAGCTCAAAAATACTAACAAAGAATGGTGATCATTTTTATGTTCTAGATGATCTGAGCACAGTTTGCTAACTTGTCAGTCACAGACACCTGGAACAGAGGCTGACCATCTGTATAAAAAAGAGAAGGTAAACAGACTAAATTGTATACATTTTCTTATGTTGTACAGATGAGCAAGCTTTATTATGGTTCTCTATTTTTCATATATAATATGTAGGGAGATTAAGAGCTCTGTGTCAATAGTGAAAATAGTGCTGAACTTTGGCCACAAGACCCAAGTTCAAATTCCAGCCCTGCCTACCACTCACAACCTCTGTGATGTTAGATAAGTCATTTAGCCTCTCTAATTTTCTGTTCTTCCAATCTCACATCTCCAACTACCGTTCAGTCATCCCGAACTGATGTCCAGTAGACATCTTAAACTCGACATGTTCAAAACAGAATTCATTATCTTTCCCTTTAAACCCTCCCTCACTTCTACCTTTCTTATTACTGTAAAGAACAAAACCATCCTCCCAGTCCCTCAGACTCTTAACATAGGAGTCATCCCAGATTCCTCACTATCTCTCACCTCCCTCACCTTTGAAAATCTCTCCAATATGCTCCCTTTTCTCCTCTGACACTGTCACTACTCCAGCACAGGCCCTCATCACCTCGTATCTTGGTGAGTGTAATAGACTTCTTGTGGGTCTGCCTGCCTCAAGTCTCTCCCTACTCTAATATAACTTCCATTCAGCCATTAAAGTTTTCCTAAAACACAGGTCTCATTATGTCAATCCCCTACTCAATAACTTTCAGTGGCTTTCTATTGTCCCCAGAAGCAAATATAAAATTCTCTGGTTTGCAAACCCCTTCCGAACATATTCTACTCATACTTTTCCAGTCTTCTTACACCTTACTCCCCAATATTTGATCCAATAACACTGGCCTCCTGGATGTTCCATGAACCAGACACTTCATCTCCAGGCTCTGGGCATTCTCCTTGGCTGTCTTCCATACTTGAAATGCTCTCCCTCCTCCTCTCCAAATACTGACCTCCATAGCTTCCCTTAAGTCCCAACTAAAATCCCACCTTCTAGAGGATGTCTTCTTTAACCCTTCTTAATTCTAGTGCCTTCCTCCTTTTAATTGCTTCCTATATATCTTGTATGTCACTTTCTTTGTCTTTGCATTTTGTCTCCCCCATTAGACTATAAGTTCCTTGAGGGCAGAGACTGTCTTTTCCCTCTTTTTGTATCCATAGTACTTAGCACTGTGCTTGGCACATAGTAGGTGTTTAATAAATATTTATTGATTGACTGATATAACATGAAAGAATTAGTCTAGATGACCTCTAAGTTCTCTTCAAGCCCAAATTCTAAGATCCTGTGAATATTTGCTCATGCTAACTCCCAAGGACATAGGAGCTGAGAGATACTGAATGTGGGTAGTTAAAACATATTATTTGGCCCTTCATCAAACAATCAGAAAACACTTCTTAATTTTCTATTAAATGATAGGCACTGCACTAGGTACTGAGCACACAAAGACAAAAATGTCAAAGTCATTACCCTCCAGTAGCTTCCCTGGGGAGGGGGGCACATGTATATGTACCATGCATATAAAGAAATATTTATTGAAAATTTGCTACATGTACAATACAATTCTAAGTATTGTAGAAGATAAAAAGTACTAAATATTGTCCCTGCCTGTGAAAAAACTTGTAATGCACTCAATACTTATATTAGAAAACTCAAAGAGATTTGAGTGTTTATAAGTATTATAATAAAGTGTGAGCCATGCCAAGCAATGGTAGGAAGTCCTTCAGAGATCTACCTTGATTATTCATTCCTCCCATAATAAATCCCCCCATCAAATGAGAAGCAGACACCCAAACTAACCACAAGCTTCAGTGACTCACTCAAAACATTTACAACATTCTCAAACTGGTTTATCCAATGCAACGCACCCAAGGACCATACAGAAAAAAAATATAAGGAAGTTGATTCTCCTCCAAGAAATTATAAACTCCTTTAAGGGTAAAGATTATGTCCTTTCATATCTTTATATCACATAGTGCTTAGCATATGGTAGGTGTTTGATGAATATGTGCTGAATTGATGTGAATTCCTCTGACATACATGGGCCACATCTCCTCTTTACTTGGGTTGCCATTGTGAAAGCCTCAGCCCAGACTCAAACTCATTTTTTTCTAGTTCATTTCCCAAGCTTCCCCTAAAGAACTCAACGAGCTATGTAACAAACTTCCACTAGTAAATTCACCTTCTAACCTAATATTTTATTATGTACCATAACCTATAACTTTCAATCTGATTTTGAAGCCTAACTTCAGTATATTCTGAAAACTGAGAGACAGAATCCTACATCACTTCCTCCTACCCTTTTTATACATGTGTGTATGTGGGTATGCATGTCTTTGTATGCATATATCGACACACATACATATGAATGTGGTGGCTGGAAAGCAGTGACTTGCTTAAGCTCTCCCCCAGGTCCCTCCAAATACCTGTAAAAATGGCTCTGAACAAATTCTAGAGGGGCAGAACCCATGAAATAGCAGAGAGAAGCAGGGCTCCAGCCCAGGAAAGCCTGGATGGTCGCTGGGAAAGGTGTATCGCACGAAGTTGGGAGCAGAGTGGAACACAGCCCAACAAGACTGGGAACCAGGTGGGACAGGCGGTAGAGCCTTGAATCATTGATCTGTGGCAGTTACCAGACTTCTCAACCCACCAATGCCAAAGACAACAGAGAAGGTTAATGGAAAAACTGCTAGAGTGAAAGGAGTGCCCTAGCCCCAGAGGTGCAGAGTGGTGCAGCTCTGGGGCTACTTCAAGAGCTCCAGCTGTGGCTGCTTCTGGCCCTAGGCCCACCCAGTGGGAGGAATTAAGTGGCAGATCACAGCAGGAGTGCAAAGTTTGCTTAGATCTGGGTCATGGTCCAGGTTGTCAGTTCTTGGGGGAGGAAGACAGCTGGCATAGCAGAGTTTGCTGTGTAGAAGTAGCTCTGAAAACAGCAGCACAGCCCCTTAAGCTTGGGACAAAGTACTCTCTACTCTACAAGCAGTCATATCTTGACAAAAAGCTCAAGGTTCAAGTAGTTGGCTGGGAACACAAACAAGCAGTGAAAATGGACTCAGATTCAGACTCAGACTTTGGAATCTTTCTTTGGTGACAAAGAAGATCAAAACATACAGCCAGAAGAAGTCACACAAAGTCAAAGAGCCCACATCAAAAGACTCCAAGAAAAATATGAATTGCTCTCAGGCTATGGAAGAGGTCAAAAAGGATTTGGAAAAGCAAGTAAGAAAAGTAGAGGAAAACATGGGAAGAGAAATGAGAGTGATGCAAGAAAATCACAAAAAAACAAGTCAATGACTTGCTAAAGGAGACACAAAAAATACTGAAGAAAATAACAACTGAAAAAAATAGACTAATTCAAATGGCAAAAGACCTCCAAAAAGCCAGTGAGGAGAAGAATACCTTGAAAGGCAGAATTAGCCAAGTGGAAAAGGAGGTCCAAAAGACCACTGAAGAAAATACTACCTTAAAAATGAGATTGGAGTAAGTGGAAGCTTTATGAGAAATAAAGATATTATGAAACAGAACCAAAGGAATGAAAAAAATGGAAGACAATGTGAAATATCTCATTGGAAAAAAAAAAAACAAACGCTGACCTGGAAAATAGATCCAGGAGAGATAATTTTAAAATTATTGGACTACCTGAAAGCCATGATCAAAAAAAGAGCCGAGATATCATCTTTCAAGAAATTATCAAAGAAAATTACCCCGATATTCTAGAGTCAGAAGGTAAAAGAGAAATTTAAAGAATCCACCAATCACCTCTTGAAAAAGATCCCAAAAAGAAAACTCCTAGGAATATTGTCACCAAATTCCAGAGCTCCCAGATCAAGGTGAAAATACTGCAAGCAGCCAAAAAGAAACAATTTGAGTATTATGGAAACACAATCAGAATAACACAAGATCTAGCAGCTTCCACATTAGGGGATCGAAGGGCTTGGAATATGATATTCTGGAGGTCAAAGGAGTTAGGATTAAAACCAAGAATCACCTACCCAGCAAAACTGAGT
>CM053624.1:160128904-160159599 GCA_028646595.1 Phalanger gymnotis
AAATCATAAGGGACTTACTAAAGTGGAACCGTTTTGCTTACATTCCTACATGGAAAGATGATGTATGTAATTCATGAGACCTTTCTCAGTATTAGGGTAGTTGAAAGGAATATACATATACGTGTGTGTGTGTGTGTGTGTGTGTGTGTGTGTGTGTGTGTGTGTGTGTAGACAGAGGGCACAGGGTGAGTTCAATATGAAGAGATAATATCTAAAAAAATAAAATTAAGGGATGAGAGAGGAATATATTGAGAGAGGGAGAAAGGGAGAGATAGAATGGAGTAAATTATCTCACATAAAAGTGGCAAGAAAAAAGCAGTTCATTGGAAGGGAAGAGGGGGCAGGTGAGGGGGAATGAGTGAATCTTGCCTTCATCAGATTTGACCTGAAGAGGGAATACCATACATACTCAATTGGGTATCTTACGCCACATGAAAGTATCGGGAAGGGGATAAAAAGGGGGGACAATAGAAGGGAGGGGAGACAGGGGGAAGAAGTAATCAAAAACAAACACTTTTGAAAAGAGGTAGAGTCAAGGGAGAAAATTTAATAAAGGGGGACAGGATAGGATGGAGGGTAATATAGTTAGTCTTTCACAACATGACTATTTATGGGAGTGTTTTGCATAATGATACATTGTGGCCTATGTTGAATTGCTTACCTTCTTGAGGAAAATGAGTGGGGAGGGAAGAAGGGAGAGAATTTGGAATTCAAAGTTTTAAAAGAAGATGCTCAAAAAAGTTGTTTTTGCATGCAACTGGGAAATAAGATATACAGGCAATGGGACCTATAAATCTATCTTGCTCTGCAAGAAAGTAAGGGGGAAAGGGATGGAGGTAAGGGGGAGTGGGGTGACAGAAGGGAGGGCTGACTGGGGAATGGGGCAATCAGAATATATGCCATCTTGGAGTTGGGGGGGGAGGGTAGAAATAGAAATGGTAGAAATGGGGAGAAAGTTTGTAACTCAAAATCTTGTGGAAATCAATGCTGAAAATTAAAAAATATTAAATGATAATGTGTGGAAAACCAAAAAAATAAATATATACACATGTCAATATATATGAAACTATGAAGACAAAAATTTCAAATATGTGTGTGATGGTAGTAATATGGAAAATATATTTGTTAAGTATTTAGAAGAGGAAAAGATCACCATGGTTTACAGTGGTCATCAAAGGCTTCAAGGAGGAGATCCCACTGGACTTAAAGTCTGGGTACAATTAACATTTACAAAATATATGACATAATCAAAGAAATGGGCCCTATATCCATGGAAGACTAATCATGGCAATGTTTTATAATATTCAAATACCTGAATGGAATCTAAATATATTATAATAATGTAGAAGTCATGCCAAGTAAAGGTGAGGAAGCAAGTAAATAACCTTACCCTTCAGATAAATGTGGTAAGGATGCCAAAAAGTATTCAAAGCTGAGCAAATACTGCAATCAAATTCACGACATTAGGAATTTGGATCTCAAGTTAAAAAAAAAAAACAACTTGCCTTTAAATGTGGTTGCAGTATTGAGCAATGCTGATTTGAGTTTTGTATATTCAACCAAGACTTGAAGTCGTGCTGTGGGAAATGTAGCCCACTGAAGGTTTTTGATGAGGAGAATGATAGGATGAAAGCAGTGTATTAGGAAGATTAATCTGCATTAAGTCAGATGGTTCTTAAGGGGAGATTGCTTAAGAGGGTACTGCAATAACACTGTTATGAGGGGATAAATATTTAGGATATGGTGTTGGAAGGGAGAATAAAGTGAAAAGTCATATACAGAAGATGCTATTGAAGTTCCAACTCTGAATATATGATCCTACAACCCTTTGAACAGACATAACTTACAGATTGATTATATATGGAGTATGAAGCAGGGGGAAGAACCAAAGAAGCTAACACATATTTTAAGCTTGAATGACTAATGAAATAATGTACATTAATAGAAAGAGAGAATTTGGAATAGGGGGACAGTTTTTGTAGAATGATCATGACTTCCATTTTAGACATGGCACATATGGGGGAAAGATGCAGCATCTATGTCCCACTGAATTTAACTAAGTTGGTCCTCAGATGACAGATATACAGCCTATTGCTAGATCTATATTCTAAGTTTCTCTAGGTTGGCAGGACCTGCCAGAGGTTGTGTTTTGTTAGGACAACCTTTGAGAAGTCAGGATCATTTCTATACGGTAATGAGGGATTAGAGTAGAACTTTTGTAGAGGATAATGGCTGTGTAGGGGAACAAATTTATTCTTCTTGTGCAAAATCCATAGATTAATAAAATACATTGGTTAAAAGGATTAAAAAAGGTTCATGGATGGCAATTGAATTTGATTCAAGAAACAGTTATTCACTATCTACTATGTGCAAGGTACTATATTTAGGCATTTAAAATATGAAAACGAAAGATAACAGTCCCTGACTTCAAGGAGTTTACAGTCTAATAAGAGAATAAGATAAACTATATAAATATGATATAAGGGCAAATGGTATAAGTCCAAAAGAGAGGTCTTGACAAAGTGCTACTAGAAATTTGAAGTGTGAGAAATTAGTTTCAACTAAAGATACCAAAGAAGATGTAATGGATGATGTTGTGGTGTAGGTGTTGCCTGAAGTAGGCTTTGAAAGTAGAGGATCTCCACAGGCAGAAATGTCAAAGGATGTTTTTTATGGCATGGAAAGTTGCCTATCTGAATGCTTAGAGATAAAATTCTTGAATAAAAGGAAGAGATGCAAAAGTGGGAGGTAATTACAGATATGGCAGCTAGAGAGCTAGCAAGAGGTCAACTCTGGGTAAACTTTGGTGCCCTGGCAGACAGTTGGATGAGATGTAAAGCCAGTTATATTAATGAGTTAAGGTGAGCTTATACTCACTTGACAGTTAATCAGAACAGCTCAGTCCCAGGGCAAAGTCGCAAAAGTGAACAGATTAACTTCCCTGGGAATGGGGGGGTAGTAAGAAAGGTAGAGAGGAAAAAGTAAGGAAGGTATAGACTGACGTGTCTGTAAAGGTATGGACTGACAGGTACCTGTTCTTGGTGAGAGAAGGAATGCAACAGTAGATCATAATGAAGGATGCCTACTCTGGATAGGTCCTGGTGATAGGTTAAAAGGGAAATAAGTCTAAGATTGCAGACGTCCTTAAATGTCAGGTTTATGAGTCCATATAGTTAATACAAACATATTTAAGTAACGAAATTTCATAGTTAGACTTGTGCATGGGCATTATTATTCCAGCAGTTTTTTATAGGATATGCTGAAGAAAAGAAACATTTGAGACTGAGATAAGACACGTGTGTATGTAAATATTCAAGGCCTACGGAAAAAAGTTTAATCAAAGACTTGTAAAAGGCATTGCAGAAAGGATGTTAGAAGTTAGAATATCATAGAAGTTAAGTTGTGAGCAAACAAGTATCTGCTGTACTATGCTCTAATTTCTTTACTAATAGATTAATTAAAAGATTGTAAAATTACCTATAGTATTGTATTAATAAGGCTAACTTTTAATCAATCTCTCATCTTTTATTTAAAATTCAATAGTTTATATTTTTTCTCAGCCCTCTCTTCCTTGAGGTACTTCACAAATACAATGATGTACACACACACACACACACACACACACATACACACACACACACACACGCAATCAACATTCTTTATTACTAGTAGCCTGACATAAATTGTCACTGGCCGAGAGCAAGAAGCCTTCAGCAAGGCATGGGTAAACAATCTTGCTATCAGATGAATTTAATGATCATGAATTTTACAACAGCTCAGGGATGTACTTCTTCCCCTTCCTCCTACCCCCATGGATGTTTCTCTGAATCGCTGCCTTTAGTTGATGATGTCAGTAGTACAGTTATCACTGATATTAAGGCAAAGCTTGGGCCAAATGGAGAAGTTGTAGTCCTCCCTGCCCCGCCTCCCCCCCATAACCAGTGATATAAATCAGATCAGACAGGCTTCTTCCTATTTTCCCTAGATCTTTGCCTTGCAACTAATCAAGCAATGATGCTGGGACTATAAATGCTTACTGCTTCCCCTGGAAGCAAGCAAAGATCTTACTGTAATTACTGTAAAATGTGCTTTTAGTCCAGAGACCTGGATGGTGCCTTCAATAAACAGGAGGGCTTTGTGCCTGCCCGTGCCAAGCTAACTTGATTTTTTCCACTCCCAGTTCAGTTCTGTGAATAGGTTTGGTGGAGAGAGAGAGAAAATCTAATAATTAGATATTCTATAGGCACAGCAAAGCTTACAGCTGGCTTTGATTCACTTGGAGCAACCCTGATGGGTGATATTATGGCAGCTTTTAGAAAGCTAGAGAGAAAAAGGAAAGAACTGGAGTATTCTCTGTTTCCTGAGAACTTCTGGAAGGTGTTGACATACATAGGTCTATCTTAATCTGTGTGTGTGTGTGTGTGTGTGTGTGTGTGTGTGTGTGTGTACTTAAAGCAAGAAGGGGCCATAAATCTTTAGTCTAATTTTCTGATTTTACAAATTAGAACACTCAGGCCCAGAGAGGCCAAATGACTTGTCCAAAGTCAAATAGGTTGTAAGTTAAGTGACTACAATGGGGGAAAAAGTTTAATATTAACTTTTTTTGGTCTTAGATTACTATATTGCTGAGAATATCTAAGTCATTCACAGTTATTCATCATACAATATTGCTGCTAGTGTATACAATTTTCTCCTGGTTATGCTCATTTCACTTTGCATCAGTTCATGTAAATCTTTTGAAGTTTTTCTGAGAGCATCTTGCTCATCATTCCTTATAGCACAGTAGTATTCCATCACAAATAACTTTCAAATAAGAGGACTAGTAGGATGACTACCCCCCGTAACTCTCAAGTCTCTAGTTTCAAAAATTTTCAAAGAGATACTGTGAATCATAAACTTCTACACTTTTCCAGAGATGGAGTCCAGGACAAGATTCCATTTGCGCACTGACCACAGAATGAAATTCTAAAACGTTTCAGTCTTGTTTCTTTCAATGGCATGTCTAAGCCCTCAATACTGAGCATTGCCATGTTGAATTAAAATTTTTAAAAGTTACATGGAGTAGAGAGTCATAGTTTCATATTCAGTCCTCTTTTTCTGTTCTTCATTGTAGATGGAAATATTTGTGTTTGATGATATTTGTGAATTTAAGGGCAAATTCTCTTTAAAAATCATAGGAGAGGCACCTAGATAAATATGAGCCCTGGAGTTAGGAAGACCTGTTCAAATCAGACACTAATTAGCTGTGTGACTGTGGGCAAGTCATTTAACCTTGATTGCCTCCAAAAAATAAAAAGAAGAGGGAAAGGGCCCTCAGGAGACTTGGTTCAAATCTTAGCTCTGCCACTGATGGTATATGACTTTGAGCAAATGAGTAACCTGTTAGCTTCCTTGGCATTAAAAATGAGTATACTAGATAATCTCTAACTTCCCTTATTGTAATAAATATAGGATTTACATTTTTCATTATAAAGATCCATCATATTTTAGAGACCAAAGCCAACTTTAATTGTTGGCAGCTGTTTTACCCAATTCAGTCAAATGTGCTTCATTGTTAAAGTCATTCTTGTACAACTTCTGTTTTCCATATGAGCTGTAAGGACTTATATGTCTTTGGTGACATAAGTTGGAATAAATAAGAGTACTACCCATATTCATTATCCATTTCTTATTATATAAATATAGAAGAAATAGCCCCTGTACTTGATAAGCTTAAATTTACAGAAGTTAAGCTTTAATATCAGTATATAATATGGGTCATTTAACCAACATTTTCTGAGTTCCCAATAATAGAAGATAGTTGAGATATCATCTCATTAAATTGAAAACAATATTTAGAGAACTTATTACATGTTACCACTATGACTCATTCACCAAACTGAGGGTTCCACCGACCCAATACAATTTACTGAAAACACTGTGCAAACCAATACTCCCATAGCCATAATGGCAAAAACAAACAAACAAACAAAAAAACAAGTTTACCCAATTAATGTTACACAGTGCAGGGAGAGGAAGAATAAAGAATGAAATAACCATCTTCTCTTTGGTGTTAACCAAGTTATTTTATTTGGTAGCTGTACTATGTGAAAATAATCTATTTTCTCATCATAAAGGGGAAGGTCTGATATATTTTTGTGTTGGATGAGCATTACATGTGCAGCCTTTTTATCAACAATCCAGGCTAGAAGACTTTGCATACAAATAACACTTTCACACTATTTCCAAGCGCTTGTCATAAATCAAGTCATATTTAACCTTGTCCTAAATTTGAAGCAAATCCTCATCTCAAGTTTCCTTTTTCAAGGTATAAAAATACAATTTCTCATAGGAGAGTCCCTGAATACAAATCAATTTTTACGTCTTCAAATACATGTCTTAAGTGAGATTCTAAACTAATAAAATTAAAATGAATTTTTTCTCTCTCATTTTTCATTAAATTGAAACTAGGAGTAGTAATAAAAATAAAAATAATAACTATATCTCTGATGGCTAGATTTCCTTTCTTTTACATAACTGGACTGGCTTCATCATCTGTCTCCACTGTCATTAGGTAATCTCTTCAAGGAGGAATTTATTATTCCCATTTTACAGATGCCAACTGAATGAAATAGCAATAATGGGGTAAATCCTAAGTCATATTAGAATTGAAATTTGTTTATTGTTTCATTTGAATGATACTACTAATGCTGATTCTAGAATGAAAATTGGAATCACCCAAATAAAAATGCCCTTGGTATTCAAATACTGAGAAACTCACTCGCAATTTATTAAAGTCCAGCTTCACTAAAAGAGTATATTAGAAACTCAATTCAGAGATTAAGAAGTCATTCCCCAAATGGAACAACATTGATTTAATTTCTGGCTTATATATTAGATCATATTATGTTACATCTCATCTTTATGTAAGACAAGTTAACAATGACAAATAACATTTGCAACTGTCTTTCTGAAATCACCTCTTAGCAATTTTGAATTCTGTCATTTAACAAAATCTTTTGCTATTTGACTACAAAAGGTTTACTGTGACTCTGTTGTGTTTACCTTGACCTTCACGTTTTTATGCTGCCCATTTTCTCAAAGTTCTCATACAGTGCTGTACTGCAGATGATTTGCTAACAGTTATTCTTTAAAAAATCTGAATACTCACTTTATTTTAAAATGAAAATATGTGAAACCAGTTAATCTGCTTTCTCACTGAACTATAGTGCCTATGCCTGCTCATTTTTCCTGATATGTGTGCATGTATGTATGTATGCAGATATATGAATATATACATATATGTAGAATTTCAGTGGCTGTGGGAAGAAATGGAGAAGACTCTTATAGCGTGTGCATATATGTATGCAGATATGTGAATATATACATATATGCAGAATTTCAGTGGCTGTGGGAAGAAATGGAGAAGACTCTTATATCCTAGAACATCACTTATTGAGTGATATCAATCTTCAATTGCATATTAACCAAAGATAAAAGCAATTTATGAATTGATAGAAAGTTTCAAACAAAAAATTTTAAAATAAGAAATTGATTTCATAGTATAAATATGTGAATTCTAACTGAAGGAGAATGAAAGGGAAAGTTTATAACTAAAGAAGAATAAGGAATAACATCATGTCCATTCATGCCAGTCACTTAAAATGACTCTAATCATAAACTTAAACTATTAGCTTTGGAGCCACCCATCGCATCTGAGTCACAACAGTGCCCCTCACCGCAGCCTAGGATATTTCTGGTCAAAATATCTTCCATGACACTAGAATATACAGAGATAACCTAGTAAAAATCACTCCGAAAGCCTCAAAGACATTACTAGAAAACAAGAATTAAATTAGCTATTGAAATGCTTGAAGCATTTCTTGCTGCAAAGTTTGATTATCTATTTAACATACAGATTCATTTAAAGTTCTTTCTCAAGTTCATTATGTATTTCTTCCTCTCCCTCTCGATACTTGGCTATTTACTGATCTAAAACACAACAGGCATAAATTACTCCAATTTGGATAAGCAGCCTATAGCATAACCATCAATCAATCAGATCAGGCTAAAGTAACCCTCGAATGAATTCAATGTTGGAAATGCATCCTCCTTGACCTCTCTTTTATATTCAACACCACCGTCTGTCTCCTTAGCCTATTACCTGGCTTCAATTTCTCATTATCCACTGACCCTGGTCCCTTTTCTGGTTCACCTTATTCTGCCATTATTATCCTCTTTAAAATCCTCTTCTTCCTTCAACTCAGACTTTTCTTTGTTTCATCACCCAATCAAATCTTGTTGATGCTTCACTTATAATTTTTTATATATTTCTTCCTTTCTGTTCCCATAACTAAATTCTTGCTCTAGGTCAAGACTAGTTACTACTTATTACGCATTCAAAAATGTTGAACATCTACCATGACTTTAGTGGTACCCAAAAACTGTTTTTTGCTCAAAACTATTCTCCCCACTTTGTCCAGAGTGTTTAAGTTTCTACCACCTTAGAATCATTCCTTTGGTTTGGGTGCACTTCCTCCTGCCAGACCCTTTTAAAATTCATACAACCTCAGGAAGGGTAATATCATACACTGTTGTCAGCTAACAACTTATGTGTACTTGGGTTTACAAACTGCAAGAACTCTAGTTACTGGGGTTCAGTGGGACACAGGTTGCTGTTGCTGCTAATGATGATGGCTAACATTTATACAGAACTTTAAGGCTTTCAAAGTACTTTACAAATATCTCATTTTATCCTTATAAGAACCATGGGAAGTAAATGCTATTATTATTCCTATTTTATAGATTAGGAAGAAAAGGCAAAGAGATGTTAAATGAGTTATCTGGGATCAGGCAGCTAGTTAGTGTCTGAAACTGGATTTGAACTCAGGTCTTCCTGATCTGAGGTCCACTGCTCTATCTACTATACTGCCTAGATGCTTTTAGTCTGAGGAAGAGGTGAGGTGCTTAAAGAAATTAAGTGATAAATGGAGATTTAACGGGGGGAGGCAAAGAAAAACCTCATAATTTTGTCTAAGGTTAGACTCCCTAGAGTTGTGTGTATACACAAATACTCACATATATATATAGACACATTTATGTATATACACATGCATGTATGTGTATATCACAGTTGTAGACATATATAAAAATTTCTTCACATATATGCATGTGTATGTATATATGTGTATGTGCATGTGAGTGTATTTATATATACATGTATATACATACATATATCTGTGCGTGTATGTGTGCACATGCTCTCTCTCACACACACACACACACACACACACACACATATCCCCTTCTTGGTCCTTAACTCTTCTCCACATTTTTTTCCTATAAATTGCTACATAAACAGTCATTCTTACATGCTGCCTTAATGATTTCTCATGCTTTCGTATATCTTCCTACTAGGAGGAAGGCATATATATATATATATATATATATATATATATATATATAGAGAGAGAGAGAGAGAGAGAGAGAGAGAGAGAGAGAGAGAGAGACATATATACACATGTGATATATATACACATAGTTTAAAGTGCACAAAACGTGGAGTCCAATGACCTGGGTATCAGTCCTGGCTCTCTAATTCACTAGCTCTGGGATCCTGGGCAAGTCACTTCTTCTCAACTGGCCTCAGTTCCTTCACCTATAAAATTAAGTGACTGGAGACCAGGTGATCTCTGAGGTCCCATATGCATTTGCCATAGTGTGTTTCCAATCAGAATTCTGAATCCAGTCTAAATTTTGGCCATTGGCTTTAAGAACTTTTCGCAACTTTTTACCTAGTCAGTCAACAAGCTTTTATCAAGCACTTACTTCTATTACTCCATTATTAAAACTCTCACTGCTCAATACTTAAGACGAATCTTTTCACCTGTTGTGTATCTTCCTTTCCACATGCTTTGTACAATCTTTTTCCTCTGACCATTAAGTTTAATATTTAATATTTATCTGTTTTTAATTACAATTCATAGAATTTTGGGGAATTAGAAGATAATATTACAGATCATTTAATCTACCCCCCTCATTAGATGAAGTGACTGAGGTTGAGAGAAATTAGTGACTTGCTCAACACTACCCAGACACTGAGTGGCAAAGCTAGAGCAAGAATGTAATTCTATTGACCCCATAGCCCAGCACTCCTACCATTATGCCAAACTACTTCTCCTCCAAATGCCCTGGTCATAAAAGCTTCTCTCACTTAGTTGAAAAGGGCTACTCGTTATTCAAGAAATTAAGAGCTTAATCTCACTGTTAGGAAGCATGTATATTGACATATATTAGTTTAGACTGAATATTGCATATGTTTGTGCATTTGACTGTGAGTTTCTTGAGAGTAGGGACTGCCTTTTGCCCTTTCTTTGTATCTCCAATGCTTAATACCTTGCCTGGAATTTTTACAACACTTAATAGATGTTAAGTGACTGACAGCTTATTTTTCCCATATCTACATTTTAGGATATTTAAAAACAGTGACAATGTCTTCTCCTAATTTCCTAGTCTCCAATTTGCCATTGTTCTCCTGCCCCCAGAATCGACACTCAACAATGGTTCATTAATTTGGGCAAATATAAATGGAGTATTAGAGTATATTTTAAAAATCTGTTTTGTTAGTATGTAATGAAAAGCTGACAATCCCTCTGTTCTTTTATTTTTTTGACCAACCAAATATCTTTGTATGAAATCATGCGACTAAAGTCCTGACATAAACATTAGGGAAAAACAGAGATGAGTAGATGGAGTTGCTAGTAGATAGATAGTAATCTTAGCTCAATTACTGAGTGATATTTTAGTTCAAAATGAATTTATAGTGTTTTGTAAGCGTAACAATTCTGCCCCATATGAGAAAGGCCATGATCACAAATGGAAATTTTGGGTTTTTAATGGTTTTGAATGGTATCTAATGTAAGCATTTACAATATTCTGAAGCAATAAAATAATGATGGTTTATTTTGTTAGTTGTAAAATTTCACTGCCACTGAAATGAAATTAGCACAATAATTTTAAGAATTTATAATTATATGAATATTGAATTCTATATAAAACAGATAATATGACCGGAATAGAATCTACCTTTTGTTACAAGAAGAGTAAAAAGTATTTGATGGCAAAGTGTGAACTATCTATTGGACCATAACATCAATGACTTGCTTGAGACAGAGGATTATTTTCAAAATAATTCTTGGGAGAAACTAGGTGAGAACTTTCAGTGATAACCATGAGTGTTCTCTTTGGTGGTATTCTGGCCTATGGCTGTTGGGATTTTGTTGGGCTGATTTATGGTTTTGGAGATTGGGATCTGGGAGTTTATTACTGTTTCACTCTTATTTGTAACATCCTATTTCCAAGGGTTCTATAAAGATAACTATTTTATAAAATACTTTTAGTCCTTATGATAAAAGGAGCAATATAAAATGCCTAAGAACAGTAATAATAGCAGCAATAATAATTATTATTATAATAACCACCTCTAGATATAGTATGTATCAATATCAAATGTTTCATAAGATGTCTAAGCCAGGTAAATGGCTCAACTTTACACACACACACACACACACACACACACACACACACACACACATCTTTATCCAACAGCTCTTTTCTTTCATATGCTCAATTAACCACATGCTTTTTATAGGAATCATTAAATGCACACTATAGTTTCAAGACAATTCAGATAAGCAGAATCACGAAAATACTCAACACTATTAATCATCCCAGTGACAGTGCTCTGATTTAACATCTTGGGGATTTTCTCCCCTTCTTCATCATTTATTTGCCAATATTTCCTTGTTATGAAAATTCCCCCAAAGACTCTCATCCCTGGCAGTCACAGCTGTGCTACCTTACTGTGTCTATGTTGACTACAAAGGATACCGTTCTTGAAGAGTAATCTCTAGAGATGATCCCCAGGGTTAAAAGTGAAGTCATCCCCAGTTGTAGCAAGGTCCTGGCAATCCTGCCTGAGCTACTGACACCTAATGCCCAAACCTCAACCTCTGATTCTGAAGAAATATCAAAGCCAGGAAGCTAGTTTACAAATGAACACAGTTCACAATGACTAAAATGGTCTACAATAGATCACCTCTGCTCAAAGGAAAAGACACACAGACTATCTTGTTGAATAGCCCCTGCAAAAGACCTGTACTCAGACATGGACAACTACTCCAAGTACATGCATTGAAAATGCATGACACTAAAGAATGAATGTAAAGCAGCTGAGATACCGAAGAGATTTTATACATATATATATGCTTGTGTGTTATGTGCATGTGTGTATGTATATGCATGCACATATATATACAGGCACAAACATACATATATACACATATACACATGCATGTATGCACACTTATATACACATATGTACTACATATATATATGTATATATATATGCCAGACATATAATGGAGGAAGTTTACAATGTATTTAAACAGTAACAAATGAAGAAAATAATGCTCATTAGACATAAGAATATCAAGAAATAAAACTCATAATACATGAGTTATTAAAATCACAATGAAATTCTCAAGCCTAAGCAAAACAACCCTAATTTTTTCCTTATGTGCAACATAACTCAAAGTGCATTTCATGCCTTTTCGAGATAGAAGAAGCCCTCAAAGAAACAGTGGTTTCTCAGTTACTTAAAAGGACACAACAATAAAAACAGAAAAAAAATCTGTAAACCACATGGTAATTGAGGGGAGATAGTAAAAGGAAATGAGAACTTCACAGATCATACTATTTGGTCAAATCAACTCTTCACATCAACTATCAATAAAGAAATATTCTTCAAGAAAAATCAGTCTTTATAAAGACAAACTCAGGCACCAGACAAATTAATATGAATATGAAGATTTAAATACTGATATATAAAAACATAAGAATTAGCAAGTGATAATTATAATGATGATTTTGTTTACATTGCTATTTCAAGCTGTCAATACCATAACTGTTCACACTTCGCTTTAAGTATTTCTTAATGATTCTGGAAAATATAAATTTTGATCTCATCTTGAATCCTAGTCAATTTCACAAAGATTTATCAAACATTTACTAGGTCCAAGACATTGTCTTAAGTACTGTGGGAAAGGATGAAAGGATAAATTAGAGATGGCTATTGATCTAAAGAATCTAATCTGGGTTATGCTAAAAGAAAAAAAAAACTTTTCCCACAGCAAAGGCAATAAAAGTCCAACTATATCATATTAAAATGCCTTTTATTCCTGCTATCCAGGGTACTTTCTTCTACAATATTCGTAACAGCCTGTTACTAACAATGCAGTTTCTCTTAAATAACGGACAAAGGCAAAAGACTGCAAAGCAAGAGGACTCATCTTCAATTTAACTGTCCTATAAGGTACATACTAATTAGCTGCAAAGCTATGAAATCTTAGCTAGCATGTTAAGTCTGCTACATGACAGTATAATTTGACTTCTTAAAGGATTATGCAAATTACAACTCATCATTCCATTACAGGATTGAAAAAAAAGTGACAGCTAATTTATACATAACACACCTTTCAAATCCCTAAGATGCGAAGCACCTGTGCACTGTATTTTGCCTAGATTTTCTTGCATATAAGTACTTGTTTATTGCAATATACAGCAGCTTACCTAAGAGCTTTAATAAAGTCATTTTTTTAAAAAAAACTTTTAGCATAATTTCAAAAGAATTAACATTTTTTCTATCTTGGTTTTAGAGGTAATTTTTTTCTTCGATTTGTCTTTTTCCCATTTAATCAGAGAAAAATAAGGTTTCAATACATGTATATTTTTGAATAGCTGGCAACCACAAGTACTGATGCACGAGCCAGAGGAAAGACTCACAAAGATTTCAACATACTTCTGGTAGGTAGATTCACAGTAGATGCCGTCATATCTGTAGATTTTCCTACATTCTGATTGGTTGGGCAGAGGATGCTGGACAGTTATTCTGTAGAGGTATCAAAAACAGATAGACATGACTAGAGATTCTCTACAGTCAACTGGAATGCAGGACAATAAGTATGTTGAAATTTAAAATATTTTGCTTCTTTACGGTTTTGAGCTCTACACAAAATTGCAATGTGTACATACACCCAAGAACAGAAATTTCCACCTTTAGAACTTTGTACTTTTTCAGATTTCCATAAAAATCAATTTTTTTTGTGCCTCAAAATGGTACCAGTGAAAGAGGTAAAGAAATTTATATGGCCCAAAACTTAATTAGCAATTTACACCATTCAAGAGATTACTCTCCAAATTATTTCTTAAAACCAATGTCTTTAGTGCTTTAGTAGATACCAATTTGTCATGAATTCAAGGGTACATCATTCTACCGAGGTAATTATAATCTAGCAATAAAGTGGGAGGCAAGCCGATATCTCTTTGAGTTTAGCTTATTTATATCATATTTATATTGAGCCTACTTCCAAATAGGATTGGAGGTAGCTTGCAAGATGAAACATGACACAAAATAGAAGTTAGGTATTAAAAAAGAGACCATCCGAAGGGAATATAAGAGAGTATTAAATATTACTAGGCACTCGAGCACATTCGATTGCTACAACTGGGCACTGCATTTGGCTCTAAGGAGAACAGTAAATTGCATAGTTTTCTCATTCTCATGAAAAGAAAGCCCAGACATTTATTTGCAAAATTTCTGAGATATAAAAATGCAGAAGAAAGAGAGAGAAAGGAGGAAGAGAGGAAGGAAAGAAGGAAGGAAGGAAGGAAGGAAGGAAGGAAGGAAGGAAGGAAGGAAGGAAGGAAGGAAGGAAGGAAGGGAGGGAAAGAGGGAGGGAGGAAGGAAGGAAGGGAGGGAGGGAGGGAGGGAGGGAGGGAGGGAGGGAGGGAAAAAAGAACAAAAGGCAGTTATATGATCTCTTCTTCCAAATAAAACTCTAGCTTTTGAGAGTAATGAAAGAGATTTATCTGAATATTCTAAAATATTCTATTTTAAAAAGAATGTAAAGTAATTTAGTTAATATACATTATGAATGAGGGTACCAAGCATTGAACTCAAATGTCACTACATCAGAAAATCTACTCTTGCATCTAAAATTTTTCTTAAAACAATTTATATTTTAATAATTTCTTAATTATGAGTACAAACATTGTCATAGTATAAAACTGTTCTTCATAACCTCAAATAAGGCAATAAACTGATGGCCAAATTCTGCAATAAAGAAACAGGTTGATTTTTTACATAGATGTCAAGTATACATTTGTTTAATATTTTATAATACCTAATATCCCTTCTGACAATTCTTTTTTAAGAACAGAAGTATCAAGAATGTGGCACAGTGAAAAGAATGGTGGAATTGGAGTTAGAAAGACCTGACTGGAATGTCACCTCAAACACTAGCTCTGTGTTCCTAGGCAAGTCACTGAACCTCATTGGGCCTCAATTTTCCCATTTGTAAAAGGAGAGGGTTGGACTCAATGACCTCCAAGGACCCTTCCAGCTCTAAATCTATGACCATATGAATTTTTTAAAAATACAATCTAATATTCCATTTACCAGTATTGCAATCAAACCCATTCCTAATATATTCTGGGGATAATGTTCAGTGCTGCTTGACTTTTAGCTGCCTAACTCTTTTCAAAGCCAATGGCAGTCAAGCAGCTCTATTTACAGTAAAATTTTTGCCCCTTATTAATAAGGTTGATTTTAAGATCTATGTTGATTACACTGTTCTGCTCAGTGCTATAACTTACACTCTATTATACTCATTAACTTTTGCTGGAATTTCAAATCTTTACATGAGCACATATGGTATTTTATTATAAAGCTGATAAGAAAATCCAAGAAATAAGAAATGAGTTTGAAATGAAGTGTTAGTTTACAGGGAGGTTTATTAGATGTAATAATAGGTTCCACCTGAAAAATTAATTTTCTACTTTAACTACCCCAAAATGAATTCTTAAAACTTATATTCTAACAGATGATGTCAACAGTGTCAGCAGACATACAGGTTAGAAATTTTTTTTTAAAATGATTGGGTCTGAGATCAGATTGCCTGGTTCCTATTTACTCTGGGTACTCAAACTGTATTTCTATTTTATGTCATTTTATGCTTTCAAATTGATTTCTTGTATTTTCCACCTACATTAAAAATTAAAGAACTGAAGAGTATTTGAGTATGATCAATTTGAAGTGGCTCACATCCACCTCATATTAACTTCGTTTTGAATGGTCAGAAAACCAACTTACTCTGAAGAGGCTCTGGGACAGAGTAAAACTGCCCTTTTTCATGGCAGGAAAGGTTATAAGGAAATTTTAGTTTGCATACAGTTTGAGGAAATTGCTGGGATAAAAACCTAGCAGCCCAAACATCTGTAAGAACTAACTCCCCAAGTCAACCTTTAGTTAATATTTTGTGCCCCACTTCCCTTGCTCCAGCATGCTACCAAAAAAAGCTGCCGTATGCATTTCTTCACTGGATTTTGTTTT
The DNA here is from genome assembly GCA_028646595.1 of Phalanger gymnotis. NCBI lineage: Eukaryota > Metazoa > Chordata > Mammalia > Diprotodontia > Phalangeridae > Phalanger > Phalanger gymnotis. The sequence continues at coordinate 160,145,334 of CM053624.1, forward strand.
AGAGGTTAAATACTTTCCGTTAAAAAAAAGTTCAAATGTGTTTTTCGATTTTGGAACTATTATGAACTGCTGCATTTTGAGCATCCAACAGCCCATTTTCCCATCCCTATATGTCACTTCATCTCTAGATGGACCCATCATGCAGCTTGAGGTAGGACTTAAGTGCATTTACATACATGTGAAACATGTAAGCTATGACTAATTTTAACTCACAGGGCAGAATTTAAATAATTAGTTACAAGAAGTCAAACTAAGGGAAAAAAGGAGGAAAGAGATGGTTAGAGGCAGAGTAGTAAATTGTTCCATTTTTGCAGGTAATCTAAATGCAAACTAGAAGCAACTTATCATGAGAATGGATTTTCCACCATCTGGTCAAATAACAGGGGATTTGTCTAGTGGCAAGCAAAGAATGGAATGATGTGAGAAAGATTAGCGGGCAAGTCCTACAGTTGGCTAAAATGTATTTTGTGCAAACAAGACCAGATGACGCCTTAACAATTACACCTGTCAAAAACTCCAGAAAGCAATCCATCTCTGAACAGCCCAGTTGAAAACAGGCTAGTTCATAACAAAATGAATTTTTTTAAACAATTGCAAGCCGTAACAGTTTGATGCATGACAAGCTTAGAAAGTCACATTTCACGTTCAACTGAAACCTTAACTAACTGGACCCTGGTTTTCAGTGATAAGTAAGATATTAAACCACAAAAGGTATGGGGGGGGATGTAAATGACTGACTTAAAAGTCACAAAAGGAAGCAAATTCAGAATCACAGGCAAAAAGTCGGAAGTGATAGCTCACTGAGAACTCACCCTGTTGTGCTTAGTTATTGCAGGAGTCCTAGAAAAGTGAGTTATTTCCCGGGGCAAATTTGGCACAAACTGACCCTCTTGCTGGCAGCATCATTGCAAAACAGAAGCCAACAATTAAGTCAGCATGAGATTTGAACTACGCAGGGTGGTGGGGAAAGAAAATGCATTACCACTGACCAGCCTTTCAGAGCGTGCCTATGGAAAGGATTCAAGTTCTTAGTAGGGAACTCACTGTTCACATGTGAATGCTCCTTTTCTATAACTATATGAGTGTCTAAAAATATATGTGCAAGACACACATGTTAGGATGTTTTAGGCAGTTTCCTTAACCAAAATAAAATGTTAAATATAACAACTTTTGTTGGATTTTTTCTGGTTCATGTTATAAGCCTATGAGATCTAATTATGATCTAATTACCTGAGGCAGCTAGATTGTACAGTGGCTAAAATTTTTGGACCCAAAGTCAGGAAGACTTGAGTTCAAATCTGTTCACAGTCACTTACCCTGAGAAAGTCACTTTTATCTCTCCTAGCCTCAGTTTCCTCATTTGTTCAATGGGATTAAAGTAGCACCTATCGACTCACATGTACAAAAATATTTATGGCAGCTCTTTTTTGTGGTGGCAAAGAATTGGCAGTTGAGGAGATGCACATTAACTAGGGAATGGCTGGACAAGTTGTGGTATATGAATGTCATGGAATACTACTGTTCTACAAGAAATGATGAGCAGGTAGAAAACTTGGAAAGACTTAAATGAACTGATGCTGAGAGAAGTGAGCAGAACCTGAAGAACATTGCACACCGTGACAGCAACATTGTGTGATGACCAACTTTGATAGACTTGGCTCTTCTCAGCAATACAGTGACAAATTGTATATGCTATCCACATCCGGAGAAAGAACTATGGAGTCTGAAGACAGATCAAAGCGTGCTATTTTCAGATTTTTATTTTTTTCTTTCTCGTGGTTTTTCCCCTTTTGTTCTGATTCTTCTTTCACAACGTGACCAATGTGGAAATGTGTTTAATATGGTTGTACATGTATAATCTATATCACATTACTTCCTGCTTTGGGGAGGGGGGAAGGAGGGAGGGAGAAAAAAATTTGGAACTCAAAATCTCATAAAAATGAATGTCAAAAAAGAAAACAAAGAAAGATATTTGAAAAAAATAGCACCTATCTTCTTAGGCTGTCATAAGAATAAAATGAAATAACATTTGTAAAGCAGTTTGTAAACCTTAAAGCCTTATGTAAATGCTAAATATTATTATTATTGCTACTATTATTGTTCTCTCCTTCTTATCAGGTCATCCTAGTTCCTCCTTACCAGGACAAGCTTTACTAAAGCTTGATAGATAAGATAACCCAATAAAGAACACTACTGGAGATTTTTATTAAAATTTCTTTTATTTTCCCCCAAAACAAGGGTTTAAATGTTTCCAAATCACCTTTATAAAAAAGGAGACAATGCAGGATTATAACAGTTAGCACTTAGTTATTCCATTTATAATTGGCTGAGCCTTCCAAAAGCATTCTCTGGGCCTACCAAATGTTATGGATTGTTACTTTTCAGGTGATATATGCAAGCCAGTTTGGCTTAATTCAGTTTAAATCATGTTGAATTCACTGTTTCTTTGCTTTTTTTAACAATATATTTAATTTCCTCTCAAAAATTCCATTTTTCAATTATAGAATTTTTTGGAAAGGGGAGGGTATTTTTTTCCCTTTACATCTCTTTTACCATAGTATAAATAACTGAATGGGACAAGAATGTGTTCACTTACTCATCACAGCTAGAGTCAATGGCTCAGTGAATAACAGGAACCAGTAGTATGTTGGGCTTTCTCATGTCCATCATGCCTTACAAGGTACCTAGGAAGCAGTTTAGCATGATGGAGAGTGCTGTCTTCTGAATCAGTAAGTATCAGGTTCAGGTTCTACCTCTGACACACACACTAGCTGTGAAATTCTGAACCAGTTACCTAACATCTCAGTACCTAGGCTAGTCTCTAAAGCTATAAATTTCAGAGCAGATTAATTACTATCAAGTTTCCTCACAGGAAAGAAAGAAAGAAAAACCAAACAAACAAACCAGGTATTCAGACAAGTGCCCATGAATCATCAACCAAAGCTTTTCATCCATGGCTCTTTGTGAGATTGTAACTTCAGCTTATATGTGTAGAGAAATGGATGTTGTGTAATAAAGGTGAGTTTTGGTATATATAGAAGAGAGAAATATAAGTTTTCAAAACAGGGAAAAAAACTTGGGTGAATTTCACTGGCTCAGAGAGTTAACATTTTGCAGTAAACTGTAAATAAAGTATACACCCCTCAATTGGGGAATGGCTAACCAAGTTGTGGCATGTGAATGTAATTGGAATATTACTGAACTATAAGAAAAAATGTGACAAATACAGAGATGTGTTGGAAGACCTAGGTGAACTGATGCAAAGTGAAGTATAATAAGCAGAATCAGAGAAATAATATACACAATGATTACAGCAGTGCATATGAAAAAAACGGCAATAAAATAATAAAAAAGGAATGCTATGAAATTATGACTAAATTTGCCCTCCAAAGAAGAAATATGAGAAGGCAATCCCCTTGTTTATTTGAAGAGGTAGGGAACTACAGACATAGAGCATTGCACATAATATCAGCCTTTGTCCATAGTTTGTTTATTATTGAATTATTTTTACTGTTTTGGCCTTTGTTATAAGAAGAAGTTCTCTGAGGAGGAGAAAGGAAAAGAGAGGGATACAGGGGATTAAAAAAACCAACAACAAAGTATCTATATATATTTTTTAAAAGGAAGAAATAGCTAGGATATTTAGAAAGTATTACCTTGCTTTGGTTCACAACTTAGCCACATACGATAGTTCATAGCCACATACGATCATAGATTTAAAGCTGGAAGAATAAAGATGGCATCTGATCCAACTTCCCCCTCCCACTTTATAGATTAGGAAATTGAGGAGTAGAGATGTTAAATTATTTGCTTAAAGTTGCACTGATAGTAAGCAGAGAAGGCTGGATAGGAGCAAGGGGCACACTTTTATAAACTATAGAGTAGATCAAGTAATTTACCTGATGCCTCAATTTTCCTGGTTTTACAGACTGCTTAGTAAAATGACAAACCTAACTCTCACACATATGATACCTGCCCTATTCTTTAATCCAGTCTTGAAGACCAATTGTGTTCTTGATGGTCTATAAGTCTTTTCATGATGACTATTATCTAATATAGAAAGCAAATATATGTAGTTATTGTTCAGTTATGTTGGCTCTTCATGACTTCATTTGAGGTTTTCTCAGCAAAGATACTGAAGTGGTTTGCCATTTCCTTCTTCAGTTCATTTTATAGATTAGGAAACTGAGGCAAATAGAGTTAAGTGATTTGCCTGGGGTCAAACAGCTGGAAAGTGTCTGAAGCCAGATTAGAACTCAGGAAGAAGAATCTTCTTGACTCCAGGCCTAGCACTCTATCCACCGAGTCACCTAGTTGCCCTTCAAAATATGCAGTAATAATAATCAGAAAGACATGCTATTCTTAACATTACCCACAATATTTGTTTTTTTTCCTATTCTACAAAGGACTTCACTGTTACTTCCCTCAGATCTTTTGTCACATTCTAGCCATTATTACCATCTTAGCAAGGGAACTTAAGGCTAAAACAATACAAACTGAATAAAATTTAAAATATAAAAAATAATGTAAAGAGGGTATACCTGAGGGTGCTTGACTACTTGACATTTTTCCATTTCAGCAAATCATTACCAAGGGATAAGATATTAAATGTGCATCTCTTTCCTTTCTCTAGTCTTCCTCCCTCTATGCCTCCTCTGAAAAAGATTCAGGAGCACCCTAATCAAAGTAACTTCAGGGCCCTGGGGCTCCTGATATTGCCCATGAAATGTAGGCTGAAAATAATATGGGATTCAGAGGTCTGTAATCACTCAAAGGCTTTCCTAGCGCTTCCAAGCTTCACCTGCTTTGTCCTAGACTCTATGAGACAACTGGTGAGAATAAATATTTCACAGTCATCTCAAGACTTAGAGCAATGATTAAAAATATTCATAGGAGACTGCTGAAGAGGATGGAGATCTGGGCTTGAAGCCAGAAGACCTGAGTTTGAACACGACCTCTGATAACAAACAGCATTTAGGGTAAGTTACTTGGGCAAGTCACTGCACTTGCCAATGTTCTTAGCAACTCTTTAAGACTGTACGTTGCCTTAAAAGTATTGACTTGTATTGGCAGATGAACATGGTGGAGATATCCCTTGAACAATGAAATGACAGTTTAGTTCCTATCCCCAAACTTTTTTTTCCCTTAGGGAAGACGCATAGAGAAAAAGAAGTTTTGTCTTGTTAGTGTTGAAAATATTTGGTTAGTGCCCTGGTATCACAGACGCTTGTGATGATTAACTCCAATAAGCCTCAATTTCTTCACCTATAAAAATAAAAGATGGCACTAGATGACCTCCCTAACTCCCTTTAGAGTCCCTAATTCTAAATCAGTGATGCTGTAATTGTGTGAAGGATACATGAAACATGCATTCCGTTCAACAAGCTCTTGCTACATGTATGTCACTTTGCTGGGAATGAAGATGCAAAGATGAAAACTCTCCAGAGGAGAAGATATTTGCAAATACATATGATACCAAGTACAAGGTGATAAAAGCAGCTAGGTGGTACAGTGGATCGAGTATAGGGCCTAGAGTCAAGAAGACTCATCTTCTCGACTTCAAATGCTGCCTCAGAAACTTACTAGCTGTATGACCTTGAACTCTGTTTGCCTTAGTTTCCTCATCTGTAAAATGAGCTGGAGAAGGAAAGGGCAAACCATTCAAGTATCTTTGAGAAGAAAACTCCAAAATGGGGTCATGGAGAGTCAGATGTAACTGAAAGCAATTGAACAATACAGTATGATAAGATCAAAGGGCAAAAGTTTAGGTAAAGGTATATAAGAAACACATGAAAGGAGAGATGGCTTTCAAGATTGTTTTTTGTTTATTCTTTATTGAGGGTCAAAGTCTGATAGAAGAGAAAGGTTTTAACATGTCAAGATAAGAAGGATGTGCATCATGTGCAGGAAGGATGACCTGCATAAATTCATGGAGATGAGTAAGGTTAGGACAAGACCATGGAACAGCTTACAATAGCTCAAAAGGATAAGATGTCCCCATTTGAATGATAATCTCCCATAGTTTATCCTTTTGTAAAGAGATGACTTTTTCTAATATAAAATGTGAGTATTTAGATAGTCATAAATCCAAGTTCTCTTAACAGAACTTCTGAATGGTTGATTCAGAGAATCAAAGTATTTTCTATCTAAAAGAGATCTTAAAGGTAATTTAGTCCAATGCTCTAAGTTAAAAGATAAGAAAACAGGTAAAAAGGATAAGTGGCTTATCCCCCACCTCCTCAAAAGCTGTACCATCAGTTGTTAACAGAACTGTGTCTCAAAGTAAAATCTCTTACTTTTAGTATTAGACTTTTAGTGTGGAATTGTAGGAAAGGTGGTAGATTTGGGTTCAAATCTCAGCTCTCTGCTTATTAACTGGGTAACCATGAACAAGTCAATAAACCTCTCTGGGCTGAAAATTCCTTATCTGTAAAATGAGGAGACTGGATTAGATGACCTCTATGATCCTGCTCCCTTCCAGTTTGAAATTTATACTCCAATGCCCCCATGGTCTTTCCACTAAGCCATGAATGCTGCCTCAAAGGCTCTCTGAACTCTCCTATGACTAACTTCTGAACACTGAATCAAAGGAACAGTTAAAGGTTGAAGTACGACTAGGAGTCTCCCATATAATACATCCACCCTGATATGGATGGAATGCCACCCATTTATACATCAACCTAATCTCCAGTTAAGTACACATGACACAAGTACACACAGTTAAATCACACCTAACATTCCTGATAGTTAACATTGAACCCATCCTTATTTTCAAAGCTTCATCTCACTTTGTCAATATAGCAATGGGCATTCACTTGTCATAAACTGAAAATATTGGTTCCTCCAAGGTTCATTTGGGACTGTCTTTATAATTCTTGTTTTCTCAGCAGTAGAAAACCATGCAACCATTTAATCCAGGGCTTCTTAAACTTTTTCCACTCATGACCCCTTCAATACTTCTTAAACTGTGGGTCCCGACCCCATATGGCTTAAGATGTTTAAGTAAGAAGCACTGAATTATAGAGCATTACAGGGAGTCCTGGCTTAATTGGTTTCACAGTCTCAAAGAAGCATTGCTGGTCTAAGATACGTGACTATAGGATCCCGCCTATTTTATAGCCCTAAACTACATGACAAATGATGAAAATCATGGGAAGTATTTCAAGAAAAAAAAGATAGCTAAATAGCCCAGTGACTAGAGAGCTAGCTAAGACAGACAGACACAGACAGAAAAACAGACAGAGAGAGATATTAGAGATGGATAGGTGATAGATAGTCCAAGTAAAATTTTAATTAAGAAAGCAAATGTGGAAAGAAATAAGTTGCAAGATCCATTTAATTACATTAGCCATTAACCAGACATGTGAACTATGATGCTGCAAAGGATGAAATTACACAGATCTAGAGATAAGCCAATATTTAAGTTGCTAATATTGTCCAAAGACCTTAAAATTAGTATGTACCAAAAATTTAATTTTAATATAGAGCAAGGAGTATTATTTCCCAAGTTGAAGAATTTAACTTGATATGCCTTAGCCCCAAGCAGCAAGCCAAATATATCTTACTAGAGCTGAACCTTCTGATCTTCATTATATTAAAGTTTTAATTGATTTTGTTAAAATACAAAGTCTAAAAGAGTGACATAATGGAAAAAGCATGGGATTTGGAGTTAAAGAAGGCAGGATCAAAACCAGGCTGTATCATTTATCATGTATTACACCCTGGAGTAAGTAATTTGGCTTCGTTCTGAGTCTAAATTTCCTCACCTGTAAAATCGGGAGAAGATCACTGGAACTGCCTGTTTTCAAAGGTTCTTGTGAGGGTCTAATAAGAACGTGCACATAAAATGTTTTGTGAACTATATAGCATATTCTATAGTTGTGTTATCACTTATAGGTTACGAACGTTATGTTAAATCGTAATCCAATAATGAAAGTGAAAATCTTACTAAATAGAGATATAGCACTAGGTCCAAATCTGCTCCCTATTGCAATCTTAGACGATTATATGAATTATATCCTGAATTTCTCCTTTTCTATAGCTATGGAGCACATAAAATTCCACTAATAAAGGCCCATTTCATGGTGCAGGCCATGTCAAAATTAGAGGACATAAATATCAGGCACTAGGCCAGCCCCATTCTCAGAACCTGGTCTTAGCTGAAGAAACTTCATATGTAGGCAGGGAAAGCTAGACATTATAGCTATTTCATTCTTGGATGACCTGTGGGATATCGAGACTCCATCCAACAAACCATCATATTCCCTGATTCTCCTCACCATCACTCCACACTACTATTCGAAGCCAAAGGAAATGGAGTATTGAGCTAACCCATGAAATTTTCCCTGGTTATTCCCCATGCTTGTAATTCTCCCCTTCATCAACATTTCCTAGACGCCCTCATTTCCTTCAAATCCCAGATCCCACCTACTACAAAAAGCCTGTAATGATCCCCCTTAATGCAAATGCCTTCGTTCTGTTGACTCCAATGTATCCTATATGTACCCTATTTGTACATAGCTGGTTATGTGCTTTCTCCCTCAATAAAATGTTCTTTGAGAACAGAAATGGTTTTTGTTGGCTTTTTTTTGGTAGGGTGGCAAGGAGGCCTGCCTTTCTTAATATCCCCAATGCTTGGCACAACAAATGCTTTTTCACTGATTTTTTGGGCTGAGACCAAAAGGAGAATAATAATATCTGATATTTTTGTTACACTTTAGAATTTGCAAAGCATATTACATAAATCATTCCATATCTAGGAGAACTACTCTAAACAGAAAAGCTATGAAATGCTAAAATAAAATGGTTGGCAGATTTCAGTTCAAATAAGGAATTAAAAGGAGGAAAATAAGCACTGGCCTGAACTCTTCCTAGATCAAAGTGGAGATCAGTATCAAGGCATTAGGCATTATGCTATTTTATGTGACATATGAAATTTTCAGGAAATCTCAGGCAATCTATCACATATATTGGTAAAATACAACAAGACAGCTAAATGGCACAGTGGGTAGAGCAGCAGACCTAGAGTCAGGAAGACCTAAATTCAAATCTGGTCTCAGACACTTACTAGCTGTGTGACCTTGGGCAATTCACTTAACCCTGTTTGTCTCAGTCTCCTCATCTGTAAAATGAGTTAGAGAAGGACATGGCAAACCACTCTAATATTGTTGCCAAGAAAACCCCAAACTAGGGTCACAAAGAGTCAGACACAACTGAAAAGACAAAACAAGAAGATAACAGATTATGGGGTACTGAAGGTTATTAAAACTTGATAAAAATGGAAAAAATACTCTCTGCTAAGTTATGACACGTTAGTATCAACAACGATAGTGATTATTACTTATTACTATTCAAATTATTATAATTAGTTCACTGGAAAATGAAACTATCCAGACAAATAATTTTTTAAAAATACTCCCCATACAACAGTGTAATTTCAACCTCCTCCCCAATCAATTCCAATGGTTCTAACAAATGACAAAAATTAGTTACCTTAGGGTTTCCCTGTTTACTTTCACTGCCAGCCCTCTGTTAGAAATGCCAATTACCCAGATATTGGGTAGATCCAGCTGTTTTATTGAATTTCATTAGCTTTCAAAAAGTACATGGCCCAAGACAAATATAAGACATCTATCAGATTTGGGAAAGTGTGCAAGAAAGGGAAATTGAAGAAGAGCCAGTGTCTCTAAAACAAGAGTATGAAGCAGGAGATAATGCTGGCAGACGTTTAGATAGCCAACTAACAGAAAGTTGAATGTCTTATAAATAAAATATTTACAGGCTGACTGACACTCTGCCCATTCACCGGGGGGTGCTTTGGTGTTACAGAGGCATAGCTTTAAAAAAGTTTCCATTTGGTCTGTCCTGACGTAAATATCTAGAAAGAATACTAAACATTATATTAAATATCTATGTTTATGTGAGTCTGATTTTTTCCATCCAGTTAGAGGTTTTTTGCTCCCTCCTTTCTGCCCCCCACCATAATTCTATCTTAAAAACACAAGTCATCTTGACACACGCATTCTATTCATTATAACAATTAAATATACAGAGGTAGGGAAGTGTTCTGGAGAATTAGTTTCATCTCAAGTTTGACTTGGGCTGAAGCCAAAACATTTCAGGTTTAGTACTCAAGAGTATTATTTAGAAGATAAATTGCCTGATTTCAGAATTTGTATAAAGCAGAATTACTATCAATTCTTGTCATACAACAGTGGATTAGAGTAGCAGTTCTCAAACTTTCTGGTCTCAAGAGCTCTTTACAGTCTTGGAAACTATCGAGGACCCCAAAGAGGTTTTGTTTATGTCGGTTATATTTATTAATATTTACTAGATCAGAAATTAAAACTGATAAAATTTTAAAATAATTCATTCATTAATTTATTTAAAACAACTGTAATTAACTCCCTTTATGATAATATACGTAACATATTTTTATGAAAAATAACTACATTTTGAAGACAAAAATTTAGTGAGAAGAGTAGCATTGCTTTACATATTTGTGTACTTCTCTTTAATCTCTGGTTTAATACCTGCAACAGTATTCAATATGTTGTGATATTCTGTTTTGGTTGAAGTATTCGAAGAAAATTTTGCCTCATAAAGATATCAGAAAAGGGAGGAGTACAGGAGTATTTTAACAAGCAAATAATATGTTAATATTATTACAAAAATGGCTTTGACCTTAAGGATCCCCTGAAAGGATCTAGGGAACCCCAAGGGGGTTGCTACAGACCACACTTTGAGAGGAATAGATCTTATAGTTTTCCATTGTGTTTGTAAATTGTAAAGGGATTATGAGAGGAATTTAATATAAATACTGTCACCCCCACATGTACTTCTCTCTTGGTACTCTATTATAACAATATAATAATAAACAATGAGAAACATTATGAAGGAATGCATAGAAAGAGGGATGATCTTGGAAAATGGGAAGATTTGGATTCAAGCAATGCCTCTGACACATACTAGATCATTACCAAAGGTAAGTCCCTAAAAACTCTTAATTCCTTAGGCAAATTTCTGAGACTATAAAGTACAAATGAGCTACTGATCTACATAGGTGGATGGATTTTCTATCCTGGGAGTTTCCTACACCAATGAAATTTCCCCCAATATATATTCCCCAAAATATAACAATACCATCTGGTTGGTGTAGTGGATAGAGTGACGGTTTTGCGGTCATGGAGTTCTTAGTTCAAATCCTTTCTTAGACCATCTTGAAAGGGACTTGATCACCTTGAAAGTATTCTTTGTTTCTGACTCCTGTTTAGCTCGATACCTATCACAGAGCTGAAACTTAATAAATTTGCTTGCAGACCTGATTGGAGTTGCCACAAGTATTTAAAAGTTCTTGGAGTTTTGTAGCTAATATGGCCTCACTGAATAATGTCTGTGACCATTCTTTTAAAGTACTATAATAATTTCTAAAAGGAAATGATGTTGGAGATTTAATCTCTCTGAGTCTTTGTTGCCTTATCTATAAATTGAGAGAATTGGATTCCATGAACTCTGAAGTCCCTTCCAGTTCAAAATCTATGTTCCTATGAATTCACAGTTCTGTAGCACCTAAAATGTTTAATGTTAAATGTGCGATCTCATCACAATCCTGCGAGTTAAGCAAGGAAAGTACTATTCTAGTACTATTTAGAAGTCAAGCACTGATAACCACACCACACACCTAAAGGAACAGAAAACTTGTTCCAAGTCATACTGGCTGTGCTTTGTTGGAAGTGGTACTTGAACCTAGGTCTTCTGACTCCAAGACCAGTTTTTTTTTAATATCAACACTATGTAATGGCATATTGACGTGTTTTTTTTCAATATTTGAGATCTGTGTTTTCATCAGTGTGTGTACTCCCTTAACCAGCAAAGACTGAAACCTTTCTCTCCCTCCATGCTGTAAAACTATTCTATATGAGTTGTTATAGTAGGGAAGGGAAAAAAAACATCACCAGGTGATCAAACCCCTGAGCTTCTCAAAACTTAGCCTGGCTATTCTTATTCCTTATATGAGGAACACACCAGGCCCATATTCAAAGTCTTCTCAGCTTAGTAGGACAACCCAACAAAAACTTGTGTTCCACTGGCACAGACTTTATGAACACAAGGAAACAAACATCCATGCCATGATGGGGCATCAAAGTGAGACCTTTGTGAGGACTGATCTGGATGGAGTCAGGCTTTAGTTGTAGATGGTCTCACAATAATAGGCCTTTCATCATTAAAATAAGTGGACTGTTCGAACTAATGGAAGGATATGGATCTTGTGCTTGTCTGGACTGACGAGAATGGCCAGCTTATAATGTGGCAATTTCTCAAAAATATATTTGAGTGGGAGACATTAGATTCAACTAACACTGCTTATCATGAAGCAGCAACAGTGAGACAATATGAAACATCTTTTCTTGGATATATTTGAGATCTGTACATATTTTTCTGTTTCTTTCAAGGTCTTGATTCAACAAGATTTATGAGGACTGTCTTTAAAGGAAAAATCAGTTCGGTATAGAGTTCGTATTTTTCTGTTTCTAAAACTCTAACTGTTCTAAAAAGCAAGCATTAGGAAGAAAATGCTTTTTTTAAAAAATGAAGTTGATTAGAATAAATGCCATTTGGGATTTAATAAAAAATTCTTCTCACATAAAAGCTTTTAAAGTTACAATAATTCAGGCCTTCAAGTTAAGGCATTAAAATTGAAATATTAAATGAAAGGGTATTAACAAGCATGATATTGACACTATTCTATAGTCATTATAACTTAGGAATTTAAAAAAAATAAGGCTTCATCTACATTAGCAAAGAGAAGAAGAAAGCTAAAATAATTTCAAAGTCAACAAGCTTTAGCCTCAATTACGCATATTTTATAAAAGTGAATATATCTTACTATTAATTCAACAAGCATTTCTCAGTGCCTACTACGAACATGACATTATTCAAGGAGATTTGGGAGGATACAATTATTAATGAGGCCCAACCCCTGCCTTGAAGGAGCTTACAATGCAACAGAAGAGATGGTGATGTTGTAAGTGCTATAAATGAAGAACAAACCATAAGCTAAAGGCATACAGTGAAGGGAGAAGGATTCATGGAAGAGGTAAAATTTGAATTGGGCCTTGAAGGGATTTAGGTATAAGGGGAAAGTAGATGCAAAGGAGTGGAGGTTGGAAAGAGTTGAGTATGTTTGCCCATATAGTCCCCTCAATAATGTTTTTTTGGATAAGGTAATTCCATTAAATTCAATGAGCACTTCTGAAGCACCTCCTTTGTGCAAAAATTGTGCTATGCACTAGAAACTGATACAGGGAGCTAGGTGGGAAAGTAGCCAGAGTAACTGGAGTCAGGAAGACCCAAGTTCAAATCCAACCTCAGATATTTCTTAGCTGCGTGAACTTGGTCAAGTCACTTAACCTTTATTTGCCTTAATTTCCTTATCTGTTAATTGTACCTACCTCCCAAGATTGTTGTGAGGATCAAATGAGATAATAATTATCAAGTGCCTTGTACAGAAATTTAGATTTATTAGTAGTAATATTATTAACAATGGAACAGTACTTGGCCTAAAGGAACTGACATCCTACTGCAGGAAAACAACATATGATGATGATAAATCAATACAAAATACATACAAAGTGACAGGTAATTTTGGGTGTGGGGGAGGCCAGGGACTGCTAGGAACTTGAGGAATAAAGAACAGGAAATACCCAGTGCAGGAGGTGGGACTTTAAGAGGAGCTAAGGATTCTGAGGAGCTGAGATGAAGACTGCATCCCAGGCATGGAGAATACTCTGTGCAAAGTCATGGAGGCCAGACATGGAATCCTGTGTGTGGGAAACAGCAGACAGTCCAATGTGGCTAGAACACTGAGTGTACGAAGGAGAAGAATGTAAAAATAAACGTCCCATGGCAAAGAACTGGAAATTGAAAGAATGTCCATCAGTTGGGGAATGGCTGAACAGGCTGTGGCATATGAATATAATGGAATACTATTGAGCTAGAAGAAATGATGAGCAGGCAGATTTCTGAAAAACCTGGAAAGACTTACATGAATTGATGCTGAGTGAAGGGAGATGAACCAGGAGAACATTGTACATAGTAAGAGCCACATTTAAAATAGTATTTTCTTTAGTGGTCTTTTGGACTTCCTTTTCCATTTGACTAATTCTGCCTTTCAAGGCATTCTTCTCCTCATTGGATTTTTGGAGCTCTTTGCCATTTGAGTTAGTCTATTTTTTAAGGTGGTGTTTTCTTCAGTATATTTTCCAGT
>CM053624.1:160160099-160212455 GCA_028646595.1 Phalanger gymnotis
CCAAGCCTGGGGGGATGCGCCAGCTCTGCCACACCAGCACTCCTCCTTCCCCAAGAACTCCCAACCTGGACTGGACTTAAGATCTTCAGCAGGCTCTTCACTCCTCCTCTCATCCTCCACTTAATTCTTCCCACCAGGTGGGCCTGGGGCCAGAAGCAACTGCAGCTGTAGTTCTAAAGCTGCCCCACCTCCACTGCCCCCAGGGCGGTGGCCAAACTGCAAACTCTATCCCAGTCCCCAGCAGCTTCTCCCACTAACCTACTCTGTTGTCCTTGGTATTTGTGGGTTGAGAAGTCTGGTAACTGCCGCAGCTCACTGATTCAGGGCTCTAGGGCACACTCCGCCCGGCTCCTGGTCTGGTCGGTCCATGCCGCTCACGCTGCACTCTGTTCTGCTCAGCTCCGCTCCCTTCTGCTCCCAGCTCCGTGTGGGATAGACCTTACCCAGAGACCATCCAGGCTGTCCTGGGCTAGAGCCCTGCTTCCCTATGCTATTTCGTGGGTTCTGCAGTTCTAGAATTGGTTCAGAGCCATTTTTATAGGTTTTTGGAGGGACTTGGTGGGGAGCTCACGCTAGTCCCTACTTTCCAGCCGCCATCTTGGCTCAGCCCTCCATAAATTAATTATTTTAAAAGAATAAGAAAGAAAAAATAAATAAATTTTAAAAACTTGTCCCTTGTAAAGTTACTTCCCATGATAAAGTAATCTAAGGAATCACAAATATTTGTGTTTAATGCTATGGAGATGTCAAAGGTCTTGATGAATGTTTATGAAATGTCTATTGAAAATGACCACTGGCATTCAGAATCATAGAAGCTTGTAAAGCTGGATTCGATATAGAATGAAAATCTCTTCCATTAACAATTTTTGTATTCTCTTTTTCGTTATGATTATACAGGAAATCAAACTAGATTTAAATAACGCTCTATTTCTTTCCAAAGCAACTCAGAAATAGTAACACAATGAGGCATAACCTTATCTGGAAGATCTTGTGACATTCTCAGAAAGATTGACCCAATGTCATTGCATCTAAATTATCCCTTTGATATATCATTACTACATTCTTCTTAGTGAAAAATTCAGGTCATATATAGCTTTAGTACACTGCTAGAATTAAGAGTCTCCTCTTTGTGCACACACACATACTCATATGCTTGTGTATGCATATATACACATATGTATTTGATTATTTTTAAAAAATTAAACAAATGCTAAGCATCCACTTGGAGGGACTGTAACCTATTTGTAAAGTTTTTTAAAAGAACAACCTAGCTTTAATTTTTAATACTTATATTTCTAATTCAAATAAGCCAGGTGAAATCAATTTTGAATGAATTTTCAACGAAAAAGCATACTGCTGGTTTGCAAAAAATACTTATTATTTTTTTTTTGCATTTTGACAAACTAATAAATATTTACCTGCATATACCTGTGGTACATTTATAAACCTGAAACAAGTCAGGGAAGCCAGGAGGCAGAGGTAAGGAGAGAAAACTTCCCACACATGAAGAAAAAGTCAGAAGATAAACTATATAATGTTCCAGGAAAAGCAAGGATGTAGTTTGTAGAAGGCAAGGCAAGGCAGGAAGCATTTATTAAGTGTTTACTATGTGCCAGGCACTGGGTTAAAGTATAAGAAGACTGGAAAGGCAGAAAGGAACCAAATTGTAAAAGGCTTTTAGTTCCAAAGGGAGCAATTTATAGTTGATCTTGGAGGTAATAGGGAGCCACTGGAGTTCACTGAGCAATCAGGAATGGAGGTGACATTGTCAGACTTGGGCTTAAGGAAAATCACGTTATCAACATAGTGGAGGAATTGGAGTAAGAAGATTTAAGATAAGGAAATCAAACAGAAAGCTACTGCAATAGTCTAGGTATGAGGCAATGCACCAAAGTATCAGTTGCATGGGTGGAGAGAAGATATATGGAAAGCCTTAGAAATACTAGACCAAGAAGTTTATATTTTAACCTATAGGCAATGGAGAGTCACAAAAATATCTGAGCAGTAAAATCATGTGGTTTTATTCTGCTTTTAAATTATTATTTTGGTAGTTGAGTGGAGGATGTAAGGAGGGATAGACTGGAAGCTATTACAATAGTCCAGGTAAAAGGTGATTATGGATACTGTGGAGCTGGAATCAATAAGATGGGAGAATTAATTAGCTGTTGTTGATTCTCACATGGAAGAGTCAAGGATAGTTGAGGTTACATATTGGGATGATTGGGAAGATGGTTTTATTTTCAATGAAAATTGAGATATTTGAAGGAAGAATAGGTTTCCTCAGGGGATAGAAAGGGTAGAGTCCTGTGTTGTACATGTTTAATTTAAAATGTCTTTGGGACATTCAAGAGAACCTATCCAGCAGGAGTTGTGGGCATATGATTAGAATGTAGGGAAGATTAAGGCTGGATAGACTGGGAGACATTTGCCTAACAATCATACTCAAATCTATGAGAACTGCTGAGATCTCCAAGGAAGGGAACAGAGACAAAGAAGAAAAGACCTAGGGCAGAACTAAGGATGTAGGAGATAAATGATCCAGTGAAGAACACTTAGAAAGATCCATCAAACAGGTAGAGGACCAGAAAAAGCAGGGTAGCAAAACCCAAAGGAGGAGTTAATGAGAAAGAAGATAATAGGTATCAGAAGCTTTAGAGAGGTAAAAAAAAAAAATGGTATCCATTAATTGGAGAGCGGCCAAAAAACAGTATGTGATTGTTACGGTATAAGACAAGTCTAAATAGGTACATGTGAGTAATCATAAACAAAATAGAGGAGCATGGGAAAAAAGTCTGTCAGCTATATGGAAAGAGGAAGAGTTCAAGACCAAACAAGGTAAAAAATGTTCACAGGAGGTGAAATAGACAATTTTGAATGCATGAAATAAAAAAGGTTGTGCAAAAACAAAACTAATGCTGCCAAAATTAGAAGAAAAGTAGGAAACTTGGAGAATCTTTACAGCAAGTTTCTCTGATAAAAGTCTCACTTCTGAGATACAAAAAGAGAACTGAGTGAGATGTAAAGAATGAGAGCTATATTGCAACAGATAAATGGACAAAGGATATAAATAGGTAGTTTTCAAAGAAAGAAATTCAAGCTGTTAATAGCTATACAAGAAAATGTTATGGTATAATGGAAAGAGTGCTGGATTTGGAGTCAAGAGGATGTGGATTTGAATCTTGACTCTCTTGCTTGCTCTATTGGTGCCCTTAGACATACAAGGTAACTTACCCTCTCTGGCTATTTCTTTATCCATGGAACTAGTAGGTTACATTGGATGGTCTTGGGAGTTCCTTACAGCTGTAATTTATCATTCTATCCTGAGAAATGAGAAAAGGCCATTGGATATAATAGTTAAGAGATCATTGTTAATTTTGTAGAAATTAATTCCAGAGGTGGGGTGTGAAACCATATTTGACAGGCTTGAGAAGTGAATGAACGGATAGGAAATGTAATGAATGTAGATGACTGTTTCTTGGAATGCGGCAATAAAAGAGAGAAGAAATGAAGATGACATACACTGTACACAGTAACAGCCACAGTGTGCAATGACTGATTTTGATAGATTTAGCTATTCTCAGTAATGTAAGGACTTAAAACAATGCCAAACGACTCATGATGGAAAATGCCATCCACGTCCAGAAAAAGAAATATGGAGTCTGAATGCAGATTGAAGAAGACTATTTTCTTTTTTGTTTTGTTTTGTTTTGTTTTATGCTTTTCTTTCTCATGGTTACTCGCATTCCTTCTAATTCTTCTATACAATGTGACTAATGTGAAAATATGTTTAATAGGAATTCATATGTAGAGCCTACATCAAATTGCATGCTGTCTTGGAGAAGGGGAAGGAAGGAAGGAGTAGAAAATTTAAAACTTATGGAAGTGAATATTGAAAGTTAAAAATAAATAAATTAACCTATTAAAAAAAGAAATTAAAATGACAGCTTGAGAGAGGGCAGGGTCAAGTAAAGACTTATTAAAAATGGGATAGACTTGGATGTGTTTATAGAGAATGAAGTGGAAAACCTATATGGTATGAGAATGAGGATGAACTCCCAAATTTGTTGCCCTTCTGAATTGAAGGATTTCTACAAATTTGCTAAGCATAATATTTTCCTACACCAATGTCCAAAACAACAAAGCAAAAAACAAAACATAACAGGGATGAGGACAAAGCTAGCTACTAATGCACTCCAGATTCTCCTCTGACACTGACAACCACTCTTTGGGTTTAGAAGATGAATTCCAAACCCAGTTCACTGTACTATCATCTAGTTCAAACATCACCATATTTCTTAAGCATCAGAGATCATGAGAGATGTTGTCAAATACCTTAGAGCTAAAATATCAGTTCTACTCTGTCTATACCTCTTCTCTACCAGTCAAAAAGGTAACTCAGTGAATGTTGTTGTTGATTATTAGATCAAAACTATTGTTTCTATGCACACATTAAACCATCTCTTTAATAATATGTTGTAGTTTTTTTCTAGGAATTCTAATTTTCATAGCCAAAAGTTCAAACCTAGATGCTAGGATGCTCCTTTCATTTTACTCAGTGGGGACAAATGCCTGTAATATCTTGACAACCCATCCAGTCAACAGTTCTTTCATGGAGCATCAAAATTTTCTTAATATGCTAACTACTGTCAAGAAAATTGGAAAAAAACCTATTTCTCAATACTTTTGGCAACTCCTAGACTCTCAATCCCACAGAAAATAGTAATCCAAAATAGCTGCCATATTGTCTTCTCACAAGCAAAACTGCATGTCTCTGAGACAAGTCTTTCCATTTAAAAACCTGGCAAATACCTTAAAAAAATCAACAAATTTCTAACATTTGCCAAATTCAGTTCTTGACTGATCAAAAGAGATGTAAACCTGTTATTCAATTCTATTTGAAAAGCATTTATTAAGTAACCACAGTATGCCAAGTGCTAGGTGTTGGGCACACAAAGGCAAAAAGAAATAGACTTACTTTCAAGTAAATTAAATTTTGTTGGGGGAAAACATGTACATATATAACAAGTACAAAGTGATATCTGGGTGGAGGGCATAGGTTTCTTTGGGCAGTTTGTTAATAAATAATAAAACAGGGCTTTCAAATGACCTAATTGAAATGTAAAGAAGAATGGAATAGAAACACCAAAGGTTATGGGTTACTTCCATTACTTATTATCATCATTAATTTAGGGAGTGCTTAAAGGTTTGAAAAGCACTTTACATATACTAACTTATTTGATCAGAATCTCAACAGCTTAACTATTTCATTTCAAACATTTAAGGTGGTGAGCCTTCCTGTGGTATATCTGTGATTTCTCTGATGTGGGTAATTGCTCCACTATACCAATCACAATTCATCCATATGTCTTCATCTCCTCAGATAGGACTGTTGTCCAAATCCAACACTGGTGATTCATCTATTGGTCTGAGGTTTTCTACATCTCTTCCAGTGCATGGCTAACAATAAGACTACACCAGCCATGCATCTGTTAGACTACTGTCTGCTGGCCATTATAGGGGAGAAAAACCCTTGAAAAACTTAACTATTCCTTTTCAATGTCTCACTGGATATAACCAGTCACCACGCAAAAATCATCACTACAAGAAATCTTGTACGATTTTGACATATGGAAGACATCATGTTGGAGTACAGCCTATAAGGTAGTTTTATCTTCTACTAAATCAAATGCTTTTTTAAAAGGCTATATATGGAAGGAAGGAAGGAAGGAAGGAAGGAAGGAAGGAAGGAAGGAAGGAACGAAGGAACGAAGGAAGGAAGAAAGGAAGGAAGGAAGAAAGGAAGGAAGAAAGGAAGGAAGAACAGGACAGGAGGGATAGAGGGGGATGGGGAAAGGAGAGAGAGAGAGAGAGAGAGAGAGAGAGAGAGAGAGAGAGAGAGAGAGAGAGAGAGAGAAGAAAAATAACAGGGATATTTTATTTTCTCCAACTGTCAGTTTCATGACTGTTAAGAGGCAATCCACTGTCAAACACACTTTGCAAAAGCCTCCCTGTCCTTCTTGCATACCTTCAACAAGAATACTCCTGATGCATTGGTAGATTATTTTTGTAATCTCATCTCAGTAAGCTGAGTGCCTACTATTTTGAGAAGCAAATATATATATGAGACATATATATATATATATTTATATATATATATATTTATATATATATATCTCAAATAAAGCTCTCTTCTTTAGGATCTCATAATCTCAGGTTCAAATACATTTGTCAAAGAAAAAAGTCATGTAACAAAGGAGAAAATTAAAAATAATGCCAAACAACAAGAGCAGTGATAAAATGTATGAAATATTTGCAAAACCTCTGCTATACATCTTTTCTGTTTTCTATCCAATCAAACTTTGTCAAGGGAAATTAAAAATCAAAACTCCCAGGATCCTGGCCCCTGCTTGAAGTCTTCATGCATGTGGCCTGTCCCTGCTACTGGAGTATTTAATAGTAAAAGAATGTGCACTTTCACGTAATTCATAATTAGAAGACGACTACGACTACATTATTTAAAATCGAGCCTTTGTTATCAGCACCAGTTTTAGACAGAAGCTGAGAATCATTTGTGAGCCGTAGCAGACCCAGGCTGTTCAAAGCAATTGCTGTTCAGCATGAAGGCGGCAATGGAGGTCACAGAACAGGTCAGGAGGAAAGATAGTGTATCGATTTCACACCAGGAATAGAGGCAAAGCGAGGGCCCACTGTTGCTGCATGTGATGTATTTCACTTCAGTTTAAGGCACATTTCATTCCAATTCAAGAGGGGGTGGGGAGCAGAGGGCGAGTGGATTTCACACTGAATCGGGATGAATTCTGGACTCACGTATTCCAGTAAATATCTCCTTCCTGACATTAAGTATTTCTGTAGCCCAGTGAATACAATAGAAATTAGACTTCCGCTGGTAGCCAAAAAACCAAACCAAACCAAACCAAATAAACAAAACAAACAAACAAACAAACAAAAACCCTTAAAAAGACAACTATAAGTTCATTTCTTCTTTTCATTAAAAATGCAATATGTAGAGATGCAAGAAAGCATAAAACCTACATGAGAGAAGGGCTTTGCAGAATAATCTAATGACGAATGTAATTTAAATGTTCAGAATAATACCACCGACCCTTCAGTGAAAGGGACCTATTACTAGAAATAAACCTCCCTGAAAAGAGCATTCCAGGTCATAGTCAAAGGGGCAGAATCTCGAAAGTAATACACGACATCACTGAGCTGCAAAAATCCCACTTGGTGTAACCAAGTTGTACATGTTCAAACCTTCTCCTATGTCTTTGAAAAAAACTCATGTTAAATAAGATCCAGTCAGTAATTTGCACCATACTCCCCAATGCCTCCAAGTTGTTCTGAGCTAGTTCCAACAGTCCAATGTTTGTTTTGCCATGCACCAACTCTCTTGACAAATGCCATGCACCAACTCTAACAAAGATGCTTTGTTGCTTGGTCTTGGCTATGACTCACTATCAGCCTTTGTCCACCTTCAAAAAACCCAGATCACTTAGATGGGCAAAGGAAAATAAAACAGCTGGGAGGGTGTTTCCGATCTAAACAACTTAGCTAACAGGAAAGTCTTGTTCTCCTTCTTTCCAACTTTAGGAAGCTGAATTTCCAGTGTGTATCGCCAGTATTCTATAAAACTGATCCCTGGATCATTAGTGCTGCCAAGCTACCATGGAGAAAGGTTTGTCTGCTGTGGGGGAAATAATAGTATTACCCCATTTCTTTTCTTTCTTTCACTATGATCTACATTTTAAAAAAATAATGCTACTAGATCTAGTTGTTTCCTGCTTGGGGACAGGAATATTTTCTCAAATCTTTTAGACACAGTAAGTTTAAAAAAAAAGTGACACACTAGAACAGCACAGGCTTATTAAAGATTTTCTCTTAAAATATTTCTATTATTTCTCTATCAAATCATGGTTTCTTTTAAGCTGTTCCTAGGCACCAATCTTTCTTGATTTATCTTTCTTTCCCGTATGTCTTTTTTAAAAAATTATTTTTTCCAGCTAATGATGTTTAAAGGTAAGAAAATGAAGGAATCGTTATTGCATTTTTGGAGAATTTCATCTATTCTTAGACTTCTTTGTTTTAAAACTGAAAAGACTTTTTTTTTCTATTCCCCATATCTCTTCCACAAGGAGGGTAAACTGAAGAGGAAATAGAAAGAAATGAGGGCATTTTGTTTATTTGGAGCCATGAGAGAAATCGACAAGAAGAAATACCATGTGAGTAGAGAAATATAGATACGGCATTAAAAGCAAGGAAGGGACTGATATCGTCTACAAGGCCACCTCTAAACACACTAGTAACCAGTCTCAATAAAGAGGACTTGGTGACAATCTATGAGAATAAGAATTTTCAGAGACATAAAAGGTAACAGGAATTTCACCTTAAATTATTAAAGTAATGTGGCTGAGATGTTCATTCCATCCAATTGTCCCAAGAGATCAATACAACTTCTCCATCCCATTCATGGAAGCTTTTGCATCACTCTGATCTATTTCTATAGAATCTTTAACTTTTACAACAGGAATCCATCTTTTTTATAAATCACTTGTCTAGAATAGTTATTTTGAGAAAAATATATAGTACCAATTTTGTGGGATTCATAAAAATTCAACAAATGTTGACTTTATACATATAACAAGCAAATCATGTTTTAAAGCTGATCAAGATATCTGGTCCTCACTCACCTTCCACATACTCCCTACAATTCTGATACTCATTTTAAAAAGATCATAGCATCATAGAATTATAGATCTATAAAGAGAACTCAGAGATTATCATATCCAGCTGCCTCACTTAAGAAAATTATTGACTTTTACATCCCTACATTTCCAAATTTACCCTTTCCTCGCCTTACCCAGAAAGCCTTCCTTTTAAGAAAGATTTTTAAATAGTTCAGCAAAACTAACCCACATACAACCTCTGACAACATATGTGGCATTACGCACCTATATCCCCTCCCTCCTCTCTAAAGAAAGGAAGGAGATGAATTTTCTCATTTTTTTCTGCAGTCTCAAAATTGATCAAATTAATTCCAGGACATTCAGTTTCATTTAATTGTTTTTTCCGTTTACTTCACTGGAGTCATTGTTCATAGTTTTCTTGGTTCTGATTATTTCTCTGTGCATCTGTTCAGCGTACTCATCCAACCTCCTCATTTCATGTGTGAGGAAATTGATCCTCAAGGTATTTAAATGATTTGCCCAAAGTCATACAGATAAATGAGAAGCAGAAATGGGGTTCAAACCAAGATCGTCTAATGATGTATTCAGGGAAGAAGACCTGATATCAGTATGAATTCTATAGAAAATACAGTTCAGCATAACTTTACAATAAGAATGTCTCTAATGCCTTTATGAAAAACGCTTTGTAAACTTTAAAACCCTATATAAATATAAGCCATTCTGATGATTCTCACCTTTTTTCGAGTAGGGATACAGAAAGAAACAGTTCTGGGTCAAGATGCTATTTAAATATTATTCTTTAACTTTTTGTGATCTACAGACTACCACACAGGTCAAAAAAATAATTGTGTTTTGTAGTTGAATAAAGATATTTATTAGGATGTGGACCCATCCACTGTCAGTTTACTTAAATGTCCTTGGTACCACGCCAGCAGTAGATGCGACAATAGAAATGATCAATATTTATATACCATAATATCAATATCTCTCTTTCTTTCTCTCTCTCTCTCTCTCTCTCTCTCTCTCTCTCTCTCTCTCTCTCTCTCTCTCTCTGTATATATCATCTATATAGATAACCTAGATGGTACAATGCAGAGAGTGCTGGGCCTGGAGTCAGGAAGATTGATCTTCCTGAGTTCAAATCAGGTCTCAGACACTTACTAGCTGTGTGACCCAGAGTAAGCCACTTTATCCTGTTTGCCTCAGTCTCTCATCTATAAAATAAGCTGGAGAAGGAATTGGCAAACCACTCTAGTATCTTTGCCAAGAAAATCCCAAATGGGGTCCCAAAGAGTCCAATATGACTGAAACAAGCAAACAACAAATATGTATATATATATATACCTTAGCGTGAATATATATATATACACACACCGTAGTGTGATGGTCCCCATGCTGAGAGAGGCAGAGATAGAGACACAAAGGATATAGAATATAGTTAAATAGATATAACCTCCTACCTTACTAGCTGTGTGACCCTGGGCAAGTAACTTTACTTCTTTTTGCCTCAGTTTCCTCACTTGTAAAATGAGAATAATAATGGCACCTACTTGCCAACATTGTAGTGAGGATCAAATGAAATAACATTTTAAAGTCCTTGGAATAGTTTTTGGCCCATAAAAATGCTATAAAATTTTTGTTATTATTATTATTGTTTTATTATTATAATTATTACTCAAATGATTTTTCCTTTGTGAGGTCTCTTTATTTTGAAAATTTCCCATTTCATAGAGCTTAGATAGAGATTATGTTTAGTTGGTATGGCACCATTGATTAAACATGCTTTTCTCTAAGCTCCTTTATGAATCAATGTTATATACAAAAATAGAGGACAACAGTTCAGACTGACTGTGATCCAGTTCCAGTACAGTTTATTGGTTGAATTATTGTAAATATTTTAAGGTTTATAGTTGTAGTATGTGGATTTGCCATCTGTTAGTCCATACAAGACAGCTAGCTTCTGACATATAATTCTAGCCACCAAGTATTTTCTTGATAGTTATACAGTAGATGCTAAGTTTATACAGACTACAGTGATGTTTCTACCATTTTCCTGCAAAATCTATATTGATAACTATATCCAGGCTCTTTAAGTATAGCCACTCTGTAGTCATTTCAGCACTGATCTGGTCATTAAGCTTTCTGTTTCCACGAACATATTCATATGATTCAGACACTGATCCTATTCAGTCAATACGCTAAGTCCACATGGGTATTGTCCCACAGAGGGCTTTTTGATCCCGTTATTATATATAAGCTATTTGATAGACCTCGTGTGCAGGTAAATTACTTTTTGGTTATATTCATTAAATTCAATAACATATGCCTATTTTCAGCTTTGATTACTGTTGATATTTCTGTAGGTTTTTGACATATTTATCCTGTACTCTACAAATGTATCCCAATCCTCTTCCTCCTTTCTGGGAAGGTAGCATCACTCTTTTTATATCTACCTTAAAATGATGGATGTTCATTAATAGAGTACAGATTTTTTTTTAAATTCTGTTGTAGTCCATTTTAGAACTCTGAAAGTGTACATTAAAATTGATAATGCACAGGTATTAATTGCTTTAAACACGATCTTCACATTTAACTTTGATTTCTGGATGCCAATAACTCTCAAAAGTATTCAATCGCATCATTCTCTTTGATATCTTTATGCTCAATGTGAATTGCTTGAAGGAGACCAAGATATTTGGGGAATCATCATCATCCGCAGGTTCAATATGACCTTTGCATTCCAACTTAAGGCTTTCAATCTCTAGCTTTCCTTGGCATACTATAATAATTTTACACTTAACTGGTCCAAATGCCATTTTGATGTTACTAGAAAAGAATTCCACAAGGGGAAGATGCTGTTTTGTGTGTTTTAATGTGGAACCATCTAGCTTGCTATCATCCATGTTAAGTGATTAATAGGACAACAATATGGTTCAACTCCCTCCTTAATATGGAGGTTATACCAAGTTCTGTAAGTGAGATAATAATGCTTTTAAGGCTAAACAGAACTATAATGGGTTTAAGTCGTTCCTGTTACTGCCACTACTGTTTTTCTTACTACTTTTTATTAAAATAAATCCAAACCATGAATAAGGAATTCTACTCAAGTGCACAACACTAAACTCTCTCTTCAGTTCATAACATGCTTTTTGCTAAAGGTCACAACCATTCTGCAACAATATCCTACTGAGTATTACTAAGCATTACACTTAAAATAAACTTCCAATTCTGTTCTGCAGTGTCTTTTCTTCCCTCCTCGAGGACTTCTAAAACAGAGACACAAAACAGTGTTTTATCTGCTAAACTCCAATCACTTAAAACATCCCATCCTTCTGCATCTGCCATATTATTGATGCTATAGTTTATGCTTAAATGGGCTTTTGCCCTGTTTTAGCCTACAAACACCATGAAGTCTTTGTTCAAAGTCGGCAGGGTACGAATCTTACACAAGTGTGCACCCAGACCGTATTCAAATTCTTTCCAGAAATAACCGTCTTAAGCAAAACATGTGTGGCATACTTAACAACTTGAATAAACTTTAAGACACTGAAGAGAGGATCTTTGTAAAGTCACTTTGCACACGACTTAAATACTCAAATGGATTCGTGTTTTCATCAATTTGGATGTTCCCTCCAAATGATCCAGATCACAGCTGATCCATGCGTACCCCATCCAGTGTTACTCTTGTCCATTTCCTCCCAAAATTTACCACAAGGTGTCCACTCAATGTTCTTGAGTCTCAGAGGCTCATAGATTTAGGACAGTTAAGGGGCCTGACTCAGAGGCCATCTAGTACAACCCTATCATTTTCAGTAAAGGGAGGTCCAAGAGCCAAGGAGCGTGCTCAAGTTCACACGGGTATTAAGTATCAGAGGCTGGATTTTAATCTGGTCCTCTGACTCTAGAGTCAATGATCTTTATGCCTACCATCACACAATCCTTACAGCAAGAATGGATGCAAGGGCTAAACCTAATTCTGAAACCAAAAAAATATTTATTGAACACCTACTAAATCATTTGATTTGGGTCATGGAGGATAGAAAAAAAGTTATACTTTAGCTGGGCAGATTAGGGCAGAAAGATATACACAGGAAGTTAACTAACAGCTCAAGTAATGCAACCTATAAAATGACTATCTTTGACCAAAGGAATTTTATTTTTCAAGTCTTTCATTTAAAGAGGCAAAAAATCCTCACTTAGGTAAAAATAACATAAATAGAAAGAGGCATGGAAAATCAGATTTTTTGATTTTTCTTTTTGCATATTGATGGAGAGCCATTCAAGAATAAAGAATGCTCGAAATAGCATCAATGGATTTGAATTTGGATCCTATTTCTGTTCACTGTTGCCTGTTTGATAGTAAAGATGTGACTTTACTTCTGTGGTCCTCAGTTTCTTCATCTGTAAAATGAGAGATTTTGACAAGATAATCTCTAAGATTCATTACAGCTTGAAAGCCAAGTGGATAACTAGATCAATTTAATTTATGTACAACATTCTATAATCCTCTGAAAAAGGTGCCTCACACATAGTACGAAATAAAGGTTTAGTAAATTGAAAATACATGGCCCTCTCAGGCTGTCTATACAATGCCAAAACAACTGGTCAGTTCAACAAATTCAACAGACTAGACCAATCCCGGCATTTGGATTCGTTGCAATGTCTATAATATAATGACTAGAGGACTTGCTTTTTTTCATTTTTCAACCACTTGTTTGTACATAATATACACAAATTCTAGTCATTTTAAAAAAAGAAAAACCACTTTTCCTCAACAACTAAGAATTGCAAAATAAGGAAAATTCCTGCACTTGAGGAAGTGTTTTTTTTAACAAGATTAAATATTAATGTTTTAATGATCATGCTTAATGACTAGATGGATAGATATTACATACATACATATATACATACATATCATATACATATACATATATACACACATATATATTTGTACACACATACACACGTATATGTATACACACATATATATGTATATGTATATATATGTATATATATACATATATATATGTAATGTCTATACCCTATGGCATATTATGTTTCCCTTTAAAAAAGACGAACTACATCTTGGGGGCAAATATATAGATGTTCCAAAAGACCAAGTAATAATAATAGAAGACCTATTCTGAAATATTACAAAATGAATCCTCAATATTCTATTAGTTACATAAAGAATTAGGCTATTTTCATTTTTCATACTGAAAGAGTAGAAAAATGGCACCCAAAGTAGTTAAACTAGAACAGTTACATAAGAATAACTTTTTTTAAATACCATAAAACCCTTTGAAGTCATGTTTTTAAGGTTTTTTTTAAATCAACCATCTTAAACCAAATTACTTTTATCTTATAGGATCCATTTTCCTCCACTATCATTCAACTTTAACCTATTTCATGAAAATAATATTCAAATTATAAAAATGCGTTTTCAAAAAAAAAGAAAATCAAGACATCAAAATCATGATTATTTTGACCCAACTAAAAATGCCCACTTACAAATTTAAAGAGAAAATATTTCCATAGCAAGAAAATGAAACGTTTTTTTTTTAATACTACAATGTTTGTTACTACTTACAGTGACTATTTTATACAATGGTGATATATTCAACCAATCTCTCAATATCTCTAATCAGGAGTTGAGAACCAGTCGTCTAGGTCCTCAAGTACAGCCCTTTGATTAAATCCAAACTTCACAGAACAAATCCCCTTAAAAAAGGATTTCTTCTGTAAAACTCAAAGGGCCATACCCAAGGACCTAGAAGGCAGCATGTGGATTTGAGTCTGTAGGTTTCCCACTCCTGCATCATTTAGAGCTAGATCATCTAGAAGTAGCGATAGAGAAATTGTAAGATATTACCACTAATAAATAATATTTTATGATATGTTGAGTTGATATCACTACTGTTTAAAACAAGCAGTGGCCCTGATAATGTCATATCTATATTTATCTAAAGAGAGAGTAGCATGACTATAGGTAGGTAGCATGTACAACTGGATGAAGTCCATGAATTCTTAGTAAATTAAGCATTAGTACCTATGTCAACATTTTTTTTCGACTTAATGGTCTGCTTAGCTTACTCAGAATATCAAAAATACAAACGAAGCAGCAAATATGAGGCCTGCATGTTATTGAAAGATAACTGATGGAGAAATTACATTAATTACATTACATTAATTACATTACATTAATTAGATCTGAATACAGGCTGCACCCAAATGTTGACACCCTTAAAATCACGTTCCTTTTAAAGGTTTGGGTGATACCTCCTCCTTGAAGTCTTCTCTAGTGTAACTCACTCAAAATGGTCTCTTCTTCCTCAGATTTTCCTAGGACACTTTGTCTGAAATCTTCCTTTGCCCATGACATACCTTACTTCATACTTCCTATGTGTATATGCATATGCCACTGGTAGATGACAACAACAGAGCCTGCCAGGGCACAGACCCTGGTATTTTGGTTCTTCATATCCCTAGCACAACGTTTTGTATGTTTGTTTTTATGGGCTGAACTTGTCATCTGATTATTCTACTCTTTGTATAGAAACTTCCTATGTAGATGAGTGATGAGTCTACAAGGCATAACATCAGAGAGGTCCCTGGGACAATAAGTCACTCACCTGTGACATGATCCCAGGTCTTTCCGACTCCAAGGCAGACCTTCTATCTACTATTACAACACTACCTCTCAACTTGCACATGGTAGGAATTTAACAAATGCTTATTGAACTGAATTGAATATAGAGATGCAATGAAAAATCACAGCACACAACTATTATATTTTTAAACCATACTGAATTATTGAGATTTTTTTTGTAAAAGTAAATAATAGTTTCTGCCCCATAAAAATGCAAACTATCATAGCAGATTAAAAGATAGCCAGGGAGTAGGAAAGTAAAATATGGGAAATGAGGCTTAAAAATACAGAAGATTATTTGAAACAAAATTCGAATTATTTATTTTATTGTTGTTCAGTCATTCAGTCATATCTGACTCTTCATGACCCCATGGACCATAGCATGCTAGGCCTTTCTACCATGCATCATCTCTTGAAGTCTGTCCAAGTTAATTTTCATTGTTTCCATGACATCTATCCATCTCATCCTCTGCTGCCCCCTTTCCTTTTGTGTTCAATCTTTCCTAACATCAGAGTCTTTTCCAGACTTTTTCCTTCAAACTTTTTAAAGTTTATTGTAAAATACAAGGTATTGATTGTACAAGTATTTGGAAATTTGATCATTCTTTATACAGCTTCATAAAGTTTGCAGTAGATCATGGCTGCTCCTTTTAAAAAATACCTTGCTGCCTGTAATAAATTTTAAAATTTTAGTTTCATAAATTCTACCATCTTCTATTGGATTTCACTGAATGTAGTGATTTTTCTCAAGTAAAACTCAATAGTCAAACAAAAAAACATTAAAAATTAGCTAACAAAACAAATCAAAGGTGTGTGTGAAAATAAAGCAAATTTAGAGAATTCTTTAAGCTTGATTTTATTTTACACTTAGTAGAGAAAAGGAACTTTGGTGACCACTGCTATTTTCTGGAGTTAGTCTTTTCTGACTGTGCCTACTATATCACTTGACACCTTGACCCCAGCAGCATTCTCTCAAGGGTAAAAATCAGTACATCAAAAAAATCAGGGTATGCTAGCAAGACACATTCTGCCATTACTCATCTGAAACTGCCATCTAATGCCAAAATTACAGTAGCAAAACGATAGTTCTTCTCTACCATCTTACAGAATACTCAGAATGGAAAGAGACATAAAAAACCAGTTAGGTCAAACCATAAACGATACTTGAATGAGAATCCCCTCCACTATATCACAAAAAAAAAATGGTCATCCTTCCCTTGCTTGAAACCTACCAGTCACAAGAACCTTTGGAGGTAGTCCATTCTACTTCTGGAGAGGTCTAAAAGGTACTGCTTCTACTTGCATCAATCTCAAATCTACCTTTGTAGCTTTTGCTCACTACTACACATTCTACTCTGTAGAACCAGAGTGAATCTAAATTCCTCTTCCATAGGCACCACCATTCAAATACATGGAGATAGTTATTAATCACATGCCCCCCACTCCCAAATCTTCTCTTCTCCAGGCTAAACGTCTTCAGCTACTTCAACAGGGAAATCAATCAACAAACTTTATAAATTTTTTTTAGGCAATCAGGCTTAAGTGACTTGCCCAGGGTCACACAGCTAGTAAATGTCTGTGGCCAAATTTGAACTCGGATTCTTCTGACTCCAGGACTGCTGCTCTATCCACCATACCACCTAGTTGCCCTGAACCATTTTTAAAGTACTTAATAAATTAAAGGTATGGTACTGGGTACTAGGGATACAAAGACAAAATGAAACAGCCTCTGCCTTCAAGGACTTAACATTCTGTCAGTGGAGAAAAGAAGTACATATGTAATTAAATATTATATATAATATATATTATAATGTAATTGTATATTATATGTAAATATAGTAGTAACAGAATTTATATAGTGTTTAAGGATTTGCACAGTGCTGTTTTACCTATGTTAACTCATCTGATCCTCATAATAATTCTTTGAGGTAGAATCTATCATCATTCCTATTTTTATATATAAGGAAACTGAGGCACAAAGAGCTTAAATGATCTGATTTGGGGATAAAGTATAAACTCTTTGGGGATGAGAAGTATTTGGGAGAAAAGGAACAGGATCCTTGGGAATCTCATAAACCTTACAACTCTTAATCCTCCTGGAAGGCATGGAGGGATGAAGAATTGGCAAATTTTATAATGAGACCCCTGACTCTATGGGACTTGCGGATGAGATGTAGGGACTCCTCTGAAAGGTTTGAGTAGGGACTACATTCCTCCTCTATGTTGAAGTAACAGAATCAGGACTCTACAGTATTGTAGGGAAGCTGATACTATACTACTACTGAGACCTTATTCAAACTTTCTCTAGTCTTCAGAGTGCAATTATATAGGGCATCCAAGTTTTTATACAAGCTTGATTTGGGAGAAAAAGTGTCCTACTGTGGGATAATAGGCATTAATAAAATAAACAGGCTGTTAATCTAGCAATTTTCTGATCACTGATGGACATTAGCTGGTTCACAAACTCTATGTTTAGAATATATATGTGTATGTATGTATATATATATGTATATACACACATATGTGTAGGTGTATATATTATATATGCATGTGTGTATGTATATGCATATACATACACACAGCCATGCACGCGCACACATATATGTGTGTGTATATACAAATATGTGTGTGTATATACATACATATATATATGTATATATATATTTCTGCAGGTGTACATATGGAATACCCACATGGAAACATAATAATAGATTCATCCCAAAATGAACTCTTTTTAAAAGTTTGGCTATATGATAACAAAATACTTGAATAGAAAGTGAGAAACTCAGGATTCCTACTATTTTGTTTTCATAATCCTATGTCATATCATACACGTATGTATTTCAGATAGCCGATCTTCGTTGCCTTATCATACATGCATGTACACATGTGCACATATACATGAGCATATCTGTCTTCATATACACATATATCCTATCTGATGATACGTTGTATCTCCAGTAAGGAAAGCATGGCACTTTCCTTATAGTAGGCACATGATAAATCCCCCTTGATTACTTCATTGTGGAACTGGCAATATTTTGCCCATAAAAGATAAAATTTAGAAGGGATATGCTAGCGTATAGATATGCGTATGCATGTTTTATAGATACATACGCATGTGTATATGTGCTGACTAAAATTTCTTACTTTTAATTCAAATGTTCTGGTATCATATAGGCAAAGCCTTTACAAACTGTGGATCTTATGTGAATCTTCTTTTTGTCCCCATGGAGGTATTGAACTAACTTAGTGGGATATGGTCAGTCATAGGGCTGTTCCTTTGAGTTTGAATTTAAAGTTGATGTCAGTGAAAGCTCTGATTCTGAAATGCCCTATGTGTGTAATAAAGATGGGCAGGATAAAATTAGTACTTTGGCTCCCAATTAAATTGGTAGCTTCACAAAGACATCATTTGCATGCATTTCATATAGAGAGAGAAGCAGCAGAATAAAATGGAAAGAATATTTGGGTTATACTTCTGTCACAACCTATTTTTATGACTTTGGGCAATTTACTTTTCCATTTCCCATTTTTCTAACCTGTAAAATGGGGATAATACCTGCCCTCCCAACATCATGGAATGATTTTAAAGATAAAATTAAACATTTGTGAAAGCATTCTTAAGATTATAAATCTTTATCTAAATGCAAATTGCAATAATAATAACTGTTAAAATTTCATAGGTATGTATTAAGCTACTACTGTATGCAGAAGACTGTTGCTTTAGGAGGTCATCATATCATAAAGCTAGAGCTAAAAGGTACATCAGAAGCCAATCTTCTCATTTGACACACGGGGAAACTGATACTCGGGGAGATTAAGTGACACAGGTAGTAAGAAGTCACACAGGTGTATTGGGAATCAAGATGGGCTCTTAGCACTTATTCAACCAAGTGCCCTTGAAGAGTTTGGCCTTTGTTTCCTTGATTAAATTTTGAGTCCTTGATGACTTCCTTGCCTCAAGGGAAAGCCTAGTTTGACATGTTTGTGGCATCAGAGGCTTTTAGACCACGGGGGTTTAAGTCGCATCTTTGCGACAATTTTGAGTCACATGTGTGACTCACCTTTGACCCTGAACAAGATATGTAAACCCAGAGGTTGGCTTTCTCCCTTGGAGCTCTGAGCCACAGCAGGAGTGGTGCGTGACTCTAGGCAAGCCGTTGTTATGAGCTTCCTGGCTTTGAAGAAAACCTAGATGTTGATGCTTCTCTGATAACTATATATTGTGATTTTATCAGACAGAAATCTATCTGTTGATTTCTGTTTATTTGCTCTGTTTGTATTTGCTCTGAAGCTCAGGGTGCAGGCTCTTCCTCCTGAACTGAGTGAATGATATTTGTACGTTGGATTGGAGTAAGATTGGTAACCTCTTAAAGTTGCTTTCCTTAGTAAAGCAGATCAAAAGAACCTGGGCTTGCAGCGTTCTTGTTGTTGGGCTCATGTTGGTTTTTCACTCCCACAGCAGCTGCTAGCCAAATTGCTGAAACAACAGGTGACATCTAGATAGCAAGGTAGTACACTGGAGAATTCTGGATCTGGACATAGGAAGACCTGAGTTTAAATCCAGATTTAGACACTTATAGTTACTTAATTTCTATCTGCCTCAGTTTCTTCAACTATAAAATGGTGATAGAAAGTGCCTACTTCCCAGGGTTGCTGTTAGAATAAAATGAGATAATATTTGCAAAGAATTTTGAAAACCTCTAACTAGATATTATTATTATTTTTAAATTACTACTTTTATGTCACATAAATAGCATCAGACTGGAAATCTGAACCCAAGCCCTCTGACTCCAGAGCCTCTGTCTTCAGTATCATTAAAGAAAATATTGTCTCTGCCTTCAGGGAGCCTTCAGTTCAATTCAACAAGCATTTATGAAATATCTACTACGCGGTGCTCACTATATGATGCATCAGGTACACGAAGACAAAAATGGAGCAATTCCTATCCTCAAGCAGCTGATGTTTCTACTGGAGAAAACATGGGCACAGATAAGAAAATAAAAGATAAATATAAATTAATTATGAAGGAGACAATAATAACTGTTAGCATTTGTTAAACATAAATTCAGATAAGTACAATATACAACATATCCTGCTATGTACTTGAGACAAGGGCAAACAAATATTATCTGATATCTGAATAAGAGGGTTGTTATGGATAAGGGAGATCAGAGTAGGCCTTATGAAATAATTTTCATTTGAGTTGCTCTTTAAAAGGACTTGTAGGAATTCAACAGGTGAAGAGGGAAAGAGAAGATGTTCCAGGCATGAGGAATAGTGTGGCAAATGCTACAAAGTAAGGAGAATGCAGAGCATCTTTATGGGATGGAGAATAGTAATAATAAATAAAGCTGGAAAGGTAGCATGGCAACCGATTGTGGAGAGCCTTGAACATCTGGTAAAATTACGATGAACTTTATTCTGTGGACAACAGGAAGGCAATGAAGGTTTTGAGAACATTAAGAATGTTTCCAGGTCCAAGCATAATTGCCTACTCTTCATATAACCCACTGTCAGGAGGAAGTACAGGCTCCATTTTTTGTTTCATTTTTTCCCCAGAACTACGTTGATTTTGTGCTACTCTACGAATACTCGACCACCCTGCCTTTGCTGTAGAATGAATTTGCTAGCTGAGGATGGAGATATGTTTGTACAGAATGGGCCTAACTGGCCTAAGAAGAGATGGATCTAGTGTTCTTAACCTCATTAGCAGTATATGCTTAGTGAGCTACCCACCCAGAGGTGTTTGTTTAGCTAACAAAAATCAACTCTAATTAAGGAAAATCCCTGTCCCGTATTTTTCTTCACAATATATACAAGGTTATATCTCACATCCTACACATCCCCATATAAAAGAGACATTTGCTGCATTCTTGCTATGTACTGTCCACGTATACCTTAGAGTACACACACACACCCCCACACACACACCCATGCACAAGCACACCTTTAAATATTATTAAAAAGCTGCTTTTCTTCCAGTGTGTAAAGCAGCTGTTTGCATATGTGTATCTTGTTGTCCAGAGTGACAGCTGTATTTTTGCCTGTTTTGACATTGAGTCTGATCTAGGTGAATAGCTCATATCCATTAAAGTGCTATTACAACACAGAACGACTGCCAGGCTACTTCCTGATCAATTTTAAAAGCCAGCTAGCTGTCATCATCTAATCGCAACAGCAAAAAACAAATCTTGGGGGAATAAAACAAGATTTTTAAAACATTTTAAAAAGCAAGGTATTAAATCTCAACCCTCCAAACTATTCAAATAAGAATTATATGCTGCAGAAATGGTGAAGTGGAAATAATGTTTTCTGCATCCTGAAAACCCTCATCCTCGCATATTGGCAAGCAGTCTAAAATACCCCTTAAATTTACCATTTCAACAATCGCTGGGTTTGAACTCTTGCCATTATATAACTTAATAAGGCAGCACTGAAAACAATCACCACAGAGTGTGATTGTGCTCACCATTAAATTTAGTTCTATAAAATTTAAGACTGAATTCAATCATCTTTCCGTCTTTGCTTCAATGGTTGAAGTCTAAATGTGTAGGTTTACTCTTTGCACCTCTCAACAGCCAGATGATATGCATATTTTTAAAGCTGTGCTTCAGATTTGCATTTTTAAAGGCATATTTGAAGGATGATATAATTCTTATAGGCAGATGAGAAAGACACTGGCATCAGAGATGTGACATGTGGAAACCCAGACCCCATTCGGGGAATTCTGAAGCCAAATAGTGATTCTACCACCCTGACATTGTTGCAGTCAACAAACACTCCATGTACATTTTGCATATTTCATTAGAAGGCCCAAGACTTAAAAAGACAAATGACCAGCTGAGCTGGTTTCTTCAGTGTGAAAAATCTCAGTTCTCTTCAGTAATATGTGTCATACAACCATCTGCTAGGTTCCATGATGATGTAGCCTGTACCTCAAATGTCTCTGATTCCCAAAATAGTACCTGATATATTGCACATCATGAGTGCTTAATGAATGACATTTAAATTAATTTATCCATGATTTGGAACTAGATTTCTTGGGACTACAAACATATGATCCCATACACATGTATACATACATACACATATATACATATGGTCGCTTAGTCATTTTCTGACATGTCCTCTCTGTGACCCTTCTTTTGGGTTTTCTCAGCAAAGATATTAGAGTGGTTTGCCATTTTCTTCTCCAACTCATTTTATAGATGAAGAAACCAAGGCAAACAGAGTGAAGTGAGTTGCCCAGGGTCACATGCCTTGTAAAGTATCTGAAGCCAGATTTGAACTCATGAAGATAAATCTTCCCAAATCCAAGCCCAGAACTTTTTTACTGTACCACCTGACTACTGTCTATCTTCTTCCTACCTGTGTATCTATCTATCTATCGGTCTAGAGATACACATAAACACATATCAACTCTATCCCTTCCCTGAGGTCATTGTTCTGATCCTTTTTCGCTCCTAGTGTGCTCATTTTGAACATTGGTGAATAGAAAAATTATCAGAGCTGCCCTCTCTAAGGAACAAGCCTTTTCTTCAAGGATCTTGTACCATCACGGGAGGGAATCAGGAATAAGAAGAGAAGTAGTTCACCAGAACTAAAACTACCCTAGCCACTTTGGCACCTCATCCTACAAATAAAAACAAGAGAACTGGTAGTAGGGGTGGGAATGATTTCAGCATAAAAAGTCTCCTTCTTAGCAAAACCTATTAATGAAAATAGTGGGTTTGATCCAATCGTTGTACATTTTTATAGTACAGAGAGTCAGGGAGACCTGAATTGAAGTTCTGCCTCTTGACAGATGTTCACTGTGTGACCCTTGATAAGTTATGTAACCTCTCTGTCCTACCCTAACTCAAACTACTTTTTAAGTCTCTAAGTTGCAGAGTGGGTACCGATCCACAGTGGGAGGAGTGTATACATTAGGAGTTATCAATACTAGTGAAATCAAAGGTATATTTCACAGACTTCCACTCCATCCATAAACTTGTCAAGTAACTAAATCCAATAAATAAAGCTTTCTTTCTATCCATCTTAACTTATCCATTTTTATACACACACTCACACATACACACACCTGGACTTGTGGGTTGATGAGGACAAATGACACACACTTCAAACACGATAACATATATAGACCTCAAAGTACTATATAAATACTACTTTTATTATTATCGTTATTATTATATCTTTCACATTCTACTTCTAATATCTAGAACTCAGG
Organism: Phalanger gymnotis; assembly: GCA_028646595.1. NCBI lineage: Eukaryota > Metazoa > Chordata > Mammalia > Diprotodontia > Phalangeridae > Phalanger > Phalanger gymnotis. Next base: position 160,183,687 of record CM053624.1, read on the forward strand.
TTCTGCTCTCTGATCAAAATCTCCCCTTCCTGTTCCCTTACTCTATCTGAATCCATTTAAAAAATTAGTTTCTTCAGAGCAATGAATGACACTTTTGACCATGCTCTCCTCAATTTTCAATGTAGTTCATCCCAGTATAATATTAAACAACCTGGTAAATGGTAAATAAGTGATAATGATTTAAAAATAAAGGACAAATTTTGAAGTGGATTAGAAGAGAGGAGTCAAAGTTAGTCACTTAAAAAGGAAAGCATGCATTCTAATTGCTGTAGACCTAACTAATGTTGCTTATCTCCACTACCACCCTCCCAAAAGGAGGACTATTTCCACGGGGCTTAATAAAAATGAAATTAATTACATGCTGATGAGATCCAATCCTGAAGAGAAAGAGGAAAAGACCCTACGTTGCCAACTAAAGTTGGCTTAACTATAAATGCTTAGTTATTAACTCAGCTAACTCATAATTAGTTGTTTCTGGTTTATTTTCTCCTTTATATAAGCATCATAAAGAGATCTTATGACCTGATAAGAAAAATGCAATAATAAAAAATAAGAAATTGCAGGTATTTTTTAAAAATGAATTCTATTACGTCACAAAATTTTAACGACACCCAGAGTCAGGGCATATGTGTGGTCTAAACATACTGGTATAGCTAGGGGAGAGTGGAAGCTTTACTCAAAAACCAAACAAACAAACAAAAAAAGAACACAAAATAATATTAACAAAAGAGTTTCTAGGTAAAAGATCTACAGGAAATATTTCTCTCTGGTAAAACTCCATGTTACTTATCAAGGCAAAGCTCACATTTACAGGGTGAAAAAATCATTTTCCTACATCTTGGAAGGCAAAGCAAAGGAATGCAGGAAGAAAAAAACAAGAAAAAAGCTTAAAGACCAAAGGGTGAACTAGGTAAGGGGTCAAGCAAGAGAGGAGTCACTGAATTGCAGTAAGTTCTTTAACTTCCTAAAAGAGTTAAGTGATCTTTAACAAGAAGGTTTGTGTTAACAAAAAACAGAGCCATAGCTGAATTGAAAGCTATTCACTGGGTGTGTGTGTGTGTGTGTGTGTGTGTGTGTGTGTGTGAGAGAGAGAGAGAGAGAGAGAGAGAGAGAGAGAGAGAGAGAGAGAGTGTGTGTGTGTGTGTTGTGTGTGCGTGTATGGGGGAGGGTTACATATGTATATGAGGGGGTTGTGTGTATGTGGAGGGAGGATTTGTGTGTGTTTGCCTTTACAGTATTCTAGGGATGAGAAAAGAAGTACAGAGAAGGATGCACTTGAGGATGGATGTTTGTGTCAACTTCTATCTTTTTTCTGACTTCCAGCCATGAATTAGTGATACCTCTCTGTGTGTTGCTAAATACCTATGTAGCTTCTTGGACTTCTACTCTCTCTTGAAAATTCACATATTTAAAAGGAAGAAAAAGAGAAAGGAAATGTGGAATAGAACCATTTATAAGCAAGTATTAATTATATAATAAAAGGAAACAATTGTAGATTGGTTAGAGTACAGAAACATATATTTGTTTTTACTTCTTCATATTACTTTTTACTTTTAAAATACTTGAATTCTGAAATTTTGTTCTTTCTTCATCACTGACCTTACCACCTCTCCCATTTCTTTGCTCCTATGAAAGGGCTCCAGGTATTCATTCTAACCTCCTGTCACTTAGCCACTTTCTGTTTTCCTAGCTATTACACGAATTCAGTTTCACTTGCCTTCCTACCCATTCTAGACCCTATGATTATCTATTTCAGCAATGCATTTTGCCCACCACTTAACAACCCTTTGACTCCTTGACTTCCTGCCACCCTTGCCCTGCGACTCTGCAGCCCTGGGCCATGCCTCCCCAATTCTCTTTTTCTTCCCTATCCTGGTGTCGGCCTGAAATACACAACTGGAAAATGTCATAATTGCACTGATTTGCCCTCTACAAATTCCTGCTGTCTTAACTTTAGCTAAGCAACTCAAAATCTTTTTTTTATTTATCTCTTATCAATACCCCATCATATTCTCCACAATGAATTTCCCAAAGAGATAATAATCATTTCCACTTTTATTGAGTTACCATACCAATTCCTTTAATTCCTCTCTCTGAAATTTCTCTTCCCTACATCCATTTTTTCTTCCTATCTTTAAGGAAAAAGCGCTCTTCTTGTCAAAGTTAACTCCTTCACCTATGTCTTCGATCTCCAATTTTTCTTTCTACTCTAAGCCCCTTTTCAGTCAGGCCCCTCACTCTTGTTTTCTAATTTTTTTTGTTCTTTCTACTGGCTCCTTTCCTTCCATTTACATGCTGAGGTTCCCATATTAAAAAAACTCTGAGTTTGTTACTGTTACTACTATTCTCTCTTATCTCTTTTTCGTTATTAAACTTCACAGGACTTCATGGGACCTATGAATGGAAGGGTCCTCAACACTTTAAAGAGCATTCAAAACTCCTTGGGTCAAAACTCCTTCCCCTAACTTTCTCACCTCCACTAGTCACTAACTTATAATTGTGTTTTAATCCCATCACTTTAATAAAATTGCTCTCTCAAAGATTGTCAATGGACTAGTAACTGACAAATAAATTGGCTTTTTTTTTCCTCATGCCTAATCCCCTTTGATCCCAAGGTAATATTTTATGCTATTATTACACACCCTTTCTCTCTGAATGTTCTCTGTTCCCCTGGCTTCCATGATATAGTTATCTCCTGGAACTCATCGCTGCTTTATCCTCTATGTTAATTGCTCTTCCTTCTCCTATTCCCTACACATGGGCAACTCTCAAGGCTCCATCCTCAATATTTTGGATATTTTTTCCATTCTTTTGACTTCAAGTTCCACCTCTATGTGAGTAACTCCAAACTGTTTTTCTCTAGCCTGAAATCCTGTCCTAGGTTTCCACTTGACATTTCCAACTTCCTGCTAGCCATCCCCACCTGCATTCCTGGAAGCATGCCAAACTCCAACATGCTTCAAAGTAAACCAATATCTTTCTCCGAAAATCTAGTCTTCCTTTTAATTTACCCATTTTAATTTGCTCGTTAAACTTACATCTTTTTTCTAAAATCTATTTTTTTAACTTCTGTATTTCATTCACTCAGGTATAAATCAGTCATCTGCTCACACACCCATTAGCCATATATATCCACATATACATATATGTGTGTATATATGTGTAGGTATATTTACATATGTATATATATTGTATATAATATATATAAATAGAACCAAATCCTACCTTTAAAGTATATCTCATATCCCATTACCACTCCCATAATTTCCCTCCAAATTTCCTGAATTATCATCCTGCCTACTGTCTGTCTTTCCCCTTCACATCACTATTTAATCTCATCACTTCTTTAAACATCAACCTCAATAGCTCACCATTTTTTATCAAATGAGCCACATTTCTAAGCTTGGCATTCAAATCCCAAACCTGATTTCTCACTACCTCTCCCTAGATATCTTTCTCATATCATTCCCTATGTGGGAATCCAACTTTAACTCCAATTTTCCACTTTCAATCTCTGGTAATAGAAATCTTACTCATTTTTAAAGATTTAATTCTGTTGTCATTCCCTTCATGTAGACATCCTGGATCAAAAAATTATGCCTCTCCTCTAAACCTTCCTCACAATTTCTTATTTGCTTTTCTTAGGGTTTTTTTTTTAGATATTCCATTTTATTTGTGCATATATCTTGTTCTCCTACCAGGCTGTAAGGTCCTTGAAGGCAAGGGCTGTTTTATACACACACACACACACACACACACACTCACAGATATATCTATATATATAGATATATACATACCCATATATATGTATACACATATATGTATGTATGCATATATACCTCAATGCCTAATACCATGTCTTGAACACAGTATGTTTAAGAAATGTCTGACTATTTATTCCAATAAATACTCATAAAATTAAACAGAAGACCTTAGATTCTCAAATAAATGGAATACTATGAATATCAATGAAAAGATGGAAAAAAACAACTAAACTTAATCTGGACTGAAAATTGAGTTGCACATTAAGAATTTCTGGGGAGATTTTTGTTTACATTTTTTATAAAATTAAAAGGAATATAGTCCTGAAATTATTCATCTAAGACCTTTTGCATTGAGAGCAAAAATAAATAAAACAGGGAAACTGGATTCAAAAAAGTAGATGGCATCTTTTTATAATCATTTAAATGATTTCTAGTCTTCTTAACCCAAGACCCAAATATGTCTTTCTCTGAACAACCTTATTATTTTGCCAGAAAGAAAACTTGCTTTCCATCTACGTAAACCATGTGGTAGGAAAAGGACGGTGTAAGAAGAGAACCTAACTCAGAAACCAAGAAATGTATGTCCATGAGCTCATCCAAGAGCCTGGCACTGAACCAACCCACTGCCACTGAGGGTGGTCCAAGTTTGACATAAGTCAGACTCTGAAATCAGAGGCATTATGCTAACCTGAGTGAGCTGAGTCAACTGCAGAGAATACTTAGACTTAACACAGGAAGGAAGGGCATGAACAACATAACATTTAACACTACCCTTTCCCTTAAACTGGCAGGTCCTCAGAGAACACTTGGCATGAAGCTACAAAGGATTAATCCTTGCTAGAATTTGTAATGGGAGGAAGAATTTTATGGCAGAGTTTGAAAAAACAGAAGGAGGGGATGGCAAGGGAAAGATGAAGAGGCTCAAATACTAGATTCAAGAAGTCTAGTTTTTACTGGGACTATTTTAAAAAATGTGTTTGCCAGTATTAAATCATAATGAATAAAAGCAAATAAAGAGATATACAAGAATGACAGAATTTCAGGGAAGAGTGAATGGTGGGAAAACTGAGCCCATGCCAAGAAGAAAATCTGGAAGTACTGTCATCTATACCGTGTGTCAATGGCATTGTTTATAGCTCAGGAACATAAATGTGATGGAAGCAGGCAAATATCAAAGTATAAATGGATAAAATAATTAATTGTAAACCCCCACCCCCAACCAAACTTTGTTTGCTTCTTCTATTTGTTATGAGCATGTGTTTACACACACAGATACACCACGACCCCTGAATATACTTGGAGATCTGGCGATGTCAATAGATAATTCCAGTGGCTCCCTGTTGCCTTTAGGATAAACTATAAACTCCTCTCTTTAGCTTTTAAAGTCCTGTACGATCTAGTCCCAAACTATCTTTCCAGCCTCATTGAACATTATATTATCCCTCCCCCACCTTTTGATCTTGCCAAATGCATTTTGTCATTTTTTCTCACAAATGACATTTCATTTCTCATTCCCCTGCTTTTTCACTGTCTGTAACATATGCCCGTACATCCTCCTCATCCTCTTTTCCTCCAAGATGCAGCCCCAAAACAACCTTCTACATGAAGTCTTTCCCCAATTGCTAGTGACTTCCCTCCCAAATTGTATTCTATTTAACTATTCTGAATTTATTTGGATTTATTATCTTTATCCTGCATATACTTGTATATACACTTATTGCTTTCCTCTATTAGCACTTGAAATTCCTTGCAGACAGGGATTGCTTCATTCATTGACTTTATATCCCCACAACTGTCTAGTACACAGTAGGCACTTAAATACTTAGTGATTATTGATATCATCTTTCTTGGATTTAGTTGTTATCTCTATGTAGATGATTAATACATACTATACACACATGTGTATGTATATATGTACATATGTGTATATATGTATATATACACACACACACACAATTTGGCACATAGTAAGAGCTTAATAAATGTTTATTGACTGACAATTGTCTGCTAGATCTCTCCATCTGGATATCCACAGTTATCTCAAATTCACCATGTTCAAATTCTTCCTGAACCTCTCACTTGGATTATGCCAATCAATCTCTCTGCTTCCAGTCTCTTTCACCTCCAGTATATCCTATATTTTTCTGATAATATTGCTCTCCTTTTCTGAATCTCCAGCCCTTCAAAATATGCAGAATAAAGTACTAACTCTTTAGCATGACGTCCAAGACCTCTTATAATAGGAATCAAATCTAGCTTCCTAGGTTTTTTTTGTCCTACTACTCATCTTTGAATAACATGCTCCCATCAAGCAGTCCTACTAACCATTCCCAGAAACCAGGTTTCCATTTCCATGTCTTTGCTCTTGCTCAAATGCCCTACACCTACAATGCCTTTCTTCTCCATATTCAAAACCTACACATTTTTTAAAATGCAACTCAAATATCTCCTCTTCCAGGAAGCTTTCTTTCACATCACCTTACTCCTTCCAAATATAAATTCTCTCCTTCCACTATACTCTTACAGTACTTTATATGAAACCCTCACCTCCAGTACTTACGACATTCTGGCACATATTATTTTAGTGCATATATAAAGTCAGGAAGGGTGTTCTGTTCATCTCTGTATCCTCAATAGTGCCTAAGGCAGTACTTTGCACACAGTAGATGTTCAATAAATATGCTGAATTAAATTGTAGAATTTTTAAAAAGTCAACCTAATATTATTAGAGATTTCAATGTATACTACTGTATAATAATATTACTGGTCTATTTAATGATGTAATTTGATCTCACTTATTACAGTGTTGCTATTGTTGCTTAAGTAGAAATTCAAAATGGCAGGTCTGGTATTTGGGCAATGTAAATAGAGTTTAAAATGTTATTAGCAAATATTACTGACAAGCGAAGAGACTAGAAATATGAATTCAAAAGCGCACCACAAACAGTAAACATTTCAAAGTTAAAGAATAAAGATGTTTTATCTGGACATTGAGTAAGATAAAGAGAAAGTGTGTGAGAGATATGCATGTATGTGTTTCGTTCTTTATTGTCACATTCTTAAAAATGAATAGAATAAAAGAATAAAAAGAGGTGATCTTGGGTCTTCTTCTCCATCCCACCCAAATTAATAGGGATCTAATCAAACTATTCTAAAACTACAAAAATCAAATAGTTTGGAAATTGATTTTTATTAGGAAAGATAGTGGGTTTGTTATTTTTTTAACAGCTTAGGGACATATTGCTAACAGTGAACAGCATCAACATAGATGTAGCAAAAAAAAAAAAGAGATTCTGACTGAAAGTCAAATTAGAAAATAAGATACAGAGAAGAAATATGGAGATTAGGTCACACCTTCCAATGGAAAAGATTTTCATTCCAAAAATGATGCCATGGGTCAGCTTTGAATCCAAGAATAAGGTTAACATTGTGCCTTACAGGAAAAAAAATGAATTTGACCTTGTAATATTTATATCACACAAAACTACCACAGACAGATTTCTTTCTGAAACCTTTCAGATTGCTTCTTGTCAAAAAGCTTCTGTCAAAAAGCTGAGACGAGATCTGAACTGGTAGCCATATTTGATGCTGACAACCTAGAAGCCTCGAAGGAAAGGGGGCTTTTCATGCTTCTATTTGTACTTGTATTTTCCACTTTTTATATGGCTTCCTGGAAGAAAATAAATATTTTATATTTGTATAGTATTTTGCCATTTACAAAGTCATTTCCCATCTATTATCTTATTGTTGCCTCACAACAGGTCTTCCTGTGAGATAGTTAGATTCCCCCATTCTAAAAATAAGGAAACTGAGTCTTAGAAAGATTTAGTAACTTGCCCTAGGACACCATCTAGTTAGTGACAAACATGGATTTTTTAAAAGAATGTAGATTCTGTCAAAATGACACCCTAGAACACAGCTACAGCCTCTAGCATGATAATATAAATAGTTTTATATCAAAAGATCATAGAATCATAAATCGAGAACTATAAGGAACCTTTTAGGACATATAATCCAAACCTTCTCATTTTACAGAGAAGAAAACTGAAGTTCAAGGAAGTTAAGTGACTTGTTTAAGGTCACAGAGTTGGTAGGCATCAAGAACAGAATTCAAACCCAGGTATTCTGATTCTATCTGCTATACCTCTATAACCAGAGGTCTTGAATGAAAAACTGAAGGTAGAGACGCTAATTGAAACTTAGATCCACAACTTTGGTTCCTATGCTTCTGTGGTTCACTGGAACATGATAGCTTCCTGTAGGACAGGTCAAAATCAGCATGATGCTAGAAGATTTTAGAGAACTCTCATATAAACCTATTCCATTCATCATTATTGGAAATGTTGTAATATGCTATAATAATAACAATAATTATTAACAATAATATCTTGCTTATTCATAGAATTGCAGTTTTTAAAGCACTTTTCTCACAACAACACTACAAATGCAAGTGTATTGATGCAATTCAGGCTCAGAGATATAAGTGACATACTCAGTCACACAGCCATTAAGCAGCAGAACTGGGGAGAAAAACAAAACAGGTCTTTCTTCTAGTCCAGATCTAATGTCTGTTATACTGTATTATGCTGTTCTTTTCTTTTAAAAAATATTATTTGTACTTTGGGGCACTAATTCTGTTTAATATATTCTAAAGAAATTCTACATAGTTATTATGTATGAAACCAATCTTTTTGTTTGGAAGGGGTATCATACCTCTGAGTACATCTCACTTCTACTGCTTTTGATATGAATGACTAATATGAAGGTAAGGCTGTTCTATTACTGATTATTTAGGCTTTCTCTAAATATATGTGTTCTGACTATACATATATAACCTATAAAATAAATGTATGTGTTCTCTCCAAATATAAGTTAAAAGAGAGATCAGCATTGCAGACGGGAACTGACCTCAGCATCAGGAATATCCCTCCCTGACTCATAACTGGCTCAGTGACCTGATTGAGTCACTTAAGGTCTCTGAGCCCCTTGGCAACTCTCTAAGATTGTAAGGAGCAAGTGAAATTCCTCAGTGGAAATTCCCTCTACTAATAAAATCACAGGTCCATTCCATAAACAAAAACAGTATAGGGACTTTTGTTTGAAAAAAAATCCTCATAATCTTATGTTTTAAAAAAGGAAAGAAAGAACTTATAAGGGAAGGAAAGAAGAAAGAGAGGGAAGAGGGAAGGAAACAAGGATTAGAAAAGAGGAAAGCAAGAAGGAAGGAAGGAGGGAGGGAGGGAAGAAAGGAATGCTTTGTAGTTATAAAAACCAAGCCCGAACCTTGATAAAGAGATGAGAAAATGCACCGCCCTCCACCCCTTCTTAGCAAAGGTGGGGTGGAACACCACATAGACGGTCAGACTTGGTTGACATCTTAGTGAAGTCTAATGAATAGCTTTTTCTTTTCTTTCTTTTTTAATTCTTTGTTACAAAAAATGCCTGAATGAAGGAAAGGACTTATTTAGAAATTAAGGTGATAAATTTTTTTTTTAATTTTTGACTAACCCTCAAGCAAATTATAGCACTATAAGAATTGATACAATCAGTTCTTGTGCAAATAAGATTAATGATTGCAAATAAACATATTTATGAAAAAAAAATCACCTCTTCCATTCAAGGTTTGTAGACAGATGAAAGAGTAACTTCGATCTTGAGTAAAGGCAAGATAAGTTTCTATGCTGCAAAATCCAAAAGTTAATTCTGTGCAACCAGGTGTTGAAACGGAATTGTTTTGAACACATTGTTCCTCTCTATTCAAACAGTCCCCTAACCAAACCGAAATGTTAATCTGTCATTCCTAACTGATCCTTAACAAAAGCCCTAGACCACTGCTTACAAAAAGAATGTAGTTTATTACAGTTGTTGCACTCCAAATGAATATTGATTTCAATCTCAGAATGCTATGAAAGGACTTGCATCAATTACACAGTACATCAGAGTCATAATGCAAGTTACCTAGTTCCAAGGATGCACAGAGCAAATCAATCATTCACTTTCACACACCTCTGAGAGACACCCAGTCACCAAGAGTTTCCTTTATCTAAACCTTAAAACGAACCATGCAGTGCAGGCTGGTGATAGAACAGGGAAAACTCCACAACTCAAAAAAGCAAAGTCTATTCAGAGAGCTATTACGATTGTTCCTTTTCAAGTAGGCTCTGTGTTAATACAAATACAAATGGGGGGGTGGAGGTGGAGCCCTTAATGACATTATAAGAGAAGGTTCACCCTTACATTATTTATTTTTTAAATGGAAAATTATTGGGCTATTGTATGACAACAATGACTTTTCTTTCATCACTAATTAGAATGCTGATTGCCTGTTGAGTGAGACATGAAGTTATGGTCAGACACCAAGTCCCATTGTGTGCCAACAGCTTGGGCCAACCTTCCAACCAGTGAGGTGGTCTTAGAACAAAGTAAACAAATACTTCACTGCTGAAACTAAACACACTTCCCATTCAGTAAAATTCTTACTTCTTATTTTACAGACACAGATGAGGTAATCCTGCAACTTACAATGAAGATAAGGCAACTTTTGTGCTGTAATAGACAAACAATCACACAGATTCTATGAGCAGACTGCCAGATACATATGACATATATGCTCAGAGGAGAAATACATTTGTACAAGTTCCTATTTTATTGGGTTACAAAATTATTGTACCAGCTACCTAAGGGCTGCAATGTAAATCTCAAAGAAATGTTGCTTTCTTAACTTCCTGTGTCTGGTTTTTGAACATATAATTTTTCTTCAAGAGAACAAGGAATACCTACAATTAATTATAAAGAGGAAACTGTCCTTTTTTTGTAACAATGAATTCAATGCTCTGTATTTTATTAACAAAAATCATGGTTTCCCCAATAACACTGAAATAATCATTACTTTTCAAAATGGAAAAAGCATAATTTCCTTGTACTTGCAACTCATTCATGTTGTAGAAAATCAATTGAAACCATAAAGCTCACCTAAAAAAGTGAAAATCTCCTCAAACGTATGGTATTTGTCATCAGTAAATTCATTCCTTTAAAAAGCTCGGTTTCCGATTATCAAGTATTCATTGGAGAACAATGCTATCATGCAGATAATGCCAATGACCAAACTCTCTTTCCCCAAGTTCATCAAGTCTATTCATTTAAAGAGAAAAAAATAATGCATTGTTTTAAAAACCTGAGATTTCTTTCATGACCAGATCATCATTTCAGAGAGGTTTTTTTCTATACTATATATTGAAATTTGAATTGTTGTAGATAATTGTGAACTTGAAAGGCTTTCATATTTTAGTTGGTCAGCATTTAAAAATCAGTTTGTAGAAAAGCTTCCAGTCTAGATAATATTTATGATATTTAGATGTAAGGAGATAGAACATAATTAATCGGAATTATAAAATTTTAGTAGGAAAAGCAGATATATATTTTCCAAAATGGCTACTTCAAATCCATCTATCTTCTACTTATGCCTTGCATTGCTAAATAGATAAATGTTTAATCAATTGTAATAAATATTAATGTCTTAGCTTCCTTATACCTTATCTGTGTTGTAATGTAAAAAAGTCTTAGTTTCTCAACAGAAATATTATTAGATATATTTTAATATAAAACAAGAGAAAATATTTCCCTCATTCAAAATATATTGTTATAGGCATACTCCAAACAGTCAAAAAGCATGTATTAAAAACCTACTCTCTGCCAGGTACTGAGGGCCCTGCCCTTGAAATGCTTACATTTCTATCAGGGGTAATGATGTGTACATATGTAAGTCCCAGCAAAATATAAGGAAAGAGGCAGAGCGTGTGATTTCCTTGGTATAGGGAATTCTCAGATGAAGAAACTTTCTGTTTCAATTCAGTTTACCACTCCCCCTGAAACTATGGTTTAAGATAATTTCCTAAACCACCCAGATGTTAAATAATTTGCCCAGGGACACACAGCCAGGGTACTTTAAGGTCTTCCTGGTTCTAAGAGAAGGTCACAATCCACTGATTGTCTCTGCTACAAAATACAATCAGAAATAAATAGTTAATGTTCTGTGGGGAGAGGCATCTAGCACCAGACTGTGTTTTAAAGTGACTTCATTTCTTCACCAACACTAAAAGTCCTTTGAAGAAATTCTCACAAAGTTCTGAATACTCAATACAACAGAACAGAGAATACTATCTTCGCATATATGATGAACAGTCCCTTTTCTTCATCTTTCCCATCTCACTCTGGATTTTTGTACTACTTTAATTCACAACAGTCACATTCCATAATGTGTGACCATACTAAAACTGGACACATTGATATAAATTCTGAACAAATTTGACTTAAGAGTGTAATAGGCAGCAAGATCATTTTCAGTGTCTGTTTCAAATGTAGTACTCCACAGGCCCCAATTGTGAGCTCCTAAGGCCAGAGTGTTCATAACATTGAAAGATGGCCCATAAACTGCTGACTCTTTCTTGGTCAGTATGCTGCCTTTGCTACTTAGGGTGACTGTTAACTAGTCTCAGGCTTTCTGATAGATCCATGGCTTACACACTCAATAAATTCTAGCATGAGTAGAATTCCCACCTGATACGTCCTCACATCCTGTAAATTATAAGGGACAGAATTTTGAAGTGACTTTTATTAAGCATTTGCACATAATTGCAATCAATTCCATAGGAAATGAATTAAATGATATCAGGTCTTCCCCATTTCTAAGCAAAATAAACTTCAAACATTACTTTCACCCCTGTTCATCTGAAAATTGTAGACATACGTTATATTAGACCCCTGAAATTTCTCCTTTAGAGAATTTTTTCCACTTACATCAAGTGTGCTTTAAAAGGTCACAGTTGAGCCTTTAAGTTTCAGGTGTAAAACATTTACAGTTGTGCTTTCTTGTATGACACAGGAATATTTGACTAAGAAAAGCCCCTTCTATCTACTATACTTAAGCATTCTTCACTTTACATTTATCTATTTCTTTGTTCCTTCCAACTTTTTTCTCATTTTTATTGATATAAGTTGTTTTTATATCACTTCAATTTCTTAAAATATCCTCCTCTTTTCCTTACCCAGTGAGTCATCCCTTATATTAATTTTTTAAAAGTTCATAAGTTTTAAAGAAGTTAGCTGATTTTGATGAAATTTGGTACACTGTTTAAGCATGTAAAGACAAGTTTCATGGTTGAGTGATGGCTCCTTTAGTCATTTGAAAAGAAAAAGATCTCTAATATATATGTGTGTATATATGTATATATATATGTATATATATTTTTTTAAAAAAGATTTTAAACTTGGAACAAGAGTAACCACTACAGAGATTTTTTTATTCCATTTGGTAAGTTAACTTGTTAGGACATTTTGATTAACTGTCTAATCTCTCTAGCTCTCAGTCACTTCATTTAAAAAGTGAGAGGTTTAGACTGTACTATCTCTAATATATTTTCCAGCTTCAAAATCTAAGAACCTTTGAGTTATCAACTTTAACTGAGGGAAAGGGAAATTTCAGAAGACCATTTCAAATATGCAGTAATATGCCTGGGAAAATTTATTCTCATAAGCAAATGTCCACAATGATCAATTTGACTGAGGATGAATACCTGACCTTCCTATTCCAACTCCATGAATTTTCACTGTTCCGGAAAGCAGACAGACAACTCTTCCCTCCTATGGTTGATTCCCACAGCAGGAAATTGCAGAAAGTCACATAAAATACACACAAGATGACAAGAATGAATGGAACCCAACATCACTGGGGGGTGGGAGAAGGTATGCTGATACCTCAGTCCATCTTAAAATGCAATCCCAGAAGTATATCTGAACAATGTTGTTATTGTCATGACCCTCCAGAGACAATGTAGACTGTTTTGACAATCACCAGTACCAGTGGACTTCTGCTGCTGTCTTTTCACATATCTATAATAGTCCCTGGGGGCATAATTAATGATAGCCAGTGGCTATTGTCATGTGCCTGCTTAGCTGATCCATTAAGAGTTTCTGTGCTGACACTGGTGGGAGGGAAGGAAAGAAAGGAAGCATATCTGCCCCACCTCCTTAGTTACTATTTATTTATGCTTATTGAGAGGAGTCCAAAATTCACAGAACCACTTATTCAACAAGAGATATTTGTAACAAGAGATTAATTCATTTAAATTGGAAGCTATAGTCCTAGAAAAAATGCTATAATATTCATGGTCAAGTTTATTCTGGACCCACCACCCGATATACTTTCAATACTGGAAAAATTAGTTTAAATTTGAGAATAATTCCCTAAGTCAATCATGAAAGTATAGGTCTTAAGCTCTTTACACTGTGGGGTCAAAGAACACATTGTGTCATTAACACAATGAGCAACTGATTTTAATCATTATGAGAAAATCCAAGTGACTTTAATGTTGTTATATGTGTGAACTGTGCATGTTAGAATGATGACTTTTGGTTTTGGGAATCAGAGGTATCATTTAGATGACAAATTGAACACCTTGGTGATAAATGGTTAATGGTCCTTACAACCACTTTACTGTATAAATTTACAATCTGCCCAATTCTAAGCCTTCCATTTCATTTTTGAATATTGCTTTTTGGGGAGACAAAATTATTGGGGAGCAAAGAAAGATGACAAGGGGCTACAGGGAGCAGTTATTTCATTAGTGCTTTGCTTAGTTTTGCTTTGCTTTTTATACTTTATTGATGTCTTTTGTTTTTATATTACGATCATTTCCAAATATACCACTCTTCCTTCCTAGTAAGCCTTCTGTTGTAACAATTTTTTTTAATTAAGCAAAACTGATGCAATGACTCCATCCTCATAATCTACAACTTCTCCAACAAATGGATACAAATAAACTTCCTCATCTCTTCTCTGGGTCTAAGATAGGTCATTATAAATTCAATTTATTGCATTCAATTTATATTACTAATAATCATTTGAATTCAATAAAAACCAATCATTATACACTGAACAATTAATTGACAAAATAAGTGGTATTATTTCATGGTTAATACTGTTTTACCTTCCCTACTTCTTCAATGAACTACCTGGAAGATAATTATCCTGATGCCAGAAACCTCCCTGTTCCAGGCCAGACTTCTATGACTCCTGAAAGACCTGCATCATTTATAGATGATATCCACATCCACATGAAAACTGAAAATCAACATACTTGTATGGGAAAATTGTTTTTATTGCTTATGAATATTGTCAGTTACTATCACTGCAGTTATAAAATATTTTTTCCTCTTGTGAACAAGAGTTCTAAAAGGAATACTCTCTAGGGTGTGACTGGAGGGTGTGGGAATGAGGTCAGGCAAATCTGTGGAATAAATCATCAAAGCCTATTTAGGAAATGAGTAGAGCTAGCAATTCAATCTATTACTATTCATTGAAAACAGAACTTATTTGTTATCTCAGCTCAGCAAATAAGCTGGGTCCTAGAAGGTTCCCCTGTACTGAAAGAGGAACTCCAAAACAGATCCTTTGGGGTATATGTGAGGGACTAAGGGAGAGTGAGGAAAAAGTTGTAAATTGGAAGAAATTTGGTGGCAAAGATCACTCCTAGGGAAGGCAGATTCTAAATAATGACAGTGGTTTCCACCTGTCATATAGTCAATATCTCCAGTCACATGGTGCTTAGAAGGAACTTCTCATCAATACTACAGTGTGAGACAAAAAAAGCCAAGTTTCACCACAAAAGGTAAAACTAGCCCCAACAAGTGGACTAGTGAGTTTACTTCAAGCAAAAGAGTATGGCAGTCATCAGTAAAAAATATCTAAGATTTATACCCTCTATAGTTATTCCTTTCACATTGCAACTTTCCCCATTGAGGTTTCAATATATCAGGGGTTAACATAAGAAATTAAATGGGAATTTGGGGGGGACTTTTGCAGAAGCTGAAGAAGACACCAGAAGGCCAGCAGATGACAGAGGCTATGACCAAACACTTAACCAAATTTTAAAATAAGGTATTGTAAACACCCCATAAAAGAAAAAGAAAAAAAATCAGACTTCTTCAGTGGCACAAAGGAAGGTCCAAAAAATATTACTCAGATTTTCCAGATCTTAGGGGTGCTATGCCCCTAACCCCCATGATGTGGATGACATAACTGTACATTTAAGTGGAAAGTAAAGATTGGCTTCAAAGAATAACTTGTACTTTGTTTCATGAATTGAAAGCCTGGTGTGTCTCTATAGTTATTAATAATAAAATCCCTTAGAAAATCCTGCAAAAAATGTTATGCACTTGCTCTAGGTTATGGGTAGCAGGGGAGGGGAAAGTCCAAAAATCTGTATCATTGGGAACATTAGGTAGGATGAACTTGGGGTGAGAAAAGGGGTATTGGTGGCTAAAAGCATTAAGGGAACTGAGGGGGTTTAAAACATGAAAGTAGAGGACACTAAGAATTAGCCTAAGTCTGAGAGCAGTGGACTCCCTGTGATGTGAGATCCTGGATCTACACCAGCTGTCTACTGGTTTCAGTTAAGGGTTATTTGGTCTTAAGGTCCAGGTCACAAGAGGTTAAGCACTAAGGACAAATCAGCAGTGTGAATGGACAGAACACCTTTGGTCACCATGAAGTTGGGTAGCTGTATAAAAAAGAGGTTCAGAGATCGGTGGACGATCAATATGAGAATCAATGCAGCAGCACCAGAAGGGTTACTGCAACAGAGCTCTCTGAAACCCTAATGCTAACGGTTTGAAAAAGTCCATGGAAGGAATTGTACTGACAACATCTAGAAGGTTTCTTTTACTCCAAAATGCCCAGCCCTCTTCTGACTAACCAGTCTCTTTGGCTTTAAAGACTCCTCGCTGATCTTTAATCAGGCTCTCAGACTATATCCTCTAGCAGAGTCATCTTTTGTGGATGGATAGTGTAATCCTGAGACATCTGAATGCCCTTCGACCCCAAGAACCCAGCCTCTTCTTCATGCTACCAGCAGAGTGCTACTCACAGGACCTTTGACACTGCAGGATTTGGGGGTCCATTAACCCAGAGGAGCTGATTCAGTATTAGATAATTGCAGTGTAATCAGAGACCTCTATATATGCAATACTGACTTCAGCAGAATTATATTATAGTATAGGAGGAAGGGGAGGAGGAGGAAACTCTCTTCTGACTGTTTTTGAAGGTCACCTTTTAATAGAATCTGCTGTTTTAATAGAATCAAATCATCAGTTTCCAAAGTGATTCCATACATCGAATATACTGTACTAGAATTTGCCCTTTGAAAATAAAAGTTAGAAAAAACCTTACAGAAATCTCTTCATATTTTTCTTTCCTCCAGTGAAATGAATCATAATTTTAAATCTTTTTCAACAGCTATGAAGCTTAGACTTTGGAAATCTTACTTGGATTTCTTTTAAACCAGAATAACATACCAAACCATTGAAGGAAAAGAACTCATGATAGTACTGCTACCCTCTCTGAAAGCTTCATTTACGACACGGCCAGTAGATCCCTTCATGGACACAGGGGAATCTTAAGCCGTCTCTATTTGAATGTGCTTGCCTAAGGCATTAAAGTTCAACCCACCATGTTGCACCTCAGTAACTCGACACAGACTAGAAAATTCCTACAGTCGGTTTCCCCAAGGGATTTGTTAAGTTTCACATGCATTTAGTTGTTCAGTTGGCCTGCTCAAATTGATAAACTTGTAGCTACTGGTTTCTGCTCTGCTAAGTTGTTGGGTTTTTTCTTCTTTTTTTAAAATTTAATTTAATTTAATTTTGTCACCATGCAGATATATATTTCAAAAGAGGCTATTTATTATGCCTTAGTAATGTCCATTCATTTATAAACATAATAGAATTTATTTACAACCTTGACTCTACAGAGGAGTATTTTGTGGGTATTGTTAAGTTTTATTGCCTTACCCCAAAAGACAGCTAGGTGGTAAAGTGAATAGAGTGGTGGGCCTAGAGTCAGAAAGACTCAGATATTTACTGTCTGACTATGTGGCTCTGGGCAAGTCCCTGAATTGCTATCTGCCCCAGTTTCCTCATCTTTAAAATGGAGATTATAATGGCACCTACCTGCTAGGGAGATTGTGAGGATCAAGTAAGATAATATTTGTAAGGTGCTTAGCATAGTGCCTGGCACATAGTAGGTGCATAATAAATGCTAGTTTCTTTCCTTCCTCTTCCCTGAAATTACCTTGTTTGTTTTGTACATATTCTGTATAACCTTATTTGATCTAATCCATTATAGGTTCATTCTCGTGCTACAACTGTGACTCTCCTTTTGCTGGACAGTATGGACATCTTGCTAGGCAATACAATTCTTTTTTTATTCTAGTTGTCTTTCTGCTAGCTCTGAAAGTCTCCATAACTGAAGTGCCCCTTTTACAGGTTCCATTTGCTACCTTTTGTACTTTTTGATCTCATATACTTTTCTGCAAATGTAATGTTTATACCTATGGCCTTATAATTCCTTACTACCTCGCCTTCTTTCTCTGATTCTCACTGTTAAAATAAAACTGTACTCATTAAGGTCATGAAAGATTTCCTCTTGGGCAACAGTGACCTTTTCTCCCTTCTAATCCTTCAAGACCTTTCCATCATCCTTGATTTTGCTGACTACCCCATTTCTCACTACTATTTCTGAGTCTCCTTAGCACACTTTGTTATTAAACCTCAGAGTTCTCTAAATACTCATGCTTCCTTTGCAAGATGTTTCTCTTACCTTTTAAATGTGTAGTTCCATTTGCCCGGGTCGTGCCACCTCCGTATTCCTTCCTCAACATACAGTAGGTACACTTCTAAAAATTACTACCTCTGTGTTCATGACATAAAACTATATCTTCAACCCAAATAGTTTAGTCTTTACAATTTTGCACTGACTTGAGTGGGTTTGTTTTATCAGCATAGATACTCCTTTGATGCAATTACATTTCATTCAAATCTTCTCATCCTGTGTGATGTCCATGTCTTTCTATATATTTTCCAAACAGAATTTACCCACCATGCTGGAAGCCTTCTGCTAGCTCTTTCAATGTCTAATGGATATTGTGTTCTGTAATATTTCATGCATGATGCCCATCTGTCAATACACATTCTTGCTATATGAACCATTCATTTACTCTTTCAGTCATAATATCCTCAATGTTTTTTATTCAGCTTCTTCAGCCCAGGTCATCATTGGTCATATGCTAGCTGTGTGACCCTGGGCAAGTCACTTAGCCCTGTTTGCCTCAGTTCCTTCATCTGCAAAATGAGCTGGAGAAGGAAATGGCAAACCACTCCAGTATCTTTGCCAAGAAAACCCCAAATGGGGTGATGAAGGGTCAAACATGACTGAAAAATGAATGAACAACAGCCTACTTGCATCTACCATGCGCCTTGGGAGCATACAATTTTTGATGCTTATGTATTTGCAGTGTTCCATGATTCACAGTACTATAGAATCAATGGGAAAACAATGGTATTTAAGATATGGGCTTGGCAGCTGTAAGATGAGACTCAACCCAAAGAGAATCTTCCACTTAGCAATGCCTTTTGGATATCCTGTTGCTTAATATATGGCTATGCTGTCAATATGATGTGTATCACTTCCACCAAAAGCCTACATTTAAGTTGGGTTATTGAGCAGAGATTACACATTTAAAATAATTCAGTTGGATTATTTTGGTAGATAAATGTTGTCTAAGAACCATGTAACTCTCAGCACCTCCTGCCCCTTTGTCGTCATTTCAGTACCATCAGTACAGAAACAAAAAGTATCTACATAGAATTTAGGGGTTATATTGTTTCATTGATCATCCTGGAAAAAATAAATACCTAGTGGCAAACTACCACATATAAACATTTCCAGCTTGACGAGACTGGTTCTCAAACAACAGATAGTTTGTTTCTGGGGAAATGCTTAAAACTGTTTTAACTCTATTACAAGAGTTTACATTCAGCTGGCATATTCTGTGAGAAATCTGAGTCATCGCCTTACAAAAATGAGCCAATAAAGTAGCACTTTTGAGAAGAAATTATATATCATATAACATTAGAGCTTCCTAAACCTTAAATATCAATTAGCTCCTAATTTTAGATAAGCAAAATGAGGCACGAAGGAATTAAATAAATTGTCTAAGGTCACACAGCAAGGTAGTGCTAGAATCAGGACTAAGTCCCAGGTTCCCTGATATCCACTGATATCTACTATATCTCGTTGCCGCCAGCTGAGGAATAGCACTAATGTGGATATCCTGCAGACAATTTAAACTCAATACATCTTAAATCAACTCACCATCTTTACCCCAAAATATCACCCATTACAAGCTCCTTTGTTATTATCTCTAATAGCAATATTTTCAAAATTATCTTGAAGTTATCTCAAAATTTCTTAAGCTCCTTTGCTGTTAAATTCATGACCAGGTATGGCAATTGTTGCCTCCATGATATTTCTCATACCCATATCAGCGTGTCATATGATCAAAGATTTAAAGATAAAAAAGACCTTGGAAAAAAAGACTGCTATTCTAGCCTCCTTATATTTTTGCAGACCAATGAAACCTGAGTTGGAGCAAAGAGTTCAAGTTGGGGTATGAAAACATTGAAAGGGGATTTGGGACAAAATTTGGTGGGCCTTGAATTCTACCTGTAGGATGATAAAAGTTAGAACTAGAATGGACCTTAGAGGTCATCTAGGACAACACAATCCTCATTTTAGGATGAAGAAATTGAGATTCAGGAAGACCTGAGTTCATATCTGACCTCAGGTGCTTATTAGTTGTGTGGCCCTGGGCAAATTGCTTAACCTCTATTTACCTCAGTTTCCTCAACTATGAAATGGAGAAAAACATAGAACCTATGTCCCAGGGTCATTGTCAAATCAAATTAAATAATATTTGTAAAGCACTTAACGTAGTGCTTGGCTATATAAGTGGCATTATATAAATGGTAGTTACACAGGTTACACATTCAGTTAAGTATACCTTCTAACTCCAAATCCAAGAATCCTGACACTGTGCCATGTTTTGTCCTATTATCATTTTTTCAACACTAATAGAGAGCCATGGCAGGTTTTCAAACATAGAATCAATGTGTTAAAAAAAAACTGTTTTAAATGGAAATTAATCTGGCTGTAACGTGTGGAGATCAGGGAAATCAATAAGGAAACTATTTCGATCATCCTGTCGTGAGGTAAGGACAACCTGAATTAACACACTGGCATTAAAAACAAAAAGAAAAAGACAAATACAGGAGAAGTTTCAAAGGAAGAAAGAATGGGACTTGGCAAATGATCAAATAAGAAAATGAATAAGATGAAGAAGTCTGCATATTCCAAAAGTCAAGCCCTTTGATTGTAAGAATAGTGGTGAGGATGGGGAAAAAACTGAGGCATCAAAAAAGGGAGTTGATTTGAGGAGGAAGTAGATTGATCATTCAATCAACTAACCTTTATTAAGCACATACTATGTGCCAAGCTCTATGCCAAGTTTTTGGGATAAAAAGAAAGAAAGAAATAGTCCTTAACTTCAAGAAACTTGTATTCTAATGGGGGAAACAATGTGTAAATAAAGATACATATGGAACAAGATACATATGGAATAGATGGGAAGTAACCGGAGAGGGGAAGCCTCTAGTCTAGAGAGATTATGAGTTCAGTTTTGGATACATTCCATTTAAAGTGATGGCGCGACATCCAATTGGAAAAGTTCAATAAAAAGCTGGAGACATAGGATTGAAATTCTGATGAGAATCCTGTGTAAGGAATTTATGTTTAGGATTCATTAGCATAAAATTGATTTCTGAAGCCATGAGGCTGGATAAAACTTCGGAAAGGAGGTCTCTTATCTTCTGATACATCACAGCTCATATCCATTACAAGCATATAAACCTAGATATAGCTTGCCTGTTCCCATCTGTTTTCATTCATGCCATTAGTCCTTTGCAGAATGCCTTCTCCCACACTAATCCAACTACTTCCTGTTTTTAAAAGTTTTTCATAAGATTTATATCACGTATTACAATCTTCTTTAACTCCACCTGATTCCACTCTCCCAATCACTCCAGCAACTATATAGCCCTTCTCTCCCATGAACCCTTGTGTAAATATCTCTATCCAATCCTAATTGGTTATGTCTCTACTTTTATGTTTATGTTATTGGTTTTGCCATTATACTGATTTGTATTTGTTCCTTCAGATTATAAACTCCATATGGAAGAAGAATGCAAACTCTTTCCATTGTTACACATTTTATGACTGTTTTGCTCTGCACAAGTAAAATGTTTTAAATGGCTGCTATAATTTAATATGTATAAAGGTTACAATCTTAGTGAAGGACTTCAATTGGTTGACCTGGGCCTAAGTTCTGTCTCCAACACATATTTACATAGGATCATGAGCAAATCACTTGGACTTTCAAGGCCATCAAGAAACTCTCTAAGACTCTAAACTAAAGATGAATTAGTAATCCACTTTGATGGAGAGAGTTTTCACAATGAGTTCCCTAAACTGCTGAGATTACAGATCTAAAGAGGAGTAAAAAATGTGTACAGGCATATGTATATCAATGCTTGTATACATTGGGGGAACAGGACAAAGCCATGAACCATCACAGCTTTTCTGGGCTTTCACATATTACTACAACCTTGGGATTGTGCTCAACACTTGACCTCAGGATGGAGAAACCACAATACGGATTAAATGCCACCTGAACCATTCTTAGCTCAAGCCAAGTACCCTCTATGGGCAATCTTTTGCCTGCCCTAGACAAAGGAGGCAGGTTTAGCACGTTGCCCCTACCTGTGTATAGCAAACTCATATCAATGTCTTCCATGATCCTAGAGATTCAAAAATTCCTGGATCCAAGAGAACTTCGTGATATGATTCTTACTGCTCAGAGACTGTTAACTTCTATTTCTATATTCAATAAAATATATGCCAGCAAACTTATCCTCTATTTTGTCAGAACATAAGAATCCTTTGAACTCTATCTACCTATCTATCCATCCATCTCTCTATCTATTATCTGCTTTAGGTTTACACATTACATAGAATGTGTGTATATGTATATATGTTATCCAAAAATCAAAACTATTCTATAATCAAAGGCTTATATATAATTCCCATTTTCTCTTTTAGTCTTATTTAATATTACCCCTCTTTATAAATTCTGCATTTTACTGATCATCCCCCCAATTCGTCCTGCTCTTCCCATTTCTGTGTCTTTTTTCAACCCCAAGATGGATTCCGCTATATCCCCATCTCCAAATTTGGAAATCCTATCTTTTATTCAAGCCTAGAGCGAATACAGCCTCCTCCAAGAAGCCTCCCCTTAATCTTCCTCCCCTCCCTCCCAACCCCAATGTTCTAGTGAAAGTGACATTTCTTAAATTTTTGGAGCAAATTTTTCCAGTTATCTAGATTATACTTCTCACATTGTCACCTTGTGACACATATCATAGTTATTTATGTCAACAAGCCATGTCAACAAGCATTTATTAATCTTTACTATGTGCAAGGAATTGAGCTAAGCTAAGTCCTAGGAATGCCAAAAAATAAATAAATAAATACCCCTGCCTTCTGGCAAAAGCTGGATTTGAGCAGAGTCTTGAAAGAAGTCAAGAAACCAGGAAGTGGAAGTGAGAAGAAAATGCATTTCAAAGGGGAACCAATGAAAAGGCACAGAGTCTGAAGATGGAGTACAGGGAATAGTAAGAAGGCCAATGTCAATGGGAAAGCATAAGAAGACTGGAAAGGTAGGATGGGGCCAAGCAGCAAATGATTTTAAAAGCCTTATGACTTTATATTTGATCCTGGAAATAACAGGGAAGCAGCATATTTTATTAAGTAAGGAGGCAGCATAACCAGACCTGAGCTTTAGAAAGATCTCTTTAGCAGCAGAGTGAAGGACAGACTGCAGTATTGAAAGGCTTGAGGCAAGGAGCCTTATCTTAACCCCATTTTCCTACCTAACTGTAAACTCCTTGAGGACAAGCCTTGTATCTTATTTCATCTTTACACATGTGGCACAAAGCCCAGTGCTTCATAAATAGTAGTTACTTAATGATTGTTGAATTGAAGTTTCCATCTCTTACTCTGCAAAATGGATCAAAAGACTGATCCACTGGGAAGAATGCAAAGAAAGAAAAATGTTATTACCTTAAGGCACAAGAAGTAAAATTTAAGGAAAAAAAAGCAACCTATTTGTATCTTCATAGTTTAAGTATGTTATTTTAACTTGTGGGTTACATGCTATGTCATGATATTTTTTGTCCTAAGGAGCAGGCAGAAAAGGTCACATTCTCAATTTATTATAGGCTTTTCCCAAGGGGAAAAAAAAGGAAAAAAAATCGTATTCATTTTAGTATATGCTCTATCTAGTTAAAATAATAACCAGTCTTTTAACTGCTTTTAAAATGCATTTCTAAGGAATAATTTGGTTGTATCATTAATTTAAAAATGAAATTCTATACAGTTTCATTCATAAAATAATAATACCATTTATTTCACATAGCTCATTTTCAACCAAGAGGTTCTAAGTGCTTAAAACCTTAATAGCTCTAGGCTGAGAGGTGAAACCAAATATAAATACATAAAAGAGTCAGAATAGTAAATAATATAAATGCACAAACTATCTTTCAGCCTCTTCCAGAGACAGGTTTTTCTTGTTTTCCAGGTCTGTCTTTAAGCCTGCAAGAATTTTTGACTGATTTATTTTTTCACTGATGTTATCCTACCTTTTCCATAACTCCTTTTCTTAGCTATTTGTTAAACAGGATACAAATTTGACACATTGAGTGGTCAATTCTTAATTATCCAAACAAAAAAAAGAGGGGAGCAGTGATGTGGAATGATAATCCAAAAGTCATTTAACAGTGTTTCTTTAGATTGTGTCTTAGTAACATGTATTTTCATATGGGCATCCATTATTTTCTGGGAACTCACAATAGTTCCAACAATGAAACCATACTGAAAGGGCATGACTATCCAGAGCTATCATCCTTGCTTCTGCTCTATACTCCATGCTCCAAACAGACTGTACTGTTTCTCAGAATGCCGCAAAATACTAAAGCAGAGCTTGGGCTTTTTCTTACACATGCTGGTTCACACCTTCCCTGGGGCCTGGAGGTAATTAATTTGGCTTAAATGTCCTTCCCTTCCAACTCCTGCTGAGTTATAATAAATTGAGATCCTATTTATGTAAACAAAGTACTTAATTAAAGGGAGTCACTGATAAAAGTAATAAGAATTTGAAAGGAACATTTGATCCACCATTTTAATAATCAAGAACTGACTGTACCTGTGGAGTCAGGAAGACAAATCTGGAAAAGGTCAACACCTTTCATTCTGTGATGCTTTGATTTATTTTTAGCCATTGAGGGCAACGTAATGGATAGACAGCTGGCCTCAGAGCCAGAAGACTTGTGTTCAAGTCCCATCTCTGACACATACTGGCTGTATGGCCCTGGGCAAGTCACTTAACCTCTTAGTGCTCAGGGCAGCTCTCTAAAATTTAAATTGCAGAGATGGCACCCAACAGCATTAGTAGAAGGATTTTCTCACAAAGGGAGCTCCCTGAACCAGTAAAAGTAAAGGTCTCTTCCATTTTTCTCTATTTTTAAACCATTTCATCTTTACTTTAAAATAAAGTCAAGTTAAAGTAACATTAGTTGGACAAGAACGATCAACTTAAACTAGGGAACAAAAGGTATAATGCTTCTAATTGAAACTAATTTCAGCCACTTAAGTAGAAGATATTTCATTGTTAATGGATGTTTTAAACATCCAAGACAGAACATAAACTGCTCTCTCTTCAAGGCTATTAATGACCTTGTTGCCAAATCCAGTGACCTTTTCCTTTCTCCTCATTCTCTTTGATCATTCTGCTATATTTGAAACTGTTGGCCTCCTTCTCTTTCTTAAAATTCTCTTCTCCCTTCCCTTTCCTGATTGTACATCATTCTCGTACCTCTAACCTCTCTCGCTGACTGCTCCTTCCCTGTATCTTCCCTGTATCTTGTCTCTAGGTATCCCCCAAGATTCAGACAGATCACCCATTATCTGTTTTAAACTCTCATCTTCATTCTGTCATCCATAGTCCTAACTTTTTATTTAAGTTGAGACTCCTGTCTTCAACTGCCTAATGGATTATTTAATGATGCATCTGGTCATTACCACAAATTCAACACATAAAAAATGGAATTCTTTATTTCTCCTTTCAAAACCTCTGAAATTTCCCTATCATTTTCAATAGCATGGCCATTTCTCAGTCATACATGGTCAAAATCTTTAGAATCATTTTTGAGTTGTTCCTTTTCTCTTCCAACAATATCCAATCAGTCACGAAGTACTAGACATTTTCTTTAGAAATGTGTCTCCTATCCAGCCTTTTCCATTCTATTCTCACTGTAGGCCTCATCACTTTTTTCCCTCTTAGATTAACATAACAGACTCCCAACTCTCCTTTCTGACTCTAGTCTCTCCCCATTTCCTGTGAAGCTAATAGTCCACAAACATTTCTTTTTCATCATATTATTCTTCCCTGGCTCAAACACTTTTAATGACTCCCTATCCCCTAATGTTTAGGAACTAAACTCTTCTGGCCTAACTTTCATGACCATCCACAACCTGGCTCAGCTTGCCTATCCAACCATATTTTCTACTCCACCTTAAGATTAATCCTTCTTTCTAGTCAGGCTGGCTTCCTCCTTGTCCCATAAAGGTAAAATGCTTGTTTCAGCATCTGTGGTTTCATTCATTTTATTCTCCCACCCAGGAATAACTGCCACTTCATCTCTGCCTAGGCAGATCCTGATCTTCCTATAAGACTCACTTAGGTTCTACTTTTTCCATAAAGTCTTCACTGACTTCTTAAACCCCTATTGCTTTCATTTTCCTCAGAATATTTACACACACACACACACACACACACACACACGAACACACACAAACACACACAGGTATACTGCCTAATATTCCTACTCTACTGCAGAGAGCTTAACTCCGATGGGCTGGCCAAACATACACTTGCCTAAAAGACTATTTTATGGAGAATTCACACAAGGCAAGCACTCATGGTGGTAAGAAGAAATGATACTAGGACATTCTCAAGGTCCCTCTGAAGAACTTTGAAATTGATTGTATGACATGGGATATGCTAGCATGGGACCACCCAGTATGGTATGTCCTCATCAAAGGAGGTTCTATGCTCTATGAACAAAGCAGAATTGAAGTAACTGACACAAATGAGAGAAGTGTGAATTTAGAGAATCTACCCCAAAGGTTTACATGGACTATTTGTGTCTGACCTGTGGTAGAGCATTCCAAAATTGTATTGGTCTGATCAGCCATAATTGGATATACTGTAACTTGACTCTAGCATAGTGGTGTAATTTTGGTCCTCTTTGAGAATGAAAGGATAATAACCACATAGCTATATACATACATACATATATATATATACATATATATGTATGTGTGTGTACACATGTTTGTATATGGTATTATCCTTCTTGGCTTATTGCAATATTTTATCAAAAACATTTTAATTAATCAAAGCCCTTTATGAATAGATTTAACTCTGACTTCTAAGATGTGTAAAGAACTTTTTTTTGACCTACATGGAGTACCACCTCCATAGGTAAAGGTTGGATTAGGTATTAAAAAAAGGAGTACAACCCTCTGACTCAGAAATCTGTAATTCTGTAGAGGAAAGCATAGTTTATTTTTAATAACATTGGAGAGTCATTATCTCCTATGTGAAGAAGAACGTGCTATAATAATTGGAAATATATTCCAATTACTATTAAGCAAAAAGGGCTTCTGGAATAATGTAAAGGAAATCTATATTACTGATGTCTTTGAAAGAAGGCCAAAGAAAACGGTCTTCTTGGTTACCTTCTTAAATATGAACATGGATTTCTGAGAATGATCTGATTTTTTAAAGTCCTATTAGACTATTAAAGATCTTCTATTCAGTCCTGATGGTTTGGACATTAAAATTCACTAACTTAATCATAAAATTATAGAATTTTTGGAATTTTTAAAACTCAGAGGTCATTTAGTCCAACATTTCTGTTTTATAGATTATCAAACTGAACCCTGAGAAAATTACTTAACCATGGTCATTAAGCTATCCATTTATTTATAGGTCTGGCAAAACCCCACATGAGTATCTATCAATTGCTGCCACTTAGGGTCAGTATTTGTAAAATGCAATAAATGAGAATAAACTTTTATTTATCTTTGAACTACCTATATATAATCAGCCAATCAACAAATATTTATTAAACACTTACTATGTACCAGGCACCATGCTAAGTAATAGCAATGCAAAGAAAAAGTGAAACAAGTCCCGGCCCTCAAAGACCTTACATTTTAAGGAAAAAAAAATTAAAGTAAACAGGTATATAGAAGATATACGTACAAAGAAGATAGAGTAAACCATCATGGAAGGTACTAATAGCTAGGTTGGGGGGAGGGTAGGAAAATCCTCCTGCAGAAAGTAGAATTTGATTTGAGTCTTGACAGAAGCCATGGATTTTAAGATCAAGGGGAATATCATTCCATGGACATGGAATCATGGACAACCAATATGAAGGTATAGAGAAATGAGGCAAAGCATTCTGTGCAAGGAACAGCAAGTACATCAAGATGTTTGGGCCACAGAGTGAATGGATGAGAGTAAGGTCTAAGAAGACTGGAAATACAAGAAACAGCCACGTTGTGAAGAGCTTTACAAATGAAATTAATATTTGTTCCTAGAGGTAAAAGGGAGCCATAAGAGCTTATTAACTAAAGGGAGGGGGAGTGACATGGTCACACCTGAGCTTCAAGAAAATCACATTTGTAACTATGTGGAAGATAGATTGATGTGGGGACCAACTTCTGGTGGGGAGATAAATTTGAAGATTACTGTAATAGCCCAAATATGAGGAAATGGTGGCCTGAACTAGGGTGGTGTTTCCACAATCTGGCTAGCAGCTTCTGTGGGGGTGTAAGATCCACCCACAGCCAGCACTCAGAAAGCTGCCAGCACCCAGAAAGCACATGTTCTTTTGATCTGCTTAACTAAGGAAAGCAAGGTGAAAGGGTTG
>CM053624.1:160212555-160231272 GCA_028646595.1 Phalanger gymnotis
TCAGCCCGGGAGCTCAGAACAAGGGCTGGTCCAGAGTCACGCGCCACCACTGCTGCGGCAAAGAGCTCCTAGGAAGAGGAGGCCAAGCCCTGGTTTTTATATCTTTGTCAGTGCCAAGGGTGAGTCACACATGTGACTCACCCACGTGACCTACCTAAAATCGACACAAAGAGGCAGACTTAAACCAGTGGTCTAAGAGCCTCTGCTGTCCCAGACATGTAAACTAGGCCCTCCCTGGAGTTAGCCCCACCTAGAGCCCCACCTTAGTTGCCAATCCACACCCACATAGGTTTTACACCTAATAGGGGTTTGGGCCTTAGCACTTAGTAAGATTCAATGAAATAGCCGAATTACTCAAAGCAAACAAAAGCCAAACTTTTCAAAGGCACTTGTTGAACTAAGTGCTAAGGAGCCCATTTTGCTTACCAACACAGGTGGTGACTGTGTGAGGGAAAGATGGTGATATTGTGGTGATAGAAAATGTGGTGATGGAAACAAGAAGATTTTCCAAGCGAATGGATATGTACAGCCAAGGAAAATTAGGAGTTAGGACTGTGAATCTAGGTAGTTAGAAGTATAATGATGCCCCCATCAATGTTGGGCAAGTTTTGGAGAGGGCTAAGTCTTGGAAAAAATTCAACCCACCTTGGAACTTTCTTATTACTGCTGAATGATTGTGAAGATAATAGAATGGACCTTGAAGTCCATCTAGTGCAATCTGTACTTGATCAGAACATCCCTGACAAGTGGTCATCTGATACCCACACGAGGATATCAGATTCCAGGAACTCATTACCAACCATTACCAATGGTTGGATCAGATAGCCTGCTAAGTCTCTTCTAGCTCTAAAATCAATGATTCCTGCCCCTTGCCTTCCCTTCTACCACTCTTGGAGAGAACTAATAGTATAATTACTAAATTTTACCTTACATTGTGCCAAAATCTTTCTTTCTGCACCTTTACCAAATACTTCAAGTTGGTTCTCTAGGGTAAAGAAGAACCAATCTAAACAAGCTTTCACAGGAGACCACTTCGAGTACTTTAGGATAGCTATTATGCTCCCCTTATGTCTTTTCTTCTCTGTATTACCATCAGTTCCTTCAATCAGTCCTGGTAAGGAATCATCATGACTTCCTCTGCCACCTTGGTTACTCTCTTCTGGATGTTCTCCAACTATCCAGGCTGACATTGATCATTTAATCATCTTTCATTGGATTTGAGTCACCAGGTGGTTTGGAATGTATACGTGTGTAATATCATCCAGAATGGATCTCTATATTTTCAAACAAGGATACTGTAAGAGACTTTGTCAAGTACTGTCAAATACAGGTATACATTATCTATGACATTCCCTGATGTAACAGACTATCAACCTTGCCAAAAGGAAACTGATGAAAATCAAGAAAAATCAGAAGAAAGTGCAAAGAAAATCTACAAAGAATATATAAGCTTTCTCAAAACATGTTAACATAGCCAATGATATTGAAGACTTCAACATGAAGGTGGCCATGGCAGGGTGGAATGAATATGTTAGAAAATATGGTTCAGGATTAAGATATGAAAGAGGCCAACAAGTTAATAGACTCTTCAGGAATTCCATACTTATTTATCATAAATGCTTTCTTTAAATTTTTTTACTAACAAGCTAACAAGCATTTTTTTTCTCTCCCTTCCACCCCCAACACATTGAAAAAATTCTATGTATCAAATGTGCATAGTCAAACAAAAAATATCCATGTTTTTCATCCCCCAAAATGTATGTCAGTGCAAAGTGCAGTTTATGCCAGCCACTAAATAACATCATTACCAATGAAACAGATATGGAAAACTACTGGTTTTGTAGAAACAATTTCTAAATATCAGATATCTATATATACAGCTGAACCATCAACCAGTTAAAGCAAAGGTGAAAATCAAGAAAAAAATTAGAAAAGTAGTTCACATTTTATAGTGCTTTAAGGTTTGTAAATAGACTCCCTGAATCAAAGAATAACAGAATATCAGAATTGTAAGGGATTCCAAAGGCCGTCAAGTCTAATCCATAACTGAACAAAAATACTCCTAATGGTGATTAAGTTTTTGTTTAAAACCTTTTCTTGAATTGCTTTGTTTTTGAAGACTTGAAAGGCTTTATTCTCTTGCCTTTCTTTTCTTAATTACTGACTTTAAATAGCTGCCAAAATAATGATACTAATGCATAGATTGGACCACATCACTACTCTGCTCAAGAACTTTCTGGAAACTCCTAAGCCTTGCTTTTAAAGTTCTCTACAATCCAAACTGTGTCAGTCTATACCCCCTTTACGTACTTCATGTTTCAGCCAAACTGAACTACTAACTGCTTCATGATTAATCTCTATTGATCATTCTTCTCAGAATTCTACTCCCTTTTGATTCTCAATTAATTAGCAATCAGACTACTTGTCTCTTTCTCCATATTCAACCCATTGAAAGGTGGAGAGTACTTTTTAGCACTTCTGTGAGAAGGCCAAGAAGGGCATAGTGATAGGATAAGATGTAGTTTAATTCATTTTGCATGTTGAATCTTTAAAGTCACGCAAACCCATTTGGGTTTCTAGAAGTATAAGAACAACTGAAAAAATACACGTCCTGTCTATAAGTTATGTATTTCTTGGTGTGGCACTCTAATGACTGTAGTTGATGGTTGAATTTCAATGTGCAAATAATGATTCTAATGCTTTCTACTATGCTTTAAGTTGTAAAATAATTTATGTAAGTCTACAATGGATATTTTAAAAATATAATGAATCAATGACTAGTTTTCACAGTCAACTATTGATCTCAATATATTTATTAATTCCCTTCTGTATTCATAGTGTACATGCTGGTATGATTAATGCAACAAGTCCTTACTATTTACCTCCTAGTTTCTTAAAGTCTTATTTCTATATTGCTATTACAAGAGTTATATGCAAGAGCTAACAACTAAAGATATGAAGTGAACAAGTCTAGATGAAAATCTGACTTTGGAAAAGGAAAAATGAGATATAATAGGAATGGTGTAACTCCTGGAATAACAAAGGGGACACAAACCAAATGACAATAGGTTATGTGGGAAAGAAGGCTAAAGATGAGAAAAGACAGCCTTGATGCAGACTCTAACTTCATTTAAAAGACACAGTGCAAGAATTGGGAAAATTCTATGTGGCACTGCCTGTAAACAGTTGCTAAATCAGTCATAATATGGGTCAAATTAATATTTTCTAGCCATTTTCGATGACTAACCAGTCTGGGGCATGATTAAGATAGGTAATTGGCCTAAAATAACAAGTCAATCATTATTAATGTATCTGGTCCTTGCCTGATTTTCTAATTTTATCAAGTTTAACTCTAGTCTAATACTGTCAGAACAAATAACAGTACCTGCTTGAGTAAATGAAGGAAAAAATTAGAGGAAAAGTAAGTTAACCCAAGGACAAAGACTTTCTAGGGATATGTTTCCCATTGTTAAGTAACTTCCTACCATCAATAAAAAGTGTGAACCTTTTTATCTTCTGTGTACACAGAATCACTATAGATTGAGTCCATTTCCCCCAGTTGCACTTTGCATACTTTTAAGTTAAGATACTACCATCATACAAAGGGGAAAATAAAGCTACTTCTCCAATAAATGGTAAAATACAGTTATTAGCTAAAACAAGTCATGACAGAGATAGAAATATTCACTCTTCATTTCTCACAATACTCTGCCCCCTACAAAATACAACAAAAATGGCCCCAAATAAATAAAAGGAAATGTGTGATATTTTGGGACACTTTAATATTCTTGGAAAAACAGCAATTTGTCTATTTGCATCTTTCTATGCTACCTATCCTAATATTGGAAACATTTTGCTTATACATAACTTCCAAAGAGGCCATTTAAAAAATATGGGTTCTCAGTCCAAAGGTAAGAGATGCTTGCTGATATTAAGCTAGCTACTTTTCTGACCAATATATTGTCATATTAGAAAAGAATCAAGGAAGCTCAAACATGAAACAAGCTTAATACCTCTGATTACCCATCATTAATCCCATTATATAAACAAAATTCCAGACTTTTAAAGTAATGCTTAATAGCTCATAAGGTCCAAAGAAAAACATTTCGTTCCATATGCTATAAATATAATTGATGTAATGAAAAATAACTTATGAATATGCCATAGCTAAACTACTTTCAGGGAATGTGAAATGACTTGCCAGAAACTTTATGATAAAGTACAAATTTACTCTGTTAAACATTTCTGGAGGAAGAATCAACTAGTGTCAATATAAATAAACATACGGTCTAATGATAAAGATCATGGCCTAGGATTTAGCTATGAAGCACTCCAGAGCTTAAAAAATAAGTTCTCATATATCTTTGGAAGTCATGGGGATAAAGGCTTGGAAAATAAATTCCTAGGTTGTTTATACTCAAGGAAAGTAAAATAAAGATTTTCAAAGTCTAGGTGATCCATAGAAATAATAGATTTAGTAGACATAGTAAATATTACATTTAGTAGTTTTGCAAGAGTTATCTTTCTCACTTTTTTGTCTTTGTATTCACAATTGACTAGGACAAGAGCCTGCCATGTCTTAGAATTTTTATGAATTAGGTCTCTTACCTTGCCCCAACTCTAAACCATCTGGGGCCCTCTGATTTAATTACTATAAAGTTCCATTTCCTCAACTGTACACCAAAAATAACATGTTGTTTCATTGATTAATATCTAACCAGATTATGGTGAGAATCCAAAAGGGCATGACACTAACAAAAGGAGATAATCTTTCCTCAACTCATTCCTCCACTGCCATCAAGGAGTCAGGGCTGTCAAGACAAGAGGAGAACCTATATATAAGTACAGAATATAATTCTTGCCACCTCCCTAATTTCCTGGGGTCTTGTGAAAACTGATGAGATAATATATGTAAATGTGAGATAATATATGCTTTTGAAGTTCTCAGGAGAAAGGTGCTATATAAATACAACATATTGTAATTCTTCCCATATCAATAACAGATCAGCTAGGAGCTTGAATCCTAAGTATAAATCTTACAGAACCAAATCTGAGTATATAGCTATTTTGTCATTATATGACTTTAACCAGTTAATCAAGTAAGTATTCTTATCAAGTAGCCAGGATTAATGTAGGCACACTATAGGTAGAGAAAAAAATACATGATGGGATCCAAGACTTCAAGGACCTAATAATTTAGTTGGGCAGGAAGACTGACATACAAGAGACAACTGAGAAATTCTATACCACAGTGATGATAAAATATGTGGGACAGATTTGGAGAGCTATACAGTCCCAGAACAGAAGGCCACTAAGTACATGAAGACTTCTTAGAAGAAGCTGCCCTAGAGAAAGGATCAGGAGACTGTTGATAGGCAAGAAGTAAATAGAGAAATGAGAAATGAATAAATAATGCTCATTTAAAGGGAAAAGATGAATAAAGGCTGAGAGATATAATGGGTATTGTCATGCTTTAGAAACAGTGATGAGACTAGTCATAAAGGAAAATAGGGTGTATAGTGTCCAGTAGCAGAAAATTAGACTGGAAAGTACAGTAAGGTCATATGAGAGGTGTCCTTAAAAGCCAGACAAAGAGTTTTAAACTTGGACAAGAGAATGAGATGATGACAACAGTATTATCAGATGATTAACGTGGCATTAGAATGAAAAATAGGCTACCAGAAGGAAATCAAGAGGCTAGCAACAAATTTCATAACAATTCAAGCATCAGGAGAGGCAGACCTGAATTAGCATTGATGATAGTGAAAATAAAGAGAAAAAAAAATGAATGTAAGACTTACTGAAGAAGAAAAATCTCCAGGACTTAGTGACTGACTAGATAGAGGGGATGAAGGAACTGATGGATGAGTCAAAGAAAAAAACAACTTTTAAAAAGAACACTACCTTACATTCATAAAGATCTTCCTCCAGCCTTTATTATAGTTAGGATCTTATAAAAAGTATTTATAATTTTCCTTGGTTATCAAAGTTAGAAATGTATTAGGAGCGAAGCTTTGCTTTCTTCCTACAATTTCTATAAGATGAGTGGATTTTTCAGGTTGTTCTGAAACAAAAATGAACACATCGAACCTGATAACCCTTTGTAACTAAATTAGATAGAATCTGAGATGGAACATGAATAATCTTTGTTCATCTTTCACTATCTAGCAAGATCTTTCCCCCATAAAGATCTCTTTTACCAGAAGGCAGTTTCCAAGAACAATCCAGCAATCATAAATTCCTAGGTGCTTCAGATTCAGTATTTGGTTTTCATGCCCTAGGGCACTAGCCCAAACCAATTTTCTGCAATAACTAGGAATAATGATAATAATAATCTAATCTCTTGGTAGAAAATCTATTTTGCAGCTTTTCCAGGACTCATGTTTTTCCTATGTTATAAAAAATTATAGCAAATTCTTATTAAAACAAAATACTTAAAATGAATAGGTCATAATAAGGAAATAACATTTTAGGCCATAGGTCATAATATTTGCAAATGAAAGAGGCCTCGGAGATCATCACTACCTCATTTTACACATGCGCAACCTGAAGCCTAAAAGAGTGAAGAAGTGATTTGTGTCAGATTACACGGAGAGAAAATGTCATTGTTCAATAATTCAATAAACATTTATTAAGTGCCTCCTTTGTGCAAAGCACTGTGCTGAGTGCTGGGAATACAAAAGAGGCGGAAAAACTATCCCTGCCCTCATGGAGCTTACACTCTAATGGAGATTTACACTCAGTTCATCTGATTCCAATTCCAATTCTCAGATTCCCTCTGTTTTGTTGTTGTTGTTGTTATCAAATGGAAATTTAATTAAACTCAACAAACATGTCAAAAACATGCTATACACAAAACACTATACTAGACACTGGAAGAAATGTAACATTTGGATGAGACGTCATCACTGCCCTCATAAACTTTATAAATCTATCAGAGAACTATGACATATGCACCAATACTATATAAGAATGTATGTGATAAATAATCTATTGTGGAGGGTTCACAACTTGCAATGATAACAAAGAGGAAACAGTGATGAAATTATATGACTTTAACATATAAAATCAGTTCATATAAGCTCCTATTATTTATTCCCACAGCTTAGATAATGAATCATCACTAATACATGAATTGTTTTTTTCTTCAAAAAATACAATGTGGATTTGGTTATGTATATATATACATATATATATACATACATATATATACATATATATATATATTTTTGGAGGATTAAGAATCCTGATTAATTGGTTGTATTAGACCTATTTTTGCAAATATTATAGAACTAAGATTTTGGAAGTTTGCAATTTCAACAAATTACTTTCAGGGTATATATTAAACAATGCCAGCTCCTTAATTTATGCACTTGATTTAAAGTAATCCTAGATTACCTTGCATTTTAGAAATCATTCAAAGAAAGAAAATTCAGAATTATGAAATTGTGAAAAAAATAAGACATAATGTTTGGAGAAAATTGCTTTATCACTATAAGAGTCTAAAAGAGAAAGGAAAGCTAAACAGGCCAGGGAATATGTGGCAATATTATAAATTTATAGTTTAAGTAACTTTTAAGTGGAGATTTAAAAGACTTTTATCAGTCATTTGTTTATTTTCTTCATTGCTGTTTGTTGTTCAATTTTTTGTGACCCATTTGGAGTTTTCTTGGCAAAGACACTGAAATGGTTTCCATTTCCTTCCCCAGACCATTTTACAGAAGAGGAAACTGAGGCAAATAGGGATAAGTGACTTGCCCAGGATCAGACACCTAGGAAGCATTTGAGGCCACATTTGAACTCAGGAAGATGAGTCTTCCTGACTCCAGGCCTGGTACTCTGTGCACTGTGCAGCTTAGCTGCCCACTATTCTCTTCATTACTTTTTTTTTCTTTTTTAGTTCTGCTGTAAAGAAGATCCACTAAAGCTGTAATCTGATGTTTCATCATGGTGTGGAGGTGACCCTGCATTCGCAAAGGTTATGAGAATTGAGAGCAAGTTCTCTTAGGACCTAAAAAGTGGGAAAGGTTTAAAAAATGTACTCAAGGACCTGCTAGGTCTGTTGTGTGAGGACTAGCCTGGCTATAGAAAGGTCCTCACCAGGTTGCCTGCAGGATGATGCTTTTTCATCCGTTATAACTCTCAAAGACCTTCTGTTAAGTCATGGGAGCTGTGATCTATGTTGGCAGAAGTAGAACCCACACTGAGAGAAGCTCTGACGCTGAAATATAAATATGGCTGTGTGCTTGCCTTCAAATGCAGTAATTAGATAGCCCACATCTTAAGGGTGGAGATTTGTCTTCCTAATCCTCCTAACTTTATCATATCTAAATGCCTCCTTTTTCCCCTTCTCAACTTGTATATTTAAGCACAGATGGAACCCCTCACTACTCTAGTTATCATGGTTGGGTCAATATCATCAAAGACAGACGTGTAGCAGGCATAAGTCCCTAACCAGGCAGGCAAACTCTTCTTGCAAATAATGCATCTTTCCTTCTCTAGAGACACATTCTACCTTGAATTGCTATGGTTTATATTTAAAGCATTCACTATCCACTCACGTGTTAAGCCTACATGACCCAGTCATTTCCCTTCTCCTACAGTCTGCCTTATTGTTTTCTCTTTCCATGCAGACAGAAATCCATTGATCCATGACTACTTTCCTAAGTGTAAACAGCTTTACTATCTACTACATAATGGTTAATACTTCAGGCAGTAATTGAATGGAAAAAAAGTGTTTCCATTGTAATGCTCATAGATAGCGAAATTCCTACATTTACTGACTCTAAATCCAGCAGCACCAAATCAATGACTTCTAAAGTCTGTTTTGAATTTTTTTTTGTACTGACATTTTTTATATTTAACTTCAACCATACTTTTCACATGCCAAACCTTCCTTCTTTTTTTTTTCTTTCAACTGTGGAATTTTAGGATGTGAAATAATATTGTTCATGATGCTTACAAAAGTATGAAATACAATCCTTATATGCTGAGTTTGAAAGAAAACAGTATCTTTAAAATGAATCTTGAATTTATCAAGGCATAAGCATAAACAGCTTCCAAATTAAGTGATAATAAAAACTTTGGAACATCAACACTTTTAACCTAACATACATATTTAATCACAGTGCTTTCATGGTAATTTCTTATAATTATAGCCTGTCTAAAATACAGGTATAGTTCAGCTACTTAAGACAACATGTATTATTAATATTTTTTATTTAAGGAAGTCAAAGCAATATACAGCATTTGAGGAAACCAATACCCTGTGGTTAGGATCTGAAACTTCACTCCCATTTTTGGTGTGTCTTCAACTACTGGAAATATTAAAAATTGAAAGTCTGTAAAAAGTCTGTTCAACTTTACTTTTCCCTCTGCTCATCTTTAATTTTTTAATCCATCTTGAAAAATATAATATTATTTCAAGCAGCTGATACTTTGAAACATGCTGGACTGAGGAGAACATTCCTTTATCCTGATGTCATGCTCAAAGCATTTGTCTCTAAAGACAGCTTTTGTAGTTGTAGCAAAAAGGCAAAAGAAATCAGAGATGTGAATGGGGGTGAGGGGAGGAGAAAGCAAATTGCTTAGAGTAATGCATATTTGAAAAATTCCATCAGAAACCTGGACATTTTCTAAAATATTGTCAACTAAGATGTGGGTTTTAGAGTGATGGCTTCCTCTTCACTTAAGATATTGGGCTTCTTTTTCCATTATTAGGTTAAAAAAATTCTTTGCATTATTATACTGTATCACAGGGAAGTTAGCTATAGTTTCATGAAAGACGTTTTCATTCCTGACTGGCATCTTCTCAATAGTTGGGGCCCAGGCATACCGCTCTCTTCCAGGCAAACCTTTTTTGCTTTTAAACAGTACAGCATTCATAACTTATTCTCAGCACTGCAGGGCAGCTACACAGAAAAAGCTTCTCCATCTTAATAGGTTACATCACTGAAAAGTCTACCATTTGGTCTAGGTGAAAAACATGAATATATGCTTCATTCATGCCCTAATAATAATGATGATAATAATAATAATATGTCTATATGTATACATATGTGTGCATATACACCCACATGTATATAAAATCATATCTACCTCAAAGGAAAGGCCATAATTCCCACAGTCCAGCTTGACCGAAGCTATAATAGTGCTCATCTATTAAATCTTGTGTAACATGACCACCAGCTAAAATTTTTTTTTTGCTATACAACATGTGCTTCTATTGAATATGTCAACCAGGGCACCAAAAAGAACTTAAAGTTTTAATAGAAAGGATTTTAGTGCTGGATAAATTTCAATTATGTTTATTTTCAATCCACATCTTAAAAATGTATTGCCTGATACATGGTAATGAACCAAAGTTCTCACTTATCCTACTGACATGAATACATGTAAACCTAGGTATGTAAAGGTTTCTCCTCCCCATTTCATCAATTGTCTTTTAATCGTTGCTATGGAGGCCAAAGGCAATAGTGGTTCCATATTCTATTCATAATTTACTAAACAGTCCCTGGATAATAGGGAACTAGTATCATTTCCAAATAATAGTTTAAACACTGGGAATACAGACTTTTTTTGCCTTATTAAAATATAAGTCTCCAAAGCACAAAGCCCAGATGCTAGAACATCTTCAGGTATACACTCAAAACACACCACTTCACATTCAAGCTAGGGGAAATCACCAGAATGCTTGGGGGCCATTTATAGGCCATTAAAGCATCAGACCTATATTTCAAACTGCCCCCTGAATATATGCACCTACATGTACCATCAGTCCCACAAACTCAAAATGAACACATCCCCTTACCCCTCCCTCCACCAAAACAACAACAAAAACCACACTCTTTTCCATTACTTCCCTACTTCTGTTAATGGTCTAGCAACTCTCAGTCACTCTGGCTCCAAACTTTGGAGTCATCTCTGACCCTCCCTTCACCACATCCAATTAGTTACTGTGTCCTATCAAGTCTACCTTTCAAATATCTCCACTCATCTGTTCCTTTCTCTCCATTCCCCAAACCTCCTAATATTTCTTCTCCCGGTCTTTTCTCACATGGTTTCCATGATCTGAATTGCCCTCCCTACAACCATCCCCCAGACTCAATGCAGATAGGATGGATTGAGTCCAAAAAAACTGGCCTTCTAAGTGTTCCTCACATACTTCAACCCATTCCGGCCTTCATGCCTTTGCACAGACTGCCCCCGTGCCTAGAATGTACTCCTTCCTCACCCCTGCTTCGTAGAATCCCTAGTTTCCTTCAAAGTGCAGCTCAATCCCTACCTCCTACAGGAGGTCTTTACTGATTCTTCCCAGCACAGCAAATCTTGTGTCTCCGCTGAAATGACCTCTTTATTTTGTACAAAATGTGCATGAATTTTTACATATACCTATTGCCTCCTCCGAGAGAATGTAAACTCCCGGAGGAAAGGAATTTTCATTCATCTTTACATTTCCAGTGCCTAGAGCAGTCCCTGGCACATAGTAGGTGTTTAATAAATGCTTGATTAACTAATTGCTCTTACAAATGCTAAAGGATGACCCAAAATGATAACATGGGAAACGATTTTTTAAAAGATACAAAAATGATCTAAATCCCAGCAGCACACAAAAGATTCAGCAGGCACATTATGTTCTCCTATGCTCAGATGGCAATCTAGGCCATTGCTAAAATAACCTATGAGCGGAAGCTCACATATATTGCAGGCTGTTGTGACAAAAGCAGCAGCTCCATTATCTTACTACAGTCTGAATGACACAGAGAAGCAGTGTCAATTATGAGAAATCATGGACCTTCTGACTAACGACTCACTCAAAGCCATTTATATCTTTGATCATGTAAATCCATTCTAGTTCACCAATCCATGACATGATAGAACTTTATAGCTTCTTTTAAGCTATTCTCTTGTATTACTGAGAGTCATGCAGCTACCATGAATGTTGACGGAATCTGAGTCTTGAAAAAAAATCATTGTGAAATGATTACAGCAAGTTACTATTCATTCCTTATCCTTAGAGGCGCCTTTAAACTCTTATGGAAGTTATGGCTTAGAATATTTTTTGGCTTTCTTTCCCTTACATGTTTACATGTTTAACACACATACACACAATGCACACACAAACACATGCAAGCTGCCACCCTCCCATAGCACTAACTGCTACACAGAAAAAGGCATCATTTCTGGAAAGGCTATAAATACAGAACAGCAAATTCCCAAGAACATTAGTTGACTCCTTCCCCTAAATAAGAAGTATTCTAGGCCCTCAGTGTTTAATAGTACTAGTATATAGTAGTAGTAGTAATAGTAGTAGGGATAGCAGCGGTAGTAGCAGCACAAGCAGCAGCAGTAGCAACAGTAGTAATAGTAATGTTGTGGTCACAGTAGAAGTCACAGTAGCAGTAGTAGTAGCAGCAGCAGTAGTAGTAGTAGCAGCAGTAGCAGTAGTAGTAGCAGTAGCAGCAGCTGCTAGCACTTACAGAGTTTTAAGGTTTGCCAATCACATTACATGTTATCTGTTATGTGAATTCTGCAAGGTAGGTGCTATTATTATCCCCACTGTACGGAAAAATAAACTAAAACTTAGCAAGGTTAAATGAATTACCCAGAGTCACATAGATAATCAATGTCTGAGGTAGAATTCAAAAGCAGGTCTTCCTGATGTCAATTCTAACACTCTATCCCTTGAGCCACCTAACTTCACCTTACATGAAATAAGTTTCCATGTACAGAAAAGGCAGATCTGATTTACATAGAGGCCATCCAGTACCAGATAGGGCGGTAAAGCAGACTAATATTAGAGCCAACAGTTGTGACATGACATCTTATGAGCATAGCCAACAGATCAGTCTCTTACTGAGTGGTAGATAGCATGGCATTCTTTGCCATGCTATTTGTGTACCTATTGGCCATTTCAAAAATTAATGTAAGTTATCAGAAAAAAAATGAAAAAGGTGACTAGCCTGCTTTTGAAAAAAAATCTGATTTTAATTGTGAACTTAACTAAATAGAATTCTTTTTGATAAAAAGCACTAAGATTGTCCTTAATAAGTATGAATGAAAAATCAAGGTAATCATGGTATTTGAGGAATCTGAAGCTTTTAAAGTCTTCTCTAAGGTCATGCTGCTAGTTAGCCAAAATCCCAGGTCCCATTTCCTTTCTCTCTGTATGTCTTTCTCTCTCTTCTTCCTCTTTCTCTTTCTTCCTCCCTCTCCCTCTATCTTTTTTTTCTGTCTCTGTCTCCATCTCTGTCTCTGTCTTCATCTATCTCTGTCTCTCTGTCTCATATATGCATACAGATGTGCACACACATAATTTCAGGGTTGAAAGATTCCTCAGACACCCTTTAGTCTAAAATTTATCTGAAGAGGAATTCCCTCTAAATATCCAATGACTATCCACTCTCCATTTTAAAAACAAAACTAGAACGATTAGGAATCCACTAACTCTTCAGGTATGCTATTTCGCCAATTTAATTGCTGGAAAGTTCACCTGATATCAAGCTAAACACTACCTCCCTTCAAATTTCATTATAATGCTCCTAATTCTGCCCTGTCCAGCAAACCAAAACAAGCTTAATCCCTCTTCCACAAAACAGCCATTGAAATATTTTAAGATAATCATCTTGTCCTCCCCCTAAATAGGCCCTTCTGGCTAATCATCCTCAGTTTGATCCTAGTAAAGTATGTATTCAAGTCCCCTCATCACCCTAGTCACCATCTTATTTCACTCCATCTTGCTGATGTCCTCTCTAAAATTCGGTACCCAGAACAGAATATAAATATGGTATGATCAAAGCAAGTACAGCAGTCAAATCTTCTCTCCTTTAAGGATACAATTCAACAACAAATGTTTGTTTCATTTTATGCAATCCAAGATTGAATAAGCTTTTATTTTGCTAGTATTGTCACATTATGGGCTCATGGTGAATTAGAAGGTCACAAAACTGCAGGAGTTTTTTCCCATATGAACTGTGAAAAATTGTGCCTAGATACTCTACCTTAATCTGTACTTGTACAATTGGTTGTTTGAAGCAGTGTAGAACTTTATATTTACTACTATTAAATTTCAAAGATTTTTCAAGCTGAAGACAGCTTGCTAATTTTATTTATTAGGGAAAGGTGTCCCAAAGAGTTCTATTATTTACCTAAGGTCACACAGAGTTAGTGGCAAAGTTGGGACTCTTGTCTAAAGCTCTCTTATTTCCTTTTATGGTAAGATCACTGTAATTCAATGCTGAAAATCTTTATGTATATAATCTGATAGTCAGATTTGGAACTAGACATGGTCAAGATAGGCAGCCATCCAGTGTCAACATGAAGACAAATCAAGATCCACTTTCAGTATACTGTTAAAATAACCATAAACATTTTAACATCAGAAAATTGCATATATAACATGTACAAGTTGTAAAGATGTAAATTTGGGTTCAGTATAAGGAAATGCTTCATAACTTAGCTATTTGATTCTCTACCTGCTTTTGAAAGGAATGGGTTCCCCCTCCTTAGAAATTTCAAAAGAAAGTTGGATGAACATGAGTTTGGAACGTTGTAAAGGGAAGAAATTCATATTCAGTTTGGGGTGGTTTGGTTAGCATTGGAGATCCCATCTGACTCTGAGATCCCATGTTGCTGTGTTTCAAATCATATGAATTACAGCGAAGGCTCAAATCCTCTAATAAACAGTAGTAACACAGAAAAAGACTTTACAAATTTCGAACACAAGGGGCCACAGTCTTTAAGCCTTGACACACACATACACACACACACACACACACACACACACACACACTTTGTTCCTTCTCCCCATGTCTCATCCAGTTTCACATAAGGTTGAATCCTTCACAAGCATATGGGCAGCAGAATGTTTTCCTATATTCTACCTTAACAATGTAATAGGATGTCATGAGTTCTAGTACTTTAACTACAATGCCCTCAGTGATAGTCTCTGTAGCTATTGGAGGTGGGGGAGGTGAGGGAGGGAGGGAGGGAGGGACAGAGAGAGACAGAGAGAGAGAGAGAGAGAGACAGAGAGAGAGAGAGAGACAGAGAGAGAGAGAGAGACAGAGACAGAGAGAGAGACAGAGACAGAGAGAGAGAGAGAGAAACAGATGATTCATATGACAAAGTAAGTATAATCAACATCAACCATTTCCATTCTACAAAAGAAAAATGAAGCTACTGTTGAGGAAGAAAAATAAAATCACTATTGTGGCTTCATTGTCCTGAACTTTTGAAGGAGTCCCATCCTTTACAAAGGACATGACTAAGAAGCAATATCCTGCACTTCATCGCAAAAACTACTGAGTTTGCTTATATTATGGTTGCCATAAGGGAGAACAATAAAAATGCTAGAGCAAACCACTTCACTTTTAAAAAATTGTGAATGTGTCAAAAGCAAGTCAGCAAGTGATTATTACGTATATAAGAGATCATACACCATTCACATTTTCAAAATTTCATCAGAAACCA
The DNA here is from genome assembly GCA_028646595.1 of Phalanger gymnotis. NCBI lineage: Eukaryota > Metazoa > Chordata > Mammalia > Diprotodontia > Phalangeridae > Phalanger > Phalanger gymnotis. Next base: position 160,228,027 of record CM053624.1, read on the forward strand.
TATTTCAAGAAAAATACATGACATCTATTAGGGGTAACTTTCCTATTGTAGTTTATTTTGCTAAGCCCCATCCCCCCACTGATAATTCTTACCTTCTTTCCTTAACTGTTCAAAAAGTGATAACTTTCATAGGTCCAGTCCTAACTGAAGTACAAATGAAAGATCTGTTGAACTCTTATTTTATATTTAATTCCTAAAGTCCTTCTGAGCAGTTAAAAGAATAAGTGGGCCACAACATGAGCCACATCATGTTTATGTAGAACTTGAAAAGAAACAATGTGCAATAGACTTCCTAAATAATGTAGTCTTAACTTTAGACTGAATTATCCTCATTTAAAAAATTAGTTTGCCAAACTGTCCCTCTTCTATATAGGCTATTCTCTATGACTTTTAATAATCGTATTTTATTCAACAGACCCACATAAATTGCATAAATATAACATCACTAATTTACAGCCATCATTGGTGAAGGAAGCAGTTAATTCAGCACACACAACCAGACACATACAGCCAGGGACTTATGTCTTAAGGTATTTGGCAAGGACCTTCTTTTTTTTTTACTTTCTTTTTTTGTGTAAATAGTGACGTAAACTATTTGACAGCTGTAGAGAGATTTTTTTTTGTACTCAAGGTTACTTGGTAAAGACAAAAACACATGTTCAGAGATGCAGTGCTAAGATGAAAGTAACCATCTTGGAAAATTAATAACATTACAAGTAAATTCTCCCCTCAGGAGACTAGGAATTTAAACTGGACATGTAGTCTATTAAGCTGCTCCATCTGCCCCAAATACATATTTACTATGATGATTATAAATTCCCAAAAATCATCTATACTGTAAAATCAGCTGAAAATACTTCATAAAATACAGGCTTACAGGAGAAAAGAATATTTCTGTTTTCCCGATCCCAAACGAAAATGTTTGAGCAAGGTGGAATTTAGAGTTCTGCCTTGTTGCCCTGGGTCAGATAGAGGAGAATCTATTCACTAGAAATGTTGAAGGTCCTAAGTAATCTTTTTCCATAATGCCATTGTCTCCAACCATCTACAACTGTGTTAAAAACTTTGTGGCATAATCAAGAATCCCTCGTTTTACTCCATCTGGCTACTTTAAAAATGGTACAAATGGCAGTATCTTGCTAACAGCATTTCAGATGATCAAATTCTTCCCCTATTAAGAAGATAATCAAAAGCTCCTTAGTTTTAGTTAATAATTTCAACTTCTGCTTCCAACCGTGTCTTTTATTGGAGCTAAATCCTGAAGAGTAGAAACTGATTAATTAGAAAACTAAGTTGAATTTCACTTCTATTATTAACATGTAGGTGTATGTATGTGATGGGGTGCTTGGGTGCCTGTGCTTGGACCCTAATTCTAACATCACATTTCTCCTTAGCTGCTGCTTGGGTGCCTGTGCCTGGACCCCAATTCCAAAAACACATGCAGCTCTAAAATCACATCTCTCTCTAGCCTCAAAACACTAACCCTAGCAGTTTCTCTCTAGAGAAACAGGCCAGCATGCCTTAGTAAAATGCTTATCTCTCCTCCTGGTACAGTGGACAGTTGCACCTATAGAATTTATTAGTTTGACCAGTTGTATATATGCTGAACTGGCTGTGTACTGGGTCAGAGAGATATTCACTACTCACTGGCCTATCATGTGCATGCTAACATATGTATACTCTCTTACATTCATCTTGTCTAACAAGACATTGATGGAAGCAGCCTGGATATTTCCAGTCAGCCCTGATCATTAGTTGGCTTAGTGATGTTTCAGGCCTAAAACCACACCTCCATGTAGCCCCCTGCCTTGGGCTATTTCCCAGTGAACTCTGGGTAAGATACTTGCACAGTAGATACAAAAAGTGCATGTTCCTTTAGGAAATGACTACCCCTTAACCACTCCCTAATCCCACCCTGAAACAAGTAACTAAAATATTTGGCATGTTTTGCCCCAAAATATCCTATACAAACTTTATCTGCAGGTTTCCTAAGAACTCTTGCCCTCTGAAAAGTGTAACAAATCTTTTCCACCTTGACTTAAAGAATGCTTGAGATCATGAATTCATTCCAGACAGCCCCAACCCTCTCTAGTACTCAGGTCCCTGAGGGGTACTCCCCCTCAACTACCACTACTCTGTCTGGGAACTCCAGTTTTGGGGTTCCTGGACCACATCTCCCACATCCTCAACATTTGCTTACATATATACATACATGTGTGTGTGTATAATATGTATCATATACCATATACACACACATACATGTACATAAAAATGTGTATGTATATATCATATATGTCTATTTATGTTTGTAGTATATTTATATGCATCCATATAATATATGTTTATATGTATATGCATGTATATATACTTTTGTAGAATACATGAATGTATCTCTGATATATAAGATACTTACATATTTATATAATATGTACATCTATTTATATATACATATATTCAATTTCATATATATATACATATACACATTCAATTTCTACTGGGACTTCTAAAGGGTAGTTAAAGGGCTGAATACCTTAAAGGAACAAGAAAGGAGAAGGACCTGCATAATCTATACTTTGGACCTTCCAAGATTAAATAATTGAGAGTTAACTAACAATCAATTAATCAGTAAGAAGCTATTAATCAATTCTTGTGCACCAGGCACTACAGCAAATTCAAAGACAAAAAATGATAAATCCCTGCCCTCGAGAAGTTTACATTCTAATAAAACCCTAGATTCAGTTCTGATCAGGAATGCTTCTGTTTCATCTCCCTAGCTCCTCCCTTTGATACCAGGTATATTTTACTTTAAGAAATAAGGATAGAGCCAAGATGGCGGCTGGGAAGCAGTGACTGGCGTGAGCTCCCCACCAAGTCCCTCCAAAAACCTATAAAAAATGGCTCTGAACCAATTCTAGAGCTGCAGAACCCACAAAGTGGCAGAGGGAAGCAGGGCTCCAGCCCATGACAGCCTGGATGGTCTCTGGGTAAGGTCTGTCCCGCACGGAGCTCCCAGCTCCCAGCTGAGGGGAGCAGAGCTGAGCCCAGCAGAGCCGAGCCAAGCAGAGAGTGCCCTAGCATCCTGAATTACTGAGCTGTGGCATCTACCAGACCTGTCAACCCACAAAGAGCAAAGACATCAGAGAAGGTTAGTGGGAAAAGCTGCAGGACTGATGGTTTGGCCACCGCCCCTAGGGCAGCGGAGGTGGGGCAGCTTTAGAACTAAGGCTGCAGTTGCTTCTGGCCCCA
>CM053624.1:160231772-160280408 GCA_028646595.1 Phalanger gymnotis
GGGAGGGCAGACTGGGGAACAGGGCAACCAGAATGTACACCATCTTGGAGTGGGGGGGGGGGAATGGGGAGAAAATTTATAATTCAAACGCCTGTGAAAATCAATGCTGAAAACCAAACATATTAAAAATAAATTTAAAAAAGTAACAAAAAAAATAGTGACCAAGAAAAAAAAAAGAAATAAGGATATACAAAAAAATTGAATTTACACAATAGACAAATAAAAGGGTGCTTACTTGCTTTACAAAAAGGCTCATCCCTTTATAAAAGAGTTTACTTTTGAAGATTTACATCTCTCTATTTAAAGGAAGATTTAGCTTATGGACAATTCTTCAGAAGCTCATTGGATTTAGATTTTTGGTTTGGTTTGTGGAGTTGGTTTTATTTTTTTTTATGGGGCAGATCAAGGACCTACTGTTTCATTAGTATAAATTCCTTCTACCTATACAGATGTGTGACTTACAGTCCTAAATAGTTGCCTCTAGTCACTGAGAAGTGAAGTAGTTGGTCTAGATAGCATTTAAGAAAAAGGACTTGAAACCTGGTCTTCTGGACTCCTTGGGTGGTCCTCAGTCCTATAACTGAGGTGTCAAACTCACCTGAGGGCCTCTTTAGCTGGCAAAATTCCTGAGTGTGGCCTGATCCATATTAAAATGTATAGGGGTAATGTTTAACAAAATAAATAAAAATACAATACAACATAGATAATGCTTGTTTGTGGTTTTCTCAGTCAATATTCAGCCCTCAGGAATCCACTGATAATGGAGTTTGATGTCACTGCCAACATACTCTCTGTTTGGACTTAGTAGTGGTGGTGGTGTCGGTGCTGGTGGTAGTAGTAACAGTAGTAGTAGCAGCAGCAGCAGCATTTATAAAGTGATTTAAGATTTGCAACATACATTTAATCCTTCCAACAACCATGGGAGGTTGGTGTTACTATTTTGCAGATAAGGAAACTCCTAAGGCCCATAGGTTAAGTGACTTGAACAGGGTTATACAGCTAATAACTATCTAAGGAAAGATTCAAGCTCAGGTGTTCTGGCTACAAGTCCATCATTTTATACAACTAAGTTACCACATAAGCAAGATATATCTCACCCCAGAAGTCGATTCATTTTTTGCATTGGATCATTAGACTTCTTTCTATAAATTTTTCTCAAGATGCATGTGAAGTTTACCAAGGCTCTCCAGATAAAATTTTTTTTTTGCAAATGCAAAATATGAATTATTGTCCTCCTCATTTTTTATTGTGCTAGGCATGGGAATGGATTTTTGCATCTGCTGGCTCTGAGTTTTTACCACAGCAGGGTAGCTGGGTTAAAATCTAAATTCCTAAAGCAATACAGTAATACTTTGAACCATAGTGACATCCAAGACGGATAATGACTTTTTGATGAAGTAAGCAGCTCCTCAATGGCAAGAAGAGGAAAACCAAAACCATTTTAGTGCAAACCTGCTGCCAGCTCTCCTGCCTGAACACTGATAATAAATGGCTGCAAGGAGTTCTCAGATCTTTGGTGTGAACCTCTAAAAGCAATGATTGTCACAATTCACAGTGCTAAGGTACCTAAAAATTTGTTACATACATGTGTGTGTACAGACACACAAACACATATACATGCCCATATAGGTATGTATACACATGTGTTTATAATTATTTATTTTATATGCTCATATATAAATATGTAATATAAATGTAATACATATAATATGTAATATTACACATATATGTATTGACATATTAGACTTAACTAAACAGGATATATCATTATATATTTATATATACACAGATATGATTAAATATATAAAATTATACATGTAGTATATGTAATGTAATATTAAGTGTTTACATTTAATATGATAAATATGATTAAATATAATATATAGTTAAATTGAAATACTATTTTCTAAATACCTTCCATAACATAAGCAGCCTGTATCTTCTTTCAAGACAGAGTATCGGTTTATTTCAAATTTAGAGATACTGGCCTCGATTCAAATTCACGGCAGTTATAGAAACCAATGTTCCGTGCCTTGATTCAGGTGGCAAGCATTAAATCTTTTTCCTGCTGTCATGCAACAACAACTTTAATACAAATTAGCGCTGCCAACCTCAGTTTCCTGAGCTCAGAAGTCCTTGATGCTACTCTCTGAATTTTATTCAGACTTTCACATGGCTTGTGCTCTTCTGAAATTGTAGCATCAAACAAGAAACAAAATCAAAATGAAAATACAATTTAATTACTGCAGACTTGGTAATATAATTTACCACATACTTGTCGCCCCAAAAAATTAACATCAGGTTGTCTGGGGTTTTGAGAAGATAAAGTGGGGGTGCTATTTTATTAATGGGAAACTCAATCATCAGTTCACAGAGGATAATTTTCTCAACTAGAACTCAGTTTCTGTGACTGAAATTCTCCCTTCAAGTTAACTGTTTATTCTGAATGAAGACCTGTCAATCAGTAAGGTCTCGAAATTTGGGTGTCTGTGTCAGTTTTTCCTGGCTTCTGAGCCAAACCTTTCCAAAGCAGACAGTGTAATTAAAAGTATGTGGGATTTAAAGTTAGTAGAGTTCTAGGTTGCATGAGATAGTTATATAATCTCTCTGGCCCTCAGTTTCATCATCTGTCAAATGGGGATAGTAACACCCACCATAGCTACCTCATAGAGTTCTTGTAAAGATCAAATGAAGTAATATATTATAAAGCACTTTATACTATACAAATGTCAACTGTGTTTACATGCTACAAATGAAATGTTAAATTAAATATATCTAAATGAAATACTTGTTTCTTCTCACTAGAGAGGAAAATACAACTACCTCTGCACATAGGGTTACAAACAACTCTGAGATGAGCTTTACTTAGATAGATCCAAGTCCAAGTCACCAAAACAGTATTTCTAACTAAAATAGGATTCTTCCTTTTTCTCAAAATAAATATGCTGGACAAATAAATACTTAATTGCAACTTCACAGACATAGTGAAAATATCAACAAATAATTTAATTCCCTGGATCTCTGTGATTATGCTCAAAATCATGATCAAATGAAAATTTTTTTACAGTAACACAAATTCCAGTTTTAACTTAATAATTGAAATGGCAACCTACTATTAGTTCCCTTCTCTATTTTTAAGTTGGTATCAGTCCAAAAACCAAAAAGAACTGCAAATTTAATGAGTCTTCTACTTAGTCATGGAAGATCTAAATACACCACTTAAAAAGCTTCCAAAATAAAAGGTGCAATGCATGATGAGCCTTACATCTACTGACTCCATTCTTATAAAATTCTATTCTTAATAATAAACTAAACCCTTTCCATTCTTAAACTAATAATAATAATAGCTAACATTTATATAACACTTTAAGATTTGCAAAGAATTTTACATGTATAGTACAATTTATTCCTCCTAACAATCCAGTGAGGTCGTTTCTATTAATATTTGGTATTTATATGTCACTTTAAGGTTTACGAAGCACTTTAAATCTGTTAACTCCTTGGTTTCTCACAACAATTTTGTGAGGTAGGTGCTATTATCATCTCCATTTTACATTTGAGAAAAACGAGGCATCGACAGGTTAAGTGATTTGCCCAGGATTACCTAGCTAGGGAGTGTCTAGAAAGGCAGAATAGGAATCTGCGTCTTTGTGATTCTTGTCTGGAACTCTCTCCACTATTCAAGCTAGCTTCCATATAAAGAGAACTATTTTTTAGACCTTTTAGATCCTTTTGGTCCGGCTATCACAAAAGAGAAAGCTTAAAACCGAAAGAAAAATAAAGGGGAAACTTGTAACAAATAAGCATAGTAAAGAATACTAAATCCACATAGTGGTCACATACAAAAATGTATGTCTCTGCAGCTTGTGTCCACCACTTCACAGGAAGTAGATAACATGCTTCGACATAGATCTTCTGTAGACATAGTTGACCATCAAACTAACTAGAGTTTTTAAGTCTGTCAAAGCTATTTTTCTTTACAATGCTGATGTGTTTTTTGATTATCTTCTCCAAGAAAAATCTAATTTGGAAGGAAACTCTACAACTATATATAAAAAGTTTGGAGTTTTTTTCTGGGTTTTTTTTTTAGGGGGAAAAAGTAGCATGGGTGAAGAATGCACTAAAAAACATTGTCCTCTTGGTTCTGTTCACTATCCTGTCAGTTTCTACTAACCCAGATACTCTGAAATTGTCACTTTCACTATTTCTTAAGGAACAATGTTAATCCATTACATTCCCATTCAACATGTTTAGTTAATCCCTAAATGTCTAAGAGGTACCTTACTTTAGAATCTAATTCTTCCCCTTGCCCTTTTAATCTCTTCTTCAGGATCAGGAAGTTTGCTGATGACCATTTCCTCCCCAGTAATATCCTCTCTCTTAAACACCTTTCCTTCCTACTTCTTCATACCTTTTGAAAACATTTAGGTTCTGAAGGGGTGCTTCTTATTTCTCCTATTAGACTGTTAATATTTTTTAATCATCTGACTGTTCCTTTCAATTGCTCTAATAAATTTATCTTTCTAGGTTTTCTGGACTATTGTGTTTATATATCAAAGATCATACTCAAGTCTGGTCTTTTCATATGAAATGCTGCCAAGTCCACTATGCCATGAAAAAATTCTTTGTTCTTTCTCTTATGCCTTTTGTAATATTGTATTCCAAGATCTCCTCTGGTTTTTGGTAGAAACTGCCAGGGCTTGTGTGATCCTGCTGTAACTCTCAGCACTTGAAGTGGTTTGTTTTTTTTTTCTGGATGTTTTCAGTATTTTTTCATTGGTGATTGAGTTCTGGATTGGGGCTATAAAATCCCCATTTCTTTTCCTTTTAAGGTTCCTTTAAGGATGTAATAAGTGCATTCTTTGTATGTTTTTTGCCCTTTTGTTTAATAGATCTGGGCAGTTTTCATTTGTGATTTCTCAAAAAATAGCATTTTTTTAACATGTCATGGTTTTCAGAGAGTTGAACAATTCTCAAATTCTCTCTCCTTGACCTATTTTCTGAGTCAGTTTTTTTAAAGATAATATATTTTATTCTATTTTTTCAATGTTTTGATTTTGTTCTAATATTTCTTGCTGTTTCACAAATTCTTCGATTTCTGTTTGACCTATGCTGTTTTTCAGGGAGTCTATTACTTGATTAAGTCTATTGCTTTCCTTTCTATGCTACTTATTCTACTTCCAATTTTTTCCTCTAAATTCATTTCATTTTTTTTATCATTTTCATCATTTCTTCCCATTATTCATGATCTTTGTAAAAAATACATTTTTACCTTTGAGTCTTTGCTTTCAATTGTTATGGAATTAGCTTCACAATAATTTTTTATATTAATTGCTATGTTCTTTGACTTAGTCATCTCTTCAGCTTTCATTTCTGAATTGGGACTTTTTGCCTGGGCCAGGCTCCCCTGCTATACTTTTAGGTCAGGTGTTTAATCCCACTTGGTCTCATCCTGGGTCACTTGGGGCTCCTTCACTGACCTCAACCTCCCAGGGTTAGCCTCCTCTGGAGTTTTGAGGTTCAGTGTTATATCTTCAGCACCTTCTCTGTTACCTCAAAAGAGAATGTTAAGAGCCTCAGATCCCTCAGGCCTGGGCTATTGATTAACTCTATGTTGTTCTGCTGGACTACCTCATGTTGGTCCTTGCCCACTTCTACTCCTTGGACCTTACAAAGTTGCCATCCTGGGATGTCTAATCATCTGGGGATTTTATCAAAGCCTCCCTTCAATTTTACTGCCTCTAGACACATAGTCTTGTAGGTTAAATGTATACTGTCTATTTGTAAATGGACTTGCTTTGCTCGAAGGGCCCTTTTCCTATTTCCTGTGGGCTTCTGGTTGACTTTGAAATATAATTCTGGGGTAGAAGAAATCACTTATTGTAGCTTCTCCTTAGGTTTATTGATAATAATTAGTGTGGAGCAAAGTTTTAGAATTGGATGGACTATGAACATGGGAGGCAAACGGTATGCCTCCTCTTGAGGCAGTTATCTTGGCAGGAATTCCTCAGAAATAATGTTTTAAAGAAAAGAAAATGAATTGATTTCTACTCTTTGAGACTCTGAGTTTCGTCAGGATGACAAGGATGACTGTATGATTGAAATTACTTATCCAAAGTTACAATATGATTTAATAGGGCTAGACATTTCAGTAAGAGTGGTCAATCTGAAATTACTATGCGGAAACAGTCTCAAAGTCTAGAAATCATGTTTTTTTTCTTCTTTAAAACACATTTCTTCTTTCATGATTATCAAGAATCAATGGACTAGTTGTTTTATTGCTTCCATGCAACGCAAACAGTCTTTGAAAAGGCTAGAGATACAAATTAAACAAATTGGGTATGGAAAGTTATGACAACTTTGTCACATAGTGTTTTAAAATAACATAAAATATTACAAAAAGACAGAGCTTGATATTATCTCTACCCCCAGAATAATTATACTAAAGCATGTTGGAAGGATTACAATTATGCTTGTGGGGATAATGTTTTGTTCAGTAGTTTTTCAATCATGTGTGACTCTTTGGGAGCCCATTTAGGGTTTTCCTGGCAAAGACACTGGAGTGGTTTGCCATTCCCTTCTCCAGCTCATTTTACGGATGAGGAAACTCAGACAAACAAGGTTACGTGACTTGCCCAGGGTCACACAGCTAGTAAGTGTCTGAGACCAGATTTGAACTCATGGAGAGGAGGAGTCTTCCTGACTTCAGGCCCAGCACTCTATGCACTGTGCCATCTAGCTGCCCTGAGAATAATGCTAATGTTTATCAAAAACATTCCATAGAAACCATCTTCCAGAATCTAAAACTTAATCCAGAGAAAAGACTCATTTCTTAGCACTAAGTGGAAATGTTGCCTGTATAAAGTTTTCTTTGGGATAGAGGCAAAAGGAGGTAAATTAGGGCCAAATTAAATCATAAGTCCAGTTTCTCTTAAAAATGTGCAAGATTAGAATTCTTTGGTATACCTAGGAGTGTTCATGTGTGTCTATCAAATTCTGACTAATGAACAATGGAATAGGAATGACCAGGAAATAGACTATAATTCTGTATATAATTTTATACTGAAGGCTAATGTGGTATTTAAGTAAGAGCTTCTGACCAGATTAGTCATTAGTAGATAAAATTCTACCCAGCCTAGTTTATGAAATAAGATGAAACTCTTTTATTCATCTTTCTAACTGAAATTCTGATCATTAATCAGAATTTAATCATCAGGTATAATATATGAATTTTATTATTGGCAATAATTTCTATCTGATATACATCAAGTAAAATGAGATTGATTTATTATTAGTTTGGCAGTAATAATAATAATAACAACAATAATAATGGCTGACATTTAGCTAGCACTGCAAAAACTACTAAGTGATTTATCTACATCATCTCATTTGAGCCTTGCAAAAATCCTGTCAGGCAGCCACTGTAGATATTATTCTCCCCGTTTTACAAAGAAGGAAACTTAATTCCAAGGATATTTACTTACCCAGGGTCACACAGTTAGTGAGTATCAATGGCAGATCCTGAATTCAGGTCTTCCTGATTTAAAGGGCTAACAACGTCACAAGGGTGACGTCTTGACTTGCACCTGAATTGGATTTAAGTGTGATAGAGCTGGGCAAAGTCATCAGCCTCACTCTCTCCTCCAGAGTCATAGGAGTCCAGTGGCAAGACAAAAGCCAAGATGACTGGTGATTGCCAAAAAAATTAATATAGTGTGTATGTGTGCATCTGAGTATATATACATTAGCTAAAATTAGGCGATGCTTAATGGCAATGTCTAAAAGTACAAAGAGTTAAGATTATAGCCCTTTGAAGTAAAAAGAGCACTGAACTCAGTCAGAAATCTGAGTTTGTTAATAAATTTGCCACTTAGTAGCTGTGTGACTGTAGATAAATCATCTAACTTCTCTCTGCCTTAGCTTCTTTATTTATAAAAAGAGGGTACTGGCCCTACCTACCTCTCCAATGATTGTGGGGAAAGTACCGTACTTGGGAAACTTAAAGCCTTTATAAAGGTGTTGTTCTCATTATTACAGTCTATAGTAGTACTAATAATAATTAGGATAAATAGCTTCATTGACCAGACCTGCAAAATAGGACAGGACAAGAAGGATGTGGATGAGAGGCATGGCAAGGAGATACAAAATGCAGAAGTCTCTTCTTAGCTGGGCATCCAACATATGCCTTTCTTAGTGCCTTGGCTATTCAGCTAATTATATTTGTTCTTTCTGAGATAGATGTAGTCAGGAGATCAAAGGCTGAGGAAGCTTGGGCATGAAAGAAACAGATCCCATGAGATTGGGAGAAAAGGGAAGGTGGGGAGGGGGGACTAAGAAACAGCTATAAAATATGCAGTGCGAAGAAATGGCAAAGATCACGTTTTTAAAATACATATTTTGAGTCTCTTTCTCCTGTCTTCATTATACAGAATTTCTACAAGTCTTTTCTAGAAAGAAGATAAGCATACCATCATTAACAACATTTCTACCGCATCTTGAATTTTTGGTCCTCCTCTCAAAGAAGTGCACAGGCCTTTACTGTTCCAATTAACTCAATGATCTTTATTTGCTTTTTCATTTAGATGTTGACACTAACCAGATCTCTCAGTCTCAGAATCTCAACTGGCTTTCAGGCCTGAGCTATGGTCCATGTGTGAGGTTTCTGTATATATTTCTACTAAAAAAAAGGTAATTATTTGTTAGTTTCACTAATACCCTATTGCCTTGACTGAAAGGGTCAGTTATGAGAGGGTAGGCTGAGCCTAGAAGTTTAGAACTCTCTTATTTGGCATTCAGAACATATGTTCCTATTGAGCCAATATTATAAATGATGTTTAGATTCTTAGGCCAACCCACTCATTTAACTCACACCAGAACTGAAATATCACAGAATTACACAGATTAGAGATAGAAGGTAACTTATTTTACAAATCACTGAGAAGTTATTTCTTCAAGGTGACACAATTAGTAATTAATACCAGTGTTGGGATCTAGACCCAAGTTTTCTCACTCCAAGTTCAGTATTTCATATCATTACTATTAACCTGATTTCTGGGTCTTGGGGACTGGAGTTATTTATTTATTAAAAATGGAGTTAATGCTAGCATCAACTTCCCAAGTTTGTAGTGAGGATCAAATGAGATCATACTTGTAAAGCACTTAGAGCAGTATCTCGAACATAGTGAATACTCAATAAATGTTTGTTTCCTTCCTTTCCATTTGTTGTCATTTAGTCATTTTTCAGTCATTTCTGACTCGTTATGATCACTTTTGGGGTTGTCTTGGAAAATATACTGAAGTGATTTCGTTGAGGGTGAGACAAAGTCTAGGACCCCAAGACTGGAGTTTCCAGACAGGGTCGTTGAGGGGGACTACCCCTCAAGGACCAGAGTACTGGAGAGGGTTGGGGCCATCTGGAAAGAATTCACCATCTCAAGCATTCTTTAAATCAAAGTGGCGAAGATTTATTATGCTTTTCAGCGGGCAAGTTCTTAGGGAACCTGCAACCTTACAGGGGTACAGATAAAGTTTATATAGGTTAAACTTTAATAAAACTCATGCCAAATATTCTAATCAAGTGATTCAGGGTGGGATTAGGGAGCGGTTAAGGAGTAGTCAGTTCTTAAAGGAACATGCACTTTTTATATCTACTACGCAGGTATCTTACCCAGAGTTTACTGGGAAATAGCCCAAGGCGGGAGTGGGGGGAGCTACATAGAGATGTGGTTTTAGGCCTGAAACATCCCTAAGTCAACTAATGGTCTGGGCTGACTGGGAAATACCCAGGCTGCTCGCATCAATGTCTTGTTAGACAAAATAAATGTAAGGGAGTATACATATGTCTAGATCTAGCATGCATATGATAGGACGGTGAGTAGTAAATATCTCTATGATGCAGCACACAGCCAGTTCAGCCAGTACACAGCTGGTTCAAACTAATAAATGCTATAGGTACAGCTGGCCACTATATCAGGAGGAGAGATAAGTGTTTTGCTAGGGCATGCTGTCCTGTTTTGCCTGAGAGAAACTACTAGGGACAATGTTTTGAAGCTAGAGAGAGATGTGATTTAGGAACTGGATGTGATTTTAGAATTGGGGTTCAATTACAGGCACCCAAACACCCCATCAGTTTACCATTTCCTTCTCCAGCTTACTTTACAAAGGAGGAAACTGAGGCAAACAGGGTTAAGTGACTTGCCCAGGGTCACACAACTAGCAAGTGTCTAAGGCCAGATTTGCACTCATGAAGCAAGTCTTCCTGAATCCAGGTCCAACACTCTTTCCACTGTGCCATCTAGCTGCCTTACTTGATACAGGATTAAGGAGAAGTTTCTGGATAAGAGCATTAAACTGCTAAGAAATCATGGCTATCTTATTAACTTCATGACCTGAGCAAATGACCTCCTCTCTTTAGGCCTCATGACCCTCATTCAACAGGCAGTGTAGCATAATGGATAGAGAACTGACCTCAAAACTATGACAACTTGGCTTTAGGTCTTTCTGCCTTTGACACATTTGGCTGTGATATTGTGAGTCACTCATACTCTCACTGCTCTGCAAGGCTTTGGCAAAGGAGGCATCAACACATACATTGGTGGAGGGCATTTCTTCACGCTTAAATACTCTCTAATATAGGTACTGAATCTGTTAGTTCATTGCAACTCTAATGCCCTTTCCTGAGAACAAACAGCTCTCAGCAAACTTTAGAAATAAACAAAGTTCATTTTTTTACATACTCCTAATTCCTTATCTGTACTTTTCTCCTTTATCCTAGAGATGATATGCCCTCTCTGTGACAATCAGTATGCTCATGTTACCCTCTCATCCTGAGACAATTCGCTCTGGATCACCCAAATGCCTTCAAGTGCTGCATGTTCTAAATGTGCCTTTTCATCCTTTACGCAGCCATCAACAATTCCCATTATTCTTTCCCATCCAGGACATATAAGGCAAAAGGGACCTTAGCATCTTCTAGAACGAGTACACCTACTACAAACACCTATGGTGTTAGGAATAAAGCAATGTGAATTAATTACTTCATACTAAAGTATGAGGGACTGTTGGCCCAATAACCTTCTTTGCAGTACTTGCATTTTTCAAAAATAAGATATATGGTCATTCAAATTACTTAATAAAGTAGAGGGCAAAGTATTTTGTGCAGTGTGGGGAAACATTTTTGGAAGAGAGCAGGTAAGGAAGTCCTATGGGAAGCTTATCCCTGAAATCAGCTCCCTGAACTGATTCATATTTTACACAGCTTTCTTCACTTCCTCCACTCCTGAAACCACAGATTCCCTAAAAGCTACAAGACTGAGTGTTTGTTTTCTTGTTTCTTTTCTTCCCATAATAGCAGTGGTAGCTGGGCTCTGCTAGTCTGAGGGGAGCAGAGCTGACAAGGAGGAGGCTGTTTGTATGTATGAGTCATGGGTCATTTGTAAGTCAGGGACTGTCTGTACTCAGAGGCCTAATGCCTTTAATGAAGGCAAAACATTTTACTTAAAACAAACAAGGGATTGACAGTAATAAAAGTAACCTGTTTGATTTGATTGTCCTTTCACAATGGGCAGATTGGCCCATACTTATATATCATGGGTATGCATGTACCGGAATATATTTACAAAGTTTGCAAATTTGTAATTACATAAAAATTGGAAAAAAAAATCCATTCGGCAAAATACATATACTAGAAAGTTTTGTGGATGTTAATTTTTAATGTGCGTTTTACTGGTCAACTGTAGAAGATGTCTGTACAAAATATAAATAGGAAGCCAACATGGAAAAGGTAAAATTTTGTTCCCCTTATTTTCCTGGAAATATATTCTATTTGTTCTTCCTAATATTTATTTTAAATCCCAACATGTATTGGGAAGGAGGCGTTTTTGGTGTTGCTGTTTGTTGAGGGTTTTAGCATGTTACATTTTGGTTTTTGTTTAGAGGGAGGGTAGCATACAGCTTACAGGATGGAGAAGAAGGTCCATTCCTGGCTCTTATTTCTCCTCTTTGCTTTATATAAAACATTTGGCTAAAGCTAGCATTTCTAAAATGTAGGAGAAAAGACCCTGGATTTAGGAGGTAACTGAAAGGGACATAGTTTTTTAGACTGCTGCTCATGAAAACTAATGAAGGTGAAGGATATGAGGGAAATGGAACAGCTGAAGGAAGTGAGAAGAAAATTTGTAATGGATAAAATCCTCAGGCCTCTTGGCTTTCTTCAAAAACTATGAGTTTCTGGAAAAGACTCAGGGCTGGGTCTATATTATGCCAACAAAACCAGTGGAAAAGTTTAAAAAGTCAGTCATTTAACCAGCTGTTGTGGAATGCTGTTTCTTGCATAATCTTTTTTAAAAATATTTTTCAACTCAATTTTTTAAAATTGTTATACTTTCACAGAATAATCAATTTGCTTATTCATTGCTTCATTTTATTTTGATTCTCTTTAGCCCTCATTACGTCAAAAGCATTTTACAGAAACACTTTTGCTAACCCTCTCTAACAGCTTTATTTTTTTGAAGGAGTAATATTTATTTTTTATTATTTAGAAATATTACAAAGAAGTAAAACTGTACAATTAAAGTAAGTCAATTTTTCAATTTTATTTTTCTTAAGGCATTAACTTGAAAACGAAATTGCTATCATCATAATTAATCAATTATCATTATGTAACGTAAACATTTGGATGAGTGATGAAGTAAAAAGAGCACCAGTTCATAGGGTCAAAGGAGCTGGGTTCAAATCTTGCTTCTCTTTGTGACCTTGGGCCAGACATTTAACTTCTCTTGGCATAATTGTCAACATCTGTAAATTGAGGGAGTTGAACTAGATCAGAGATATCAAGCTGAGTGAGCCTGAACCAGATTAAAATGTAATTGGATGCTATTTTAACAAACTAAACAAAAATACAATAGAAAAAACATCTGGGTGGTACAGTGAATAGAACACTAGGCCTAGAGTCAGGAAGACTCCTCTTCCTGAATGCAAATCTGAATTCAGAAACTTACTAGCTGTGTGACCCTGGGCAAGTCACTTAACCCTGTTTGCCTCAGTTTCCTCATCTGAAAAATGAGCTGGAGATGGGAATGGTAAACCATTCTAGTATCTTTGCCACAACACCTCCAAATGGGGTCACTAAGAGTAGGACATAACTGAAATGACTGAACAACAAAAGAAACAACAGATCATAGATAACGTTAATTTTTTTAAGTCAAAATGCAGATCTTCAGGGATCTCTATGTACATTTGAGTGGCCATTTTTTCCTATTTGAGTTTGACACCAGATGGCTTCTAAGTTCACCTCCAGAACTAGAGCTTTGACCCAACATTCTTAAGTCCTAACTTAGTAAATATGTTCCACTCAACTTACTGGTGTATTTGATACGTTTTCTCTAATGAGATACTTTCACAAAATTCTCTTATAAAAAGTAATATTAAAAAAAAAAACAGAAAGAACTGTCATTTTGATGAGTGCAGGGAACTTTTGATATGCGAATTCCCTCCACAAATGGATCACAGCCCTTCTATGACTTAGAAGTTAATCCCTAAGGAGTTGCTTGAGGCCTTTCTTTATAAGTTAAACAACTTTCCCAGGGTCACATAGTGTTGCAACAATCTGGCTAGCAGCTGCTGTGGGGGTATAAAACCAACAACAACCAACTCACAGAACTCTGCAAGCCCAGGTTCTTTTGATCTGCTTTAGCAAGGAAAGCAATGTTAAGGAGTTAACAATCTTACTTTAGTCCAACATACAAATATCATTCACTTGGTTCAGGGGAAAAAGCCAGCACACTGAGCTTCAGAGCAAATACAAAGTACAAACATCAACAGACAGACCTTGTCTGAGTCAAATCTCAGTGCATGGTTACCAGAGTTTAACAAAGTCCCAACATCCAAGTTTACAAGCTGGAAGGCTCTTAACTACAGCTAGCCAGAGTTTCCGTATCAGCACACTGCCAAGAGTGAGAGCCCTAAGCAAATCCTAAGCAAATAGCTCTGTCTTCTCTTTTTATGCACTCTTTAGCCCTCATCAAACTGTCATCTGAGCAACCTGAACTTAAGATCTTACTATTGGCTCTGGAGTTAGCAACTCCCCCTAGGCCCTTGAGGGCTTCATGCCCACATCTAGTGAGCACCTAATAGCTAGGAGTTTTAGGCCTACTTGGAAGCAAATATATAATCAGACCTCCCTTCATGGGCCCCACCTCCAGCCCCACCTTAGTTACCTAATTTAACCAAGGAGATAAATGGCAAAACTCTTCAAGGGTACTTGGTTGAATAAGTGCTAAGAGCCCATCTTGATTCCCAATACATACTTAGTGTCAATCATTATTTGACTCAGATCCTCCTGATAGATCTTTGTATCTTTGAGCACAACATTTTGTCCATCTTAACATACTGCAGCTACACTGAAGAAGAAAAAAAAGTATTGTAGGGGGGCGGAGTCAAGATGGCAGCTGGAAAGCAGGGACTCACCTAAAGCTCTCCCTTGGGACCCTCCAAACACCCATTAAAAATGGCTCTCGACAAATTCTAGAACTGCAGAATCCACAGAATTGCAGAGGGAAGCAGAGCTCCAGCCCAGGACAGCCTGGATGGTCGCTGGGTAGGGTCTAGCACATGGAGCAGAGCAGAGCCCAGCGGGCCTGCAACTGGACCAACCAGACTGGGAGCCGGGTGAAACAGGCTCTAGCACCCTGAATCAGTGAGCTGTGGCAGTTACCAGACTTCTCAACCCACAAACATCAAAGACAACAGAAAAAGTTAGTGGGAAAAACTACAGGGGACAGAGTGAAAGGAGTTCACAGTTTGGCCACCGCCCAAGGGGCAGCAGAGGAGGGGTAACTACAGATCTACAGCTGCAGTTGCTTCTGGTCCCAGGCCCACCTGGTGGGAGGAATTAAGTGGCAGATCAAAGCAGGAGTGCGTAGCCTGCTTAAGATCTGAGTTGCAGTCCAGGTTGGTGGGTTTTGGGGGAAGAGAAGCCCTAGTGTGGCAGAGCTTGCTGTGTAGAAATATCTCTGAAAACAACAGCACAGCCCCTCAAGTTTGGGACAAAATATTCTCTATTCTACAAGCAGTCAAGCCCCAACAAAAAAACTCAAGGGTCAAGTAAGTTGGCTGGGAACATGGCCAGGCAGCAAAAATGGACTCAGATTCAGACTCAGAGGAATGAGATAGATGAGAGAGGAATACATTGAGAGAGAGAGAA
Source organism: Phalanger gymnotis (assembly GCA_028646595.1). NCBI lineage: Eukaryota > Metazoa > Chordata > Mammalia > Diprotodontia > Phalangeridae > Phalanger > Phalanger gymnotis. The sequence continues at coordinate 160,246,975 of CM053624.1, forward strand.
AGGGAGAGATAGAATGGGGTAAATCATCTCCCATAAAAGTGACAAGAAAAAGCAGTTCTGCAGGAAGGGAAGAGGGGTCAGGTGAGGGGGAATGAGTGAATCTTGCTCTCATCAGATTTGACTCAAGGAGGGAATAACATACACACTCAATTGGGTATCTTACCCCACAGGAAAGAAGGAGGAAGGAGATAAAAAACGGGGAACGATAGAGAGGAGGGAAGATAGTTGGAAGAGGTAATCAAAAGCAAACACTTTTGAAAAAGGTCAGAGGCAAGGGAGAAAACTGAATAAAGGGGTATAGGACAGGAAGGAGTAAAATATAGTTAGTCTTTCACAACATGAGTATTGTGGAAGGGTTTTGCATAATGATACACATGTGACCTATGTTGAATTGCTTGCCTTCTTAGGAAGGGTGGGTGAGGAGGGAAGAGGGGAGAGAATTTGGAACTCAAAGTTTAAAAGCAGATGTTCAAATAAAAGTTTTTGCATGCAACTAAGAAATAAGATATACAGGCAATGGGACATAGAAATCTATCCTGACCTACAAGAAAGCAAGGGAAAAGGGGATGAGGGGCAGTGGAGTGACAGAAGGGAGGGCTGACTGGGGAATGGGGCAATCAGAATATAAGCCATCTTGGAGTGGGGGGAGGGTAGAAATGGGGAGAAAATTTGTAATTCAAACTGTTGTGAACATCAATGCTGAAAACTAAAAATATTAAATAAATAAGAAGGGAACAAACAAAAAAAAGTATTGTAGTTGAAACAGACAACTGATATTTAATGCCTTGTGAAAACAGGACTGTGGTAAGCACATTTAAGCCCTACCCCCGCCAAAAAAAAAATGTAGCCCAACTCAAACCTATAAACCTGGTAAGTCTGTGTTTTGACATCATTGATTTTAGTGAACCTAGTTTATAGAATATTAAATAAAAATTATCTTTGAAATTTTAATACTGAAGGATCAAATCACTCATCCACAGGTTTGGATTCTGATTTCTATGTTAAAATCAGCATATCTTTTTTTTTTTTTCCTGAAGCAACAAAGTCTTTTAGAATGCCCAGAATATCCTACAAGCTGGTTTTCCCTAATATGTCTCCAATGATTATTTGAAAAATATATTAACTCTGCCACTGACAGAATATTCTACCTAATCTTAGCACAGTCCTCAGTTCACAGTAGGTACTTAATACATGGTTATTGATTGACTGATAGACTTTGAAAGCTTCCACTGGGAATTTCCTGAACTTCTATGTATTCTCAAATGTTTTTTAGTCATAAACTTAATTCTTAGGTCTCTTTGAAGTTCAGCATATGTGTGTGAATAGGTATACCTATAGATGCTTATAATTTGTATATACAACTTATGAGCTTTGTTTTTGGATTTTTTAAATACTTGGACTTTTTAAAATTATGTTACTATTCAAAGAATTATAAAATACATACTTATAATGTGTTTATCATCAACAATGCAAAATAAAAACTCAAAAATATGAGCTAAGAAGATGCTGGTTATAAAACTTGCTGTCTCCCTCTACTCCCAGTTGAAGTATTTGGTACTGTCAGCCTTTATAGCCCACATTTCTGGAATATCTGATAAACTCCTTTTCATTTTATTCTGTAATTACATTTAGTCCTTTTATTTCAAATTTACACAGTTAAGTAGGCTAGTGACCTATAAGAGAGTCACAGAAAAATACAAAATCTCAGAATCTCAATGTTAGGCCATCTAAACCAACCCACACTTTATTGAATAAAGAATCCACTCTATCATATAACTGGTGACGCAGAATTTGCTTGCAGACAAGGAATGGGAATTCCTTCTACCTCTAAAAGCATCTTATTCTATTTTTGGTCATCTCAATTGTAGCAAGATTTTCCTCATATTTAGCTGAAATTGTCTTGATTCTTGTAGCATTACTTTTTTTAAATATAATATGGGAAAAAATTTAAGGATAATAGAAAAAAAACTTAAGGATTTCATCAGATAAGATTTTTGGATGTTGCCTCCTAAGCTTTTGTTCCCCCCACACACATCTTTCTAGGCTTTTTGCTCCACTGTTAACCCAAGTTCTGACAAGTGAGGTTCATAGTTATTTATATCTTTTGATGTAATTCAGCTGTGGTTCTGGCTTTCACTTAAGTAATATTTATTCCCAACTAAAAATTGTAAAAAGCAGGGTTCCCCAAATGGGCAATTATCAAGGCCGACCCAGTCAACTGTGGCCTAATGAGCTACCCACAACTTTTGGGAGTTTTCATAGTGGTTACAGGGCCTTGGTCAGAAGGTATGGTAAATATCCCCTTTCCCACATTCATTTCCACTGGTGAAAAGGATGTGGCTGAAAGCTGTGAACATGGCCCCTCCCCTTCTGACAGTCAATTCTATAAGTAGGATGTCATGGGAGCGTGATGATTCTAAGCTAAAGTGTCCTATGTTCAGTGTCAGCAGCAATCCTTTACCCTTCCTAGAAGTAAACTGACAGTTGGGACTTTGGGGAAGTAAAAAGAGGATCTCAGTGTAAAAAGAAGGCTGGAGATCGCCTTATTTTAAAATCTCTCCTAAGCTCGCATTTTCCTCTGCACTGCCTTGTAAAACCCTAAGCCACCATTCTAACTTGTTTATTTCAGTTTAATACCTTCATCAGCCACCTTCTTTCCACTTGGCAAAGCTTTGCTTATTAAATGTTACTTGGCGCTTAATTGTTTAAGATAAAAACGATCGATAATATATTGCTTATTAAACAAAATACCAAAAAAATGTTGTTTCCATGATCTTATTTACTTATTTACTTTCTGTTTAAGTTAGAAAAGGAAAATTTTTCAGTCTTAGAAATGTACTTAATGCATCATATTGTTCATTAAATACTACATAAAACTCCTTCAGGCCAGTCAACTTTTCACCATTAGGATGCTCGCTATTAAGAGAGAGGACCAATTTTAGTTCTCTAGTTATTATATTAATATGTCATTAATAATATAATATTAATCATATTGCCATATCATTTGGTATTTTTTTTATTTTGTTGGGGGCCAGTTAATTCTAAGGAACTATGACAGTTAAATGCTTGCATAAATCTAGGTTTCGTACACTGGTTACAATCTTTATCCCTCACTAATATTTGCATTTAAAACACCTTTATATGATCCTAGTCCCTCAGGCATTCTTATTAGGCCAACATTTTCCTCTTTCATTAATGGTTTACTTAATAGTTGATCTAGTTCTACCTTTATGCTGATGACGCAATTTCCTACAGAAGAAATAAATCTTCAGTGCTTAATAACTACAAAAATGATTGAGTAAGTTCCAGAAGAATAAAAAGCTTAGTCCCAGAGATTTGGAATCCACTTGATATTAGATCAAGCAAATGCCTCTTTTGTCCTTCTCTTGTACAGATCAAGTGCAATTTCTTTAAAATTACTCATAGCTATCATGTGATTTTCCCAGATCACTGCAATCTAATCAGGATAGTCGACTCAAATTAAGGCAAAAACAAAAGTTTGCTTACAACAGTGTATAAAGTATGTGGCAATATACTCGGCTCTTTTTCCTCGCTAATTCCTTCCAATTCTATAAACACGACTGAAAATAGTTTTTGGTTGTCTGTTTAGCCAAAGATCACTTCAAATGGTGTCACATGGAGAGAGTTACACGAATAGTAGTTGATGTTTGATAGGAATGGGACATTTTACTGATGTGGTAAATAACCATGAATCATCTCCAAATTGGAATACAGACCAACTCTTTATGGAATGTTACCCAGATTAGTTATAAGGATAAAGTAGCAGAAGCAACACAATATGGTAGCACTAGCATTCCCAAGTATTTTCAACAAATAAAAATATCTTATTCATCCTTACAAGCCAAATATTAGCTTTAGTTGTAAATGTTTGTTTCCAAAATGGAAATATTCATTAAATATTTTCAGGTTGGAAATGTTTATTTTAAGAATTGCCATGAAATTACCATTTGCTTGGGGGAATGAAGACAGACCAAGCATTTCTCTAAATCCTTCCAGAGGTTGGCAAAGACTTACATTTTCAAACAAATATCCTTGGCAAAAATCCACTTGCAGTCAAGACAAATGAGCAAATGAATAAGAAACCATTTGTACCATATTTCAGAGCTTCATTTTCTACATGTTCCTTACCCAGCAATCAAAGCTGTGTTTTACAGAGGTCTTCCTCTACTTCCTATGATATCTGCTTGCATTTATTAAACTATGTAAATTTTGAATTATACAAGCATTGAGATGTAAATCCTTCTTGACCTTTTTTTCCTCTTGGGGAAGAAAAATTTTCATGCTAAAATATGACTTTTTAAAAAATACCACTCTATTTTATTATTTCACCTACAAACTTGACTATTTGATATAGTAATAAGGCATCTCTGCTTTTCCCTTTGATGAGCTAATAAGCACTGAAATATTGTATGGATTAACTCATCTCTCCCAAGGTGTTATAGCTTGATATTACACAATAGCATGTTTGGTATAATGGCTTGAGAATTCTCTTCTGCTCAGATTCTGCCTGATCTCTAATATACTCACCTTTAGGGCACTGCATAAGGTGTCTCTTTAGTTTCCCACCTTTTTCTTCTCTTTGAACTAACTCTGTATGTTAATATCTGATCTCAATATTATTCTGCTCACAGGCTGACATTCTACCAAGAAAATATGCAATGTGACAATGGTTTTTCTTGTTGGCTAGCATAAGAAATTGTATTTCTCTACAATAAAACCCTCCAACAGTTTTTCCTAATAAGGTTTTCAAATATGATACAATCAGATGTTTAGGTATCCTCTTTATGATCACCATTACTCTTCTCCCCTTCATACACTATGCAAGATACACTGAAGTATTCCACACTCTCCTTGATTTAGCTACCATTCAGGGAAAATAGATAGATAGCATAAGCCTTAGGTTCACTTACATTTTCTGGAAAATGTGAATAAAGATTCATATTAGCCTGGAAATTTTACAGAAAGATTACGAGTTAGTCTCTCATAGAATGTTTCTATTCTTTTGTATTAAATGATGTATTTATCCAGATACATTTGTACATGTTGTCTGAATAAAGCCTCTATTCTTAGTACTCTTCTGAGAAAAGCATGACTGAAAAAGAATACTGGCTAGTAATGGAGTGAGAGTGATGGATAACTTAATGGTTAAGTCCATATGCTCAGCTGGTATCCATGAGAGAAAACTAGAGGAAATTCCTCCTTCCTCAAACCTCTACTCCCACCCTGAGTATGGATACTCTGTAGAGAATTTATCAACAAGGATGGATGAGAGTGACATGGAATGAAAGATCATAGATTGATTGTGATCTGTATCATTGGTAATCATATCAGTGATATCACAGATCCACTCAAATATTGATTATGGAGAAATGTTAATATTCCTAGACATAAAACATATAAACATTAGGATACAGTCAGTTGTTGAGAAATCCACGAAGTAAAGTTTCCTCTTTACTAAACTTGTAAATGTTGGTTAATTTGGGTCTAAGATAAAGGCATTGTTGTTAAGGATAAGCACCATACCAATCTCTTCTGAAATCAGTGATGTATGTCAATACCCATGGGATTCACACTAGACAGATTATCCATAATTAAGATTATATCCACATGTCATGAACCTTACACAAGATGAATGTGTCTCAGAAAACAAATAAATTCTCAGTGATTGATTGACATGACAATACTCTATCAATGTGCAATTATTTTCATAGCAAAGAAAAGTTCAAAAATAGTAGAATGTCAGGGGCAGCTAGGTGGTACAGTGAGTACAGCACTGGCTCTGGAGTCAGATGGACCTGAGTTCAAATCTTACCTCAGCACTTGACACACTTACTAGCTGTGTGGCCTTGGGCAAGTCACTTAACCCCAATTGCCCTGCCTTCCCCTCTCCAAAAAAATAGTAGAACGTGAGGAAAATCCAAAGCCTGTGATGAAGTAGCTTTGTTTTTTCCACTGTGTAAAGACTGAGTCTATGGCTTTCTTTCAGTTACAATAGCTTTCTTATTTCAAATCATTCATTTTGTCATTAAAATATGTGAACAACCATCTTTGGATTATTTAATAAAATCTTAGAAATAAGACACAATAACTACTCTGGAACTAGCTTTTTAATGAGGATTAGTGGTAAGTCAAGATTTGTGGGATTTCAAGGGAGAAGTATGAAAGTTCAAGTTTTAATCTCTGTTAGAAAGCCAAGGGCCCAGAATATGGAGTTGAGAAAAGAGGTAGGAAGAGGGTCTCAGTGGGCAGGGCAGGCATCACTTCAGAATCAGTATCAGGCATAAAAAACAGTGCTACTCCCAATCAGAGAACAAGTGAGTTCTCAATTTTCATGGCGATGACCTTATAATAATGTCTTATCCTCCCAATTCGTCAACCTTCTCAGTTTCCTTAACCTTCATCTTCATAATACCTTAGATACGAACCACTTAATATGATGACATTTCAGATCTCATTACCACCAAAAACTACTCCATCCTTATGACCCTAAACTCTGAAATTTCCCTCCTGTTCCTTTTTTTTTCTCTCATACTGCTTTACTCCTCCTAAACATGCTCTTCATCCTCAAAAGCTATAAAACTGCTGACTCACTCAATCCATAGCAAAATCACATTGTCTAATATCAACTGGAGACTTAGCAGTACAGGACAATTCTTATCACACTCCACACAATGGCCATTCTAAAATCTCCCGTATCCTAAAACCCCTAAGTCCACCCCCACCTGAATTCTCAACTTGGAAGATGTCCATCCATCTTACTTCATTAAGAAAATTGGGTCATTGTTCATGAGCTTCCTAATGCCCCTCCTCTATACCTCAAAACTCTGTTTTCACCTGTCCTCTCTTTCTTTGCTACACTATGGGAAGACGAGGTAGTGCTCTCCTTTCACTTGTACTCTTGACTTAATTATTTCCAGACTCCACTGCAACCTTGTTCCATAGCTCTTTTCTCTCTCAATCCAATCTCCATCTCTTTGGGTTCCTTCCCTGATGCTTACCAAAATGCTCATATCTTCCGCATTCTCAGAAACAAACAAAAAAGTTTACATTATCTTGCCATAGCCTCAAGTTATCTTCACTTCTCCTTCCCTTTGCTGGTAAATTCCTAGAAAGAGCAGCCTACCCTCACTAGCTCCACTTCCTTTCCACCACTGAATCACTATTCAGCCTCTACTAGTAGGGATTCTGATTTCAACAAGATGCTGAAAGTACTCCCTTCTATGTAACCAATGATCTCTTACTGTCAAGTCCAATGCCAACCTTGATATTTCGTATGCCCACACCCAACCAGTTTTCAAATTCTGTGAATTCTATTTCCACAATATATCTTACATCCATCCTCCTCTCCTCTTCACTCACACTGTCCCTACACTAATTCATTCCCTCATTATCTCTTAGACAACTCTAATAACTTACTAAGGTTCCTACCTCCAGTCTCTGCCATCATAAATCCACCCTTCATACAGTTGCCAAAATAATAAGCCATTCTATCATTGATCAAAATTCTTTGGTGATTCCCTGACCAGTGGCCTTATGAAACTGTCCACAAAATTGTCTACTTCCTTCCCTTTCGATCTAAGCTTTATAGCATCACAAGCTCAAGGCTTTAAAATTTTCAGTGAGGAGAATATACTATCTCCAAAGGTGGCCCATTCCACTTTGAGATTGCTCTTCCTGTGAGGAAGCAATTCTGTACCTCAAACCTAAAGCTGGCCTCTTACAATTTCCATCCCTTTGTCCTGAGCTCTGCCATCCACAATCAGAACAAATTTTATCCCTCTCCCACATGAGAAACCTTGAAAAAGACACCTATTGTATTCTCCCTGTATGCTCCTCTCCAGACTAATCATCTCAGTTCCTTCTACCAGACTTTATTAGGCACAAACTCAAGGCCCTCTGCCATATTGGTTGCTCTCCTTGGAGTTATCTTATGAATATCCTGCTTAAAATGTGATACCCAGAAGTGAACATTATTCAGATGTGGCCAGATCAGAGCAGAGTATCTTTGCCTGCCAAAATATGACCCATCTTCTTTGAAGCTTTCTATAGTCCCTCTGCAGAATTCATCTTTCCTTCCTCAGACCTTGCATAGCATTTTACATTTCTTATATTTTTCCCTGGCCACATTTTGTATTTGCTTATATATGCATGTATTATATTCTCTCTCCCCCCGCCACTTACTTATAAGTTCCGTGAAAGCAGTCACTAAGTCTTATTTACCTATCGATTTTTAGGAGGACCTAGCACAATATTTGGCACATAGTAGATATGTAATAAGGGTCTACTGAATTCAGTTGTCACTTAATTTTGGTTAGGGTAAAAGTAATAATGTACATAGCTGTCAATCAAGCACAGGGGAAGACATCGTAAATATCAGTACTTTTCTGCTTATTTACATTTTGTGCGAGAGAGTTTCTTTATGGGGAATATTAACATAGGCATAGAGGATAACTCAACTATACTTCCAGGCAGGGGGAGGGGAATAGGAAAATGCCATTTCATTTTATAACCTCTTCAATTTTACATGACTGAATTTAGCCATTTTGCTTTAAATCAATTTGAATTATTACAAGTATAATTTCGCTAAATATAAATTTGATGGAATTCAAAATTTATGGAAATATAATTAGATAGAAATTGGATCTAATATAATCCTAATTGTCAATGTTCCATTGTTCTAGAATTTATCTATTTGGTCATATCTCTTGTAGATGAATAAATTGTGAATGGTGCACTTGGTACTTATGGGTTTTCATGGTTCCCCACGTCTGATAAAAATAAGAGCTCAAATTTATACAGCACTTTACAATGTATAAAGTTTCCTGTCTGGTAGGTAATATAAGTATTATTATATATATTTTAGAGGAGAAGTTTATAGGGGTTAAGAGTTTTGACCATGGCAACTTGACTAGTAAGGAATAGAGCCAAGATGTGAACGCCTGAGAGTGGAGCCATACTTTTACAAATAGGATAATCTACAAACCTGATATTCAGCATGGAGGCTTAGTACACACTCTGCAGAGGATAAAATTGGGAAACATACACATCAAATAAATATTTAACTGAATCAGAATCTCAAAGCTGGAGAGGATTCCAAAAGCTGAATGGGAACAGGAATCTTTACAACAACCATACAAGCAGCTATCCAGCTTGGAGACTTTCAGTAAGGTGAGAGCCCACTATCTTTCAGGACAGCCCATCTGATTTTCGAACAGTTCTCATTGCTTGAGGGCAGCTAGGTGGCACAATGGATAGAGCGCCAGGCCGGAAGTCAGGAAGATTTATCTTTGTGAGTTCATATATAGCCCAGACACTTGCCAATTGTATGACCTTGGGCAAATCACTTTACCCTATTTGCCTCAGTTTCCTCATCTGTAAAAAGACCTGGAGAAGGAAATTGCAAACCACTCTAGTATATTTGCCAAGAAATCCCAAATGGGCTCACAAAGAGTTGGACATGACTGAACGATAACACTATTAGGAGGTTTTCCCTCATGTTAAACCTAAATCTTCCTCCATGCTCTTTCTAGCCATTATTCCTCCAATGCTCTCAGGGTCAAATAAAACAAATCTAATTCAACTTCCATATGATAATCTTTCAAATACTTAACAAGAATTATCATATATCACCTTCCAAGTCTTCTCTTCTACACCCAAAACATCCCTATTTCTTCAACTGAACTGCATATGCATAGTCTAGTTTCTTTACCTTCTGCTCCTTCTCCTCTGAATGTTCTCCAGATTGTCAGTGTACTCCCTAAAACATGGTACCCCAAACTTAGACTATGACCTGCTCTGAGTAGAATAAAGAGCAACTTTTGCATCCTATATTCTGGACCCTATGCCTGACTTGGATTTTTGTTCCCAGAATGTGATAGGAAATACTTAAGATTAGCAAAATATTGGCAATCTACAGAAGGTTGTTGCTACTATTGTTGTGTTTAAGCCCTAGAAAATTGTGATTTACGTCCTTAGGTAGCTATAGATAACAGAAATTAGTATACCTAGGATGTGACAGACATATTGATTATTTTTCATGAGTAGAAGGAGTTGTACCAGTAATGAAGCTGGAACTGATGGTGAATCAGCATCCTAAGTCAGAGCAGGGCATGCTGCCCAATGAACCAGACTTGATTTTGTTGAGGTTTTTTTTTAATGTAGTGTTTTCTATAAGGTACAAGCATAAAAATAAGGATGATGAACACTAGAAAGAAGAGCAATAAGTTTTTTCATAGGATTTTAGGTTACTAAAAATCTTTTCACACAATACATACTTTGAACAGATTCATGGAGAGCATACTATTCAATCTGCTCAGATAACCAAGTTGGTATGGCTCAGAATACATATTCCTCCCCTCAGTGACAATATATCTACTGAAGATGAATTGGATATAACTGATATGACATAAGCATTGTAAAGGGTTGTTGTTTGGTGTTTGTTTTGGTTGATTTATATCATAATGTTGTGTATGTCATAAAGGAACAGAAAGTTGAGTGGGAATCCAGGAAGAATGGAAACATGAAATTGTTTTAAAGGTAAAAAGTACCAATTAATGAAAATTTATGAATGCCAGCTATTGAGAATGCAGCCCCATCATGCCCATGACTTAGGACATTCCTACCTAATTGCTTGTATCTCAGATCACCTTGTTGAATTCAAGTTACCTAGCTAAAGTGAAGTATGTCCTTGCATCTTAAAAGCACTGTCCAATGTGATTGCCATAGTCAATGGTATTTAAAGATGTTGAAAATGCAAGAGGTACCAAAAGTTTAGAAAAAGGCAGATATTCTTATTTTTTAAAGGAGGGAGGAGAAGAAAAAAACAGAATCTACAAACTATTGGTTAGTGAGCTTGACTTCAATTCCTGGGAGAATTCTAGAAGCAATGATTAAAGAAATGGTTGATGAATGTCCTGAAAGAGAAGGAATGATTACAAAGGGCCAGTGCAGCTTCACCAAGAACATACCTTGAGGGCTGGGGCTGTCTTTCTGTATCCCTAGCACTTAACACAGTATCTACCACAAATCGGGCACCTTGTAAATGTTTATTGATTGACTGACATCATACTGACTAAGAATTTTTTGGATCGGATTAATCAACTGGTAGATGAGGATAGTGCTACAGATATAATTTGCTTAGATTTTAACAAGTCTTTTGATAAAATATCTAATACGGTTCTTATGGAGAGGATGGAGAGGCATGAATTAGATGATAACACGATTAGATGGATTCAGAAAAGATTAGACAGACAGACCAGAAGAGCTGTCAAAGAATAGCTATCAATAGTTCAGTGTCAATATAGCAGGAGGAGTACACCGGGGAGTGATGCTTGACCCTATGCTGTTTAACATTTTTATCAATAACTTAGACAAAGACACAAATTATGTACTCATTTCTTGATGACTCAAAGATGGGAGGGGTAGCTAACACACTGGATGTGTTATCAACATCCACAAATGACCTTGATAGGATAGAGCATTGGGTTAACTCTAATATAATGGAATTCAACAGGGAAAAATGTAAAGTCTTCTACTTGGGTACCAAAAAATCAACTTCACAAGTATAATATGGAAAAGGCATAGAGAGCCAGCAATTATTGTACAGAAATTAACAATTAACAAAAATATCTTAAAGTATTAGTGATCTAACAGGTTAGTATGAGTAAATAATGAAATGTGGTAGCAAAACCAATTCTATCTTAGACTGCGTTGAGGGTCATAGCTTTCAGAAATAGGAATATAATAAGTCTACTACATTCTGCCTTTGTTAGACTTCATCTGGAATTCCATTCTGGGTACCATGGTTTAAAATGTCATTGAAAAACTGGAGAGTGTTAAAAAAAAAATGATAGCTAAAATGGTGGAGGACTTTGAGTCCATGGTATGAGTAGATCAGCTGAAGAGCTAGGAATGTTTAGCTTAGAGATAAGAAGACTCAGAAGAGATGTGATATCTCTCTTCAAGCATCTGAAGTTGTCACGTCAGACTAGAATTATTCAATTTAGACCCAGATGGAAGAACCAGGAGCAATGGATGGCAGTTGCAAAGTGGCACACTTAGGTTAATTGTCAGGAAAATCTTCTTAACAATTAGAGCATTCCAAAAATGGATTGGATTGTCTTGAGAGGTGGCAGACCCTACCTGTTTGGAGGTCCTCAAGCAGAGGACCAATCGCTACCAGATTGTTATAGTGGAGGTTATTTTTTGTGCATGGGTTGTATTAGGTGGCTTCTATAATCTCTTTGAACTCTCAAATTCTAGGATTCTGGAATTTCGTGAATGGATCTGGCCAATCCAAAATTAATCAAGAAGCAGGCTTATGTTTGGCAGGAAGTCTTGGTCCACCAGAAAATAAAGAGGAAAAAATGAGACTTTTAAGTAGTTCATTTTACTTTGCTTTCAGTAAGCACATGACCTCCTATTAAATATTTACAAAAGTTGTGCTTTATCATTAAAATGATGAATGTGGAACCAGTGAAAATACTATGCAAATAAGATAAGAATATAGAATGATGGTAAAAATGATATTCCATTATATATCCTGCTCCACGCACTCTATTCTGTATTTTAGCCAATTTGTACAACTCTCTGACCCCTATTCATACTTTGGGCTTTTCCATTTCTGAATTTTAGCTCATGCCATTCCCTATGGCCTAAATAGACTTAGTCTCAAACCCCTATGCCTTTTGAAGTCCTACCAATATTGATTCCTGGCTTATTATAGATTCCTTTTCACATACTCTGTAGTACAACCAAACTGGCCTTCTTACTGTTCAGTCTACAAAACACTCTGTCTCCTGTCTCTGAACATTTGTATAGGTCATCCTTCATGCTGAAAATGGACTTTCTCCTTTCCTCTGCCCCTGAGAATCCTTAGATTCCCTCAAAACTCAGCTCCATTGCCACTTCCGACATGAGGCTTTTCTGACCCATCCAGCACTTAGTGACTCCTCTCTAACATTGCCTTGCATTTATTTTGTATCTCTTGTGTACCACTTTTCTTCCTTGATAGAATGTAACCTACTCAAGACAAGAAATCGGCTCACATTTCTCTTTATAACCCCAGTGCCTGGCCCATAGGGATAGGGATAAGAACTAGAGTTGTGATTTCATTGACATTGGGTAAGAAAAGTCCTTCTGCCAAGGCAAGTTCAGCAGCTTAAGTGTTTAGAGTGTTGCCTACAGTACTTAGTGGTTAAGTGACTTGTCCAAGGTCACACAGCTAGTACGTGTCAGAAGCAATCCTGGCTTTGAGTCACATTCTATAACTACATCATCGTGCTGTCCGCAAAAGACAGAAATACTACAGGTAAGTCCTGAACCAACCTGATTTCAAGTGTTCCATCAGATCCAATTAAGTTGGGTTCAACACAATTTATATACCTAAAATTATATACCTAAAACCCACGGTAGTCCAACACAATGTCTTCCTTAATCTTAAAACTACTATTCCAAGTTTTCTCTATCAACTTTGTTGACAATTACTCTTCTCCTTGATTCCATAAGTAGCCTATATTGCTAATTTCCAGGTATGAATAGAGCTGTGATGGCCTTAGTAAGAGGATATCGAATAGACAGAATAGACATTTCCCATATTTACCACGGGAAATCTGGCAGTCAGATTTTTAGATGACAATTTACAATTTTACCTTCATTTATATTCTTGAAACTGTAGTGTGGAATTAAAATAGGAATTATGAAACAATGTCCATACTAAAGATTAACTATTCAAAACTGGGGAGCCAAGTCACTGACTCTTATTAAGTAACCTTCCTAGTTATTGTAGCTTGTCTATCTCCCTTCCATGTACAGGGGGAAGGTAAAAGAAGAGAAAAAAGGCACAATAGAAAAGCATCGCTATCTAAAAATATCTCCCCAACACATTCCATTAAAGATAAATTTCATTTAATATGCTGTTTTTTTAAAGTGACCACGATTCACATATTCCTTTGAATGGACCTAAACAGATTATCTCATGATACTTAGCTCATACTCTCCACATTAAGGTAATGAGAATTTTAATTGGGGTAAGGGGAGAAGACAATAGACAAGAATAGAGTTAAATTGCTAATATCTCTTCTGTATGATATAATTTTGCTTCTTTGAATGCCGTAGTTACAAAAATGGGAAAAATGAATTTAATTTTTTGAGACAGTTTTTTGAGTTAGAGAAGAAATCTTGAAATCAAATATCTCTGATAAGAACTTAATATCTGAGATATCTAGGAGATTTGCACAACTTTTAACTCTTCAAGAAAAAAAAAAGTTGGAAGGTCTTTTGGCCAAAGATAAATAATGTTCAAATAAACATGAATAAACAGTGGACTAAGGATGAAATCTATAGTTGTCAGTCTAGAGAATTTGCAGAAAACTATAAGAGTTGCCATAGTTATTTCAACAAAAATATAAATGTTACTTGTGTGATGGCTTTTTTTAAGGCCATAGGATCACTGATTTAGAGATAGAAGTGCCTTAGATATCATTTCATCTACCCTTCACATTTTGTATGAGGAACCTAAGGCCCACATAATTAAGTCACTTGCCCAAGGTCACGAATTTAAGATGCAGAACAGCCAGGATTTAAACGAAACGACTTTCCTCTATACTATATTCAACCCCCAATTAGACTATTGAATGGATGACTCTGCCTTGTCATTCCATCCTGTGCTCACATACCTCACCAGTCCAGAATTAGCATCTCTCCTAAGCCTCGTACAATGGGGCACATGAACTACTCAACATCTGAGGGGGCCCAGAGGCAGAGCTAACATGACTGAGAATTGGAGGATAAGTAGATCAAATTTACCCATGATTCTAGCAACCCCTGCCTTGACTGGCAAGAACTATATTCATCAACTGCCCCATCACTTTGCATATACTTTTGTTCTCATTCTACTTCTTACTTAGTGATCAATTTAAAAAAAAATTACCATTGCTACTGCAAAGGGCCATATTATCTATTGCTTTATGGCTCAACTTGGAATTTCTGTGATACCGTTTTGCAGGCCACCTAGTTAATCTTCTTTTCCTGGACTCTTCCATATCCATCCATGTCAGCCCCATTCTTTCCATGTCTCTCTCTCACTCTAGCCTACCATTCTAATGTGACTTCTGGAACCCTCATTGTGTTGGTAACAAATTGCCATTCACAGTAGACCATATCCTTACCCCAAATAGATTTTTTTGTGTTTTATATTTAAATTAGCACATACACATTGCTTTCTTCTTAAAGATAGGAACTAAGCACCTATCAAATTGGCCAGAACTTGGCAGGTACTTAATAAATGCTGGCTGAATTGTAAACAACTTAAAAAGATCTTATTTAGTGCACTGGTCCTAATAATAGCAATTATTTTCTTATTCAACTTTTTAAACCACGAACTTTGAACCTGTACAGTAGTAAAAGGAAAAAAAACTATTTTTAAAATTCTGTTGAAAAATACACCCCAAAATAATTGATATGTCTTTGAAACTTTAAAGTGGTAAAAGGAAAGAATTTTTTTTAAAAAGTCCTGTCGAAAAAGTAAAAAAAAATTCTATAGTTTAGATAACATCTCACCATGGAAATTTCCTCCACTGCAAATGATTTTGGAACACATGAAATTTTCAGATTAATCCCCTGAGCTCTTGTCTATCCATCAAATCTGAATTTGTTAACTTCCTACTTTGTGGTGTTGCTCCTGGTTGTAAGACATTTCCAGAATTTCACTACTGCCTCAGTTGAATTCAACCACCAAATTTATTTATCAATAACACTGTGAATAGTTTTTATTTAGTGTTATGTTGAGTCACATGTATAGTATGTCACTTTAAAAAATAACTTAATACCCACTACTACTTTCATTTTAAAATCCCTCAGGACATTCCTGAAATAAGAAGTTTCTTTTCAATGAGATTTTCATGAAAGAAAAATAACTAAATGTCCTATCTTTATTGAATAAAACCAGCATGATATTTATCACATTTAATGTAAGAAAACTTAATCTACTTTATATATTTTTGCAACTAAAGAATATTTGTGAATGATAAAATCACTTGATTAAAGAAAGAAAAACCAACACATCAATAGAATCCTTGGATCACAAAACCTAAATCACAGAATCAATCAATCAATAAAGAAGCATTTATTAAGCAATTACCAAGTTCCAGGTTAGGTTGTGGGAATTAAAAAAAAGTGAAACAGTCCCCACCCCTCAAGAAGCTTATATTCTAATGAGGGAGATAGTGTTGGCATGTAAGATAAAGCAATGATACTTAGATATACAGACAGTCACAAGGGGGCTACACAAAATGAAAATATCATTTTACAGATTAGGTAGCTGAGGTCCTAACTTTTGGGAAGAGACTTTTTTAAGGTATACCTTCTTATAAAGCTATAAATTGCAATGCCTTGAACATAATAAATTCTTAATAATTTAAGAGACTCTTTTAAGGTATACCTTCTTATAAAGCTATAAATTGCAATGCCTTGAACATAATAAATTCTTAATAATTTAAAATGAATCTTACTGAAAGGTATTAGAAGATATAATAAGCAGCATGATTTCTACAACCAATAAGATTTTCCCAATGTAAATAAATAATGTAATCCATTTTGAAATCTGGAATGACTAATCCTAAAAAATAAAAAGAGAGAAAAAAGAGGAAAAAATCCACCAAATGCTGTTATTTAGGCCGAAATACTATTTATTGTTGGGTGATGAAAAAAACTTTAACTTTTCAGAGACTGGGAATTAAAGTTAAGGCTCACCCAAGGGCAATGGAAAGACACATGGCGGGCTGCCTAAACCAACCTGATTACAAGAGCAGCATGTTACCAACCAAGAATGATGTAGGCGAGTTGACACAAAGGACATTATCACAGTGGAAGAGTGGAAAATACACGGATGGAGAAGTTGGGCCAGTCATGTAGTCAGAGAGAGAGACCAGTCCTATTCTCCATCTAATACATTATCCAAAGAGCTAGATAAGGAGGCCCCCAGAAAGCTGGGTGAACGCCCCCCCAGAAGATTTACTGAAGGATATAGATCAGTTGAAAAGCCGCAGATGGGTCATGATCTCTATCATTTGAGGGAGTACCCACACAGATAAAATGTTGGATCTATTAAAGTATCAAATGAAAAGAAAAATGAAAACTCCTCCTACTTCTATGCCTGACTATTGACAGCCCAAGCATTTCAAAATATGTCATGACAAATTATATATGTGTGTTAATCCAACTATGACAATGGCCTACGACCAACATTTGTTGTCAAATTATTTCAAAATTAAGACTCAGTTGCATACTGAAAAGGCATTTTGAATATTCTGTTCCAGAAATGTTGAAAACATGGGATTTAATTAATATTACAGTTGTTTCAAAAATACCCTGAATCAACACCCATGTTTCCTGAAGTACAGCACCTCTATATAACAGGGACAGTGCTCAGTTCTTTTATTTCATATGATACACAGCTGCACCAATTCTGTCAGGAAACAGGCCACAGGAAATTCTTAACATTCTGAAGAAAAATCTCAAGATGTGGGACAGCTCTTTTCCGATGATTGTCCAACAGATATTTACATCAAACTTTAAATGATTACTAAAGTATTATTTTTACTTAACCTCTTTTGCAGGTATAGACCTCTCTCTTTTCATAAGGACTCAATGTTACTTTAAAAAATTTAATTATATTCAATTTTTCCTCCCACGCAAACAAAAAGAAATAATAAATTAGGTTCAAAACTATGGATGAACCCATAATGCAAAGTTTTTGGAAAATATGCCTTCATAATGTCCTGTGCTATTTGTGTTGAGAACTCTAATTCTTGCATATATAATTCCATTATACTTTTATAAATCAGGGTTTTGAAAATGCTTTTGAACCATTAATATATTTTCCTGGTTAAAATTCTTTGAGATGTTCTTAACAAGAGTCTTAGATAATGAATTTGGGCAAACTCTGGAACAGTCTTTACAGTATTATCATTCTCATTAATTTTCAGAACTACCCACTGTGTTGAGATGATTGTCATGGGCCTAAGACTTCAATTTGGCTAAATATTTTTGCATATATTTCAACATATAAGTAACTAACAGATGTGTAAATGTTAAGTTCCTATTGAAGAAATGGTTAAATGTATTTACTGTAATCTCATAATTTGTTTGCTACACTAAATCTTTTCTTACTATTTATATATATATTTTTTTTACTTTTGTCTGACATGGCCCCAAAGTCTCCAAATCCCTTCAAAGACTACAATACACAAAGGTTTTAATACATGCCTGAGGTAAAAATGTATGTTTTTTTAAAGGTATCATCAAGCAAACAAAATCCACCATTCAGTGACAAATAAAATGTTACACTTTACTGAGGTCCAAAATTGGCATCAAGCACACACACACTGAATTTTTCCCCTAAGAAGAGTTTTTCATTCATATTCTTACTTGGCAGTAGCAATCTGACATCCACCCCTCCCCTAAAGAGCCACCAAATGAAAGCTGTAGCTGAAAACAATATAACTTTGAAAAGAATTAATGCAGATCATATATGGTATCTTACTTTAGTGGAGTTTACTCTTTTTCTTTCCCTTTTTTGTGTTATCTTTGAAGGCTGCTTCTGTTTCCATTGTTTCGTCTTTTAGCTTTCACATATCAGAGCAATAAGTATTTCATTACTGGTTTATCTGTCCAGAGGCTTGAGAAGCAGTAACAATTAACCCTCCCTTCACAGTGATTGATACAGGCTTTGCTTTCAATTTGTTCCACTACACAGATCATGAAATTCTGAATGCAATCATCCTCATTGACCTACACTTTCAAACACACAGCTACAATGAGATGAAAGTAATTATTAAAAGGAACACAGGACTACTGAGAACTGAAACAAAGTCTTTAAAAAATCTTTTAGATGACCTTCTGGTAAAATTGGCAATATTTGCTGTTAAGCAAAATAACAGATAAGGGACATGATCAGGAAGTATCCAATACAGGCCTACCAATATGTGTTATGAGGATTATACTAGGTACAGTACCTATTTAGATGATATGTGAAACCATAAGGAGTTTCTGTCACTCTGGAGCTACTGGAAAAATGGCATTGAATTCTAAGTATCACCACTGCCCTGTCCAAGTTTTAAAAGTATTTTTTTTTAAAGAAAAGCAATGTACATGTTTTTAAAAGGATCTTAACTTCTTGCTTTATGTGGAAAGATGGTCACAGCAAGGGACCAAGAATGTAAAAGCAACAGTTAACTTCATCAGATGGGTTACATACCTGAACCCTACTTCTCTCACTATATCTGAAGATTCACTGTAGGAAATGAATATATTTTTCACAAACCCTTGAAAAATAGCTTCAAATAAATATTAATCTCCTGCAATCGATGAGGAATGGAAAAGGATGGGTAGGAGAGCGCGGTGGCTATTGAGCTATATTAAAACAAGGGTAGCAGTAAAAGAAAATCAGGCTAGGAAACTATGCAGCCGCCTCAGGCTCTAATCACAAAACAGTGATGGAGATGAACCAATACTGCATGGATTAGCAATGAATTATTTTCAACTATAATCATATGCCTGCATGAAAGAGAGGTAAAAAAAACTAGCCATTACTCAAAGGCTGATCTGCAGATCTGAAGAAAGAAAAAAAAAAGTCAAGTAAAATGGGAATAAATTTATATGCTAAACTAAGTCAGGAGAATAATGAAAATCTAAAATGTTGTTACACTTCAAGTAACATTCTATTTAATGTCTTCCCTGTACTATATAATGCTGAGTATTTACATAGTACAAACTGCAAAGGGCTTGGGTTAGAGCAGGGTTAAATCAGTGAGATTTCCTGTAAATCAGGAGCTGATATTGTTTACCTGACAGCCTCACTTTTCTTTCTTATCCTTGCCATAAAATCACCCTGCTGGCCAACTTTCAACCCCAAATAGTAATGTATTTTAAAGTATGCAGTTACCAGGGGAAAATGTCATATTAAAAAGGAATTTAAGTTCCTTTGGCCCATCTGAAAAATTCACACCAAATGAACTGTTAGAACTAATTTTGCAAGGCAGGGAAAAAAATCAAAAGTGCTACTCGCAGAGATTCCTGAGATTCTTACGAACAGACTGTTTAAATGAAGAGCACTTTCATCAGTAGAGGAATCCTCACGTTTCGAATGTCTTGCTGTGCATTCTGCAGGTTATAGTAGCAGCTGGTAGAGGTCATATATCTTTTGTGAGCATCCCAAAAAGGCTCGCTGCCAGACTGTTAAATTATGAATAAGCAATGAACAAAAGAATGCAGATACGGTGGTGACAAGATAATCCAAGCAAATTTATCTATGACAAATTTCACAGGATTAACAAATTACATTTACACAGAACAATAAAAATGTGCAAAAAAAATGATGAGCCTACTTTTTCCTAACAGCATTAGTAAAACAAAAAAGGCACCATTCCACTGCACATATTTAAATTTAACTTTATCTAAAATAAGACATTTACAGCATGCTGAAGTTATTGTTGTAACATCCTTTCTCATTTTAAGTAAACATCAACAATACTGTATGTATGGTATACAGGCATGTATCTAAATTAGAGAAACCACATGCAAAAGTTGCATGTGTATCCTATCTTGAGACAGTCAAAGGAAAGCAGTTTTATGTACAAACTGTTTCTCCCTTAATCAGTGCAATACATATTAATTATGGGTCATATCATTTGTTGAGTCCTTCATGTCCTAAAGACCAAGTAGGTATGTTCTGTAAAATATTGATTCTTGGCAGCTGACCTCATCAAATAAATTCTGTGTAATTCTAACAAGCAAATCAAGATACCTAGATGGAGATTAGAAAAGTCCTAAACATTACTTTAGGAAATGAGACTCAGAGATTTCTTTGGTACATTATTACTGAATTTACTGTTTTAAAAAGAAATCCCTTCATATGCCATTGCTGTCATATCAAGTGTATATGAAAATTTTCTTGTTAGCAAAAACCTGAGTATATGGCATGCTCCTTATGAGGTAAAGTTCCCATCATCCAAAAAAAAAGCTGAGGTATTTTCAATAACCTAGACTTATGGATAGTAAACTACTATCTACTACTCTCTACAAAAATTACTAGTAAGGATGGTAAACTACTTTTTAAAGTAAGTGATTGTTTCCTGAGTTTTAGTTGTATTTAAACTAGGTACCAAAGTCAGATCACTTTCATCCTGCGTGAAAAGACTGATGATAATTAACACCACTGCAATCAGATGCTGTTTATTTTAAGAAGATTTAAGGACTTTTAAATTTTGCCACCCCTCTTTTACTCATGCCTCTTGCTGGCTCTTTTAGGGTGGCTCCCTCCCTTTCCTTAACACTTTACTGGAGTCCTTCATGATATAGGTGATAACGAACCCTGGTAAAGCTTTATGCACATATGAAGCCCAGGGTCTTCTAAGATTCCACATACAAAAGTTTGGTTTTCTTGGTTTAAATGTGATTATTTCTTTAAGGTATACCAACAAAAACTTAGAACTTTCAGGTGCTAAAGTAAATCTTTATCTATCCCTTGTGCCCCTTTTTTAAAAAATAAAACTTTTTAAAACTTTTTCTCTGTCAAGGAAATAAAAATTGACAATATTGCATCTGAAAAATACAAATGCAAATGAAACATGCCTTCAACAGCGACAAGTTTAGTCTTCATTCTTCAGTGAACAGAGATATAATCAGGTATTAAAAAGTTTCCTGAAATACAGTTCTGCTAAATCACACCTTAGAAATCTTGTGCCATGTCTGACCAAACTTAGTCGGTCAAAAAGTTGACACATGACCAAGAAGTCAGGCAGAGACAAAAGTTTTCGGCACCCATAGTCTCTCAATGGGCCTAGGGGTGAAGGGGGTGGAACTCAGGAGGTCATTGTTTATAACTTTTAATTGGCTAATTTTTTTTGTTTTTATGTAATGATGAGTATAGTTTACTAATAGTGTGAACTCCTACAACTGACATTCCAAAATATTGTATTTAAAATTATGTCCAGAAATGCATAGTTGTTTCCCCCATCTAAGTGATCTCTATATAGTTCCCTTTGATGCCTTTTCTGTTTGCCAGTGGCAAAATATTCTAACCATAACTTTCAGACAAACTGATGAGCCCCTAACTTATAGCACCAGTAGTATACACAGCAGTCAAATTGACCACAAAGTCATGGAAATAGGCATGATCAATGGATCTACTAAATCGAATATGTGTTGGTTCTGCCACTCCGTGTGCAAATACAGGCATAGGGAAATAACTTGGATAGATGCTGGTCAGGACGTGTGCCCCAGGCATCTGACTCAAAACTACCAAAGCAAGAAAATTAATAGTAAATGATGAAGCAGTGCCACCAAAACAAAGAAAAAAAAACTAGTCTATCTCTGGCTCAACATTGATTCACACTGTTGATTCACTCTATGATTTAGTAAACTGTTACTTTCATGCATCAGAAGAGATTACCTGATATCCTGAATGCCCTCCCAGGACCAATGTATGGCAGAGCTAGACCATTATTTATAGTATTAGGAATCTTTGTCTTAGAAGGTTCTGCACCTTTCTTTCAAAAACCCCTGGCTTGAGACAACTAAGGTCAGACTCTATCTAGATGCTACACTGGGGTCACTTTCTACATCTGCATATACTACTTATTTTTATAAGGTGATCCTATCACAAAAAATCTTTTCTATTGACTATTATTTTGTTTATAGATAAGTAGAATCTTTTCTTCTTAATTCTACCAAAGCATCTCAAGCTAGTTTGTTAACAAATTTTAACTTAAGTGCTTTACAAATTAACTGACCCACTCCTAGATCACATTGACTAATGGCATAAGAAACCAATCTCAGAATGTAATAATCCTGACTGCCAGTCCTTGCGTTCTAATTATTTTATTATACAGTCATGTAGAAAGAGAGGGATGTCCACAGGATCTACTAATACAACTTGCATTCAAGGTAGCTATTTTCATGGGATGGAACAAACACTGAGCATACACTAAGAGCCATCATAATGCTATGCCCAATAAATTCTAATGAATGAATGAATACTAGGCATCTAGGAAATGTATACCATGTGAAATAATGAATCCTTTTCTTGCTCTTCAGAGTTTTAAAATTAAGGCTACAAGTATCTCATTTAATTAAATAGAACTTTTCCCACCATGCAAATCTAGCCACACAAAACTATATAAGGAGGGTTTGGTATTCTCATTACTGTAGGTATTTTGGATATACAAGCAATCACTTTACTCTTACCAAGCTATATCCTGTTTATGCACTGTAGTCTTGCTAATATTACTACAAATTATTCTAACTATGTATGGTTCTATCAAACTTAATAGTCCAAACATCCTATTCACACTAATGGGGCTTTGTGCAGTAAAAAATAACATTCAGTTACAGTTGGTTTATTATTCTGTCCAATGAAGATAAAGATTCACTATTATGAAAACACAAAATTGGCATTAAATGAAAAGCAGACATTAACGCGTTTCCTCCTAAATTCTAAATATTTTTATCAAACATGTATAACTTATTTGAAACAACAAATCTGAAATTCCGTTTTGTTAAACTTTTTAAAGAATGGGCTTATAACAAAACTGTTTCATCTTTTCCCAACATAATAAATTTTTCAACTAAGTTTCAGCCAGATTCAACCTGAAGCAATTAAAGATGTCTACACAACACCTAAACAAATGGCTTGTCAGTTTAGTCAATATAAAATCAATACAATCAGTCAAAGTGGTTAGTTGCTGTTGCATAAGCTCCCAACCAGTGAACTCACTACATGTTCTACCTTTCAACTAGTTCTTAAGCTGTGCCAACAGAGGGTAATAGTTGTTCTGTTCTCATAGGTGAATTCGGCAGAACTCTGCAGAGGGAAGATGCTCACAAGAACTTTAGGAAAATAAGAGGAAAATTAAGAGTTGAATATTTAATGTAATTATAAAATACACTGTGGGGAGACCTGTCATATAACATGTTGTCAAGTGATTTTGAAAAAAAAAAATTGGACCATTTTCCCTTCCCCTACCTCAAAAGGTAAACATCTATAGATTTGGGGGGAAAGCTTTTAATTTAAAAAAAAATGGACTGTCTGAATATGCAAAAAATATTAGGTTTGTTTTTTTGTTTAAAGAATATGAGGTGCCTAGCAAGGGAAACAAAATTTCCATAAGACTGGCATTCCTAAAGTCCAGTTTCAAGCCAATGTGATTTGAAATCTCCAGTGAATCACAGACTAAAAACTGAGGCAGAGAGAAAGAGTCAAGGGGTTAATGGAAATTCTGACATTCTCTTAAAAATAGCTCCACTACTGGGTGCTACCATTGTGACACTGTGTTAAAATTAATGTAGCACATTGGAGGAGAAACTCAAAATTAATACCCCTAAAATACCAAATTGTTCCATTTCTTAGGACATATTTACTGTGCAACATATTTCTCACAGTATTTGTTTCTGAAAGAGACATTAACTTCACATAACTTAATAAGAAACAAAAAGTTGTATTTTAAATATCCAAAGTAAATTTGGATCCCATTAGGTATTGAAAAAGTCCCCATATACATTTCATCTTTACCAAACCCTAATCAAATATAAATCCCAACTAATGTCAATTCTAGGGTTGTTTTTAATAACAAATCAAAAGTAGAAGCTGACATATTTCAAATTTTGTATAGCTCTATGACTAGAAATCCATAAATCAGAAATCAGAAAGGATGTTGTAATGTGGGAGGGTGCTATTTAATAAAGGTCATTATAACTCCTGGCTCTAAAGCCATAAGATCTAATATCCTCTCTGGTAGCTCCATGATATGCTCATGCATTACAGTTCTTGTTGACAGTCTGTTGCCTTGGAAATATTTCATTATTTCAGTTTTTTCCATTTGTAGACCCTTGGCCTTGTGATATGAAGGCCACCCTATTTCATATTTTCGATTATCATTTAAGCAATCTTGTGGAGCTATTTATATAAAAGCAAGTGTTAGACAATGCATATCATCATTTATCACTGCTGTGTTTAAGCTTATGCTGTAGAAATACCCTCCCCAAAAGAGGGTTTTTTTCCACTTTACTTTAAACCAATAGTGCTATGATACTGTGATACGCTTTGCAAACTAGCACAGGCATATCACCTGTGTGACACTGCTGTGTCTCTAATTTTCTTGGTTATATATCCACATAATGAAAAAAATACCTAGGTTAGGGTTATCTAATCTGCAGCCTATTGAAGTTTTAAAGAAATCCATCTGAGTTTAAATATAACTTCTTAAATTGTTCTTTCAGGATCTACATAGGTAATGTGAATGCTCAAGAAAAAAAAAAATTAAACTACACTTGGACTTAACCAAGGGCAATGGCAAGGGAAAACATTTTAATCCAAATGTTGACTCATTATCAATATATAAGAATTCTTTTGTAGTGCATTAATACCTTCCAGTCAAAAAAAAAAAAAGAAAAGTGATTTTAAAAACACTTTTTCCTCCACAGGTTTCTGATTTTCAGTTTATTTGAACAGTAATAAATGTTTGCTAAAGTAGTAACTCTTATGAAATCACTAATTTGGGGCCATTTTTCGCTCACAGAGCAAAACACAACCTAAAAGAAGTCACATAAGAAATAGTCTTTTTAAAAACACACTTGTATGCAACAGTTGTCCTGAAAATATTATTAAAGTTTCAAGAAGAAGATGGGCATAAATGTTGAGAGGAGAGTACTTCACTGGAGCAAATAACTACAAAGAGCAAGTTGCTCCTTTACAAACCATCTGACATCCCATTTCTTGATACAAAAATCAAATCAACTGACACGTGCAATGTTTATGCTTAAAGTGTTAGGAACCTTTTAAACCCTGATCACAAAGAGAGCCCTTAGGGCACACAACTGTTTGGATAGAACAGGCCAAGTTTGTAGTTATTATGGTTTTAAGAGTGTAGTTTACAACTCCTTCCTTCCTTTCCTTAACATCACCCTTTCCTTTTCCCCTTTATTACTCCTCCCACTCCCCACAGGGTAAGCCTACTCTGATCCAACCTTTAAAATGACAGCATCAGAGCTGAACAAGAAGATGCTATTAAAGGGCATTAAATTAAATACAGTATATCCTCCTACAACTTCAATCAGAATTTCAGACCAAGTGTTATTTAGTTCAGCTCTCAAGTGGAGCAGAATAACAAATCGCGCACTTTGATTTACCTTCTTCGAATGCCAAATGGAGACAGGTGATAAAGAAAGCACTCATGCACAGGCTATGAAGTTTCCCCTAGAAATTAATTCTATCTTCCAGATTCCTATCTCAGAGAAATTCCCAAAATGGCACACAAATATGCTTCTGCTGGAGAGATTACTGGAGCTGTCCCAGCAAATATACTCACTACTAAACAACACTAGGTTTAAAAAGAAGGAAGGCAGGCAGGAAGGAAGGAAGGAAAGAAGGAAGGAAGGAAGGAAGGAAGGAAGGAAGGAAGGAAGGAAGGAAGGAAGGAAGGAAGGAAGGAAGGAAGGAAGGAAGGAAGGAAGGAAGGAAGGAAGGGACACTAGTCTCCAAACTGTTTTTTGTTCCTCTCAAAAGTTTCATTACACTGATATAATAATGCTAATCAAATAATATGATGAACTCACATTTAAAAACAACTAAATTTGATTATATGGTTTCTAAATGATAAAACCTTTAGAGGTTCTTATGAAGCAAAAATTTCAAACCAAGACACTTGAGTTACCTGACGATCAGTGATATTTAAACAGAACAATTGCACAGGCCATGCAAACACTGAAATAGGAAATATATGTGTGTGTTATATATACATATATACACACGCACATACAACCAAGAATAAGTTTTTGACTGTCTTCTTCAATGGTACCGAAGCAGTCAACTGACTACCCATCTACTTCTGAAGTTAAAACATCTATATTAAGACTTAAAAAAAAGATACTCCTATCCTTGATATGGAATAAGACAAGTTTAAGAATGTAATAATGCCATTAAAGCTCTTTAAAGCGTTTAAAAATCTCCCTGTTAACTTTTGTTGAAAACTTACACGTTAGATAACATGTGGCCAAAAAATAAAAACTGTTCCCTGATAATTAAATTTTACAATTAACCACAGGATTTCCTGACACTTCCCTCTCTGACTTCACTAGTAATTAATCCTGAGAAAAGCAATCACCCTTCTCTTGGTCTGTATCGGGGTATATGTCTGGCTGCATTTCTGTTTTCCCTTGAAATAAAAGGGTGGCATCAGATGAACTTCAAAATAGCTTCCCACTAAGCATTTCCTCCAACACAGGGTGAGAGACATTCACTTAGCTTAACCCAATCTGCTATATGCAATTAATGTCATTAATGGGACCAATTAATAATAAATGGGATTCCAAACAAAGTAGTCTGGATGGACCGCAGAAGTGAAAAACCACTGGCGAGATAGGAGTTTAGTCATTCGGAAGTCTAACAATAATATTTACTTGGATAGTCCCCTATATTTCTAATACAAACTCCTTTCCCTTGTGATGCTCTGGTTTAACTAGCTTCACATACACAGGCTGAGCCCCGTGCCTGGATACAGAATTCTCAGCAGAAACTTTTTGAAACACAGACTTCCCAAACTAACTAGAGTGGGACGGGGGAGGTGATGGAAGGGGCTAGAGAAGATTTATGCTCCAACTGTTGCCGGAGGTGTTTTGTGTTTTGTTTTTGCTTTATTTGTTTTGTTGGGGGATGGATACCGAGAAGAGGAGAGCAGAGAGTGGGAGTGGCGAGTAGGACGGAGAAACCCACAACTTCATTTTGTCGTTTGTTGTTGTCGTTTTAAGGATGCAGTTTGTTGTGCTAAGCAGAGCAGCTCTCAATCTCCTTCAGCTTGGCCTAGCTGCACTTGAACCGCACAACACAGACGGCCCCTTAGCAAGACATTACGGGCCTGGTGCAAGCTTTCTCATTCCCCCGCCCCCCATTTGTACTCCTCCTCTCCGCTTTCCCTCCTCCCTCACCAACCCCACTCCCTTCCTAGAGAGCAGCTGCCAAGGGACCCGAGGCGGCGGCCCCGGGGATCCCCCAGGTTCTCCCCCATCCCCTACGGCTGCTCACTCATATACTACCCCCCCCTTTCCCTTTTCTTTTTTTTTTTTTCTTCCCTCAGCATGACACTCTATTCGCTGAGCCGGGGAGGTGCGACTGCTAAGCTACTTGCTGCTGCTGCTGCTGCCGCTGCTGCTGCTGCTGCCGCCGCCGCCCGCTGCCGCCGCTGCTGCTGCCGCCGCCGCTGCTGCTGCTTCCGCTGCCGCCGCCGCTGCTGCTGCCGCTGCCACCACCACTACTGCTGCCTGCCGCTGCACCACACGCTGCCGCAGCCCGGGTATACAAGATGGGGGGGAGCTCGAGCTAACTGGCCCCAAGAGCTAGCGGGTTATCCGCAAGCTTGGAGACATCCTCCCCGGGAGCTCCCGGCCCAAGGAGGGGAGCTGCAAAGCGAACGGAGCCCGCCCCAGCAGCAACACCAGCGACACCAGCAGCAGCAGCAGCAGCACCAGCAGCAGTTGGGGCCGCCTCCGCAGCAGCAGCACCACCAGCAGCAGCAACAGCAGCAGGTTCAATAAACAGAAAAGTGTTACCGTTCTCGTCTGGAAGGATCCTGCTGAAAGCTTGGCTTGGTGGGCGCCATCTTCCTGATTTTTTTTTCCTCTCTTACTTTTTTTTTTCCTCTCTCTTCCCCCCCTCCTGATTTGGGGGTGTGTGTGAGGGTGGGTGTATGTGTGTAAGTATGTGTGTGCGTGCGTGTGTGTGTGTGTGTGTGTGTGTGTGTGTGTCTCAGCAGCAGAGGCGGCGGCAGCGATGGTGGTAAGACAGGAAGGCTACGGAAAAGTAGTGAGGCCAGAGCATTGCGGGCGGCCGGAGGTCCCCTCGAGGTGCAAGTGCCCCCCGGCACAGGTTGCTGCCTCCTCGCTTAGCGCCGCCGCCGTCCATGCGCCGCAGAGCGCAGAGAACCCGGGTAGCTCCGGCTCCCGAGACATGCCCAGCGCAGAGACAGGCGACCGGCGGCGGCGGCGGCGGCGGCGGCGGCGGCGGTGTTGGTGGTGGTGGTGGAAGAGGAGGAGGCGGAGGAGGAGGAGGAGGAGGAGGAGGAGGAGGAGGAAGAGGAGGAGGAGGAGGCGGCAGCGGCGGAGGCAGCAGCAGCAGGGGGAGACAGGCGCACAGCACCCGCGGGCAGCCTGGCCCTGGACATCGCCCCCTCTCACACACTCACACACAGACACACACGCACACACACCCTTGGTTTGGTAGCAGGTGTGACACACACGCCACCGGCGGGGTGCAGCTGGGGCCTAGGCCGGAGGCGGGGGGTGGGGGGGGTGGAGGGGGAGGCGTGGAGAAAGCTGGGGGAGGGGATGGAGAGGACAGAGTCAGGGGTTTTCTGGCTTGACCGCTGTGAAAGTATTTCTGGGCATTTTCCAGCTGCTTTCCCCCCAGCACTGCTGACTCTCTGCTCTCTTTCTCTCTCATGTGGTAGGGGACGGGGAAGCTCCGCTGCCGGCGCAACAACGCCACTCAGTTGCAGTTTCACACACTTCCCTTCTCTGGAGTGTCAGATTCAGGGGAGGGGGAAAAAGAGAGAGAGAGAGAGAGAGAGACACTCATAGGCAACAACGGAGAAAGAAAGGAGATGGGAGACACATGCTCCAAGTGTGCATTCGAAGGCTGAGAAAATAATGTATGGTTGCATATATCTAAGCAAAGTAAATCAGCTACGTCCAGTCTGTGCTCGGATACTTTTATACACACAGTGTAGATACACTTTTCAAGAAGATGCTCCGTCAGAATAAATGAATGGCATATCCCAAAGCCCATGTGTTCCTCTGTATTGTATGCATACGTACTTAGCCTGGAAGGGCAAGTTTCTGTTTGTGAAATCCAGAGTACATCTGAGTTACCTCAGATGCAAACACCTCTGTGAACTGAGGGGAAAGAAGGAATTTGGACACTATACACGCAGCTTGTTGCACGGAGGGTACAGCTGTCATATGGCACCATACATACAAAATGAGGTTTGAGTAACACTCCCCCTTTAGGGAGAGAGCACTGAGAGGGAGGGAAAAGAAACATCTGAAATTATCTTCCCTTTACTAAGATTTTTAAAAATTTATTTTAAATCTAAGAAGGAGTCAGTTATACTCGGGCTTTCGAAGTGAGAGATTTCAATAGGATACCAAGACCCCATGACACTTGCAAGATTTTCTTCAGGAGGAAAATCTACAGGTAGGATGGGATGGAGAGTAACTTTGAAACTGAAAGAACATTAGAGTTAATGGTCCAGCAGGGAGGTAAAAAAAAATGGCAATTAGGAAGTTTGGCAGTAAGTACATTAGCCCCACAAAAGAGGCTTTTCTCACCAAAGATGACAATGCAAGGAGAGGCTTCTGCTTACTTGAATTTTCATCTGGGCTCTGCAAGCCCCTGTAGGAAAGTTTCCTCCTCCCTGCCCTTCCCAAAATTATGTTGTCTCAATACTCAACCATTTTAGTTAAATAAAATATCACCATGAATTAATTTGTGTACAGATAAGCTCCCTCCACACACCAAAAGACTAATATAAATCCTGTGAGACCCCTGCTCACAAAGTAGGACAGACTTTTACACTTCTCTGGATTTTGTAGCTTGAACTTTTGCTTGTTTGCATTCCAGATGAAATAACACAGTGCAGAGGAGGTGTTTTTCCCCTTTACATGCAAAAGCACATTACATAATCTATTTGCTTCATAGAAACTCTGATTCCCTTCCTCAAATTAAATAAAACTATGAAAAGTAACAGGTGTCATCCCTGCTTGGCCAGAAATAGAAACCAGGTAACCAAGGCAGCTACAGATTTCAAAGATATGGAGGTGTTTCACAGAAATAATGTAATGTCCCTCCCAAAAGGATAATAGTTAAAAGTTAAGTATATTCTGAGCAGAAGGGGTGTTTAGGGTGTGTGTGTGTGTGTGTGTGTGTGTGTGTGTGTGTGTGTGTGTGTGTGTGTGATAAAACCTTAATCTGTAAACTGTAAATGGGATTTGGGAGCTTGATGGACCGTTTGTCTTAAGTCACAATTTCAAGCATTTTCCAAGGGTCTAATCAACAACTTTAATACACCTCAACAGGTGGAAGGGCACTAGCTAGGTTCATAATTAACCCAGAATTTTGTTCTTGCATGACTATATTTCTGTAGTAATTTTGAAAGCAAATGATAACACCAAACTATTGAAATCAAACTAAAGCACTGAAAATGCACTTTGCTGCCCAGTTGATACGTTACTGGCTAGCTTAATCTCTCCAGAGACTCTTTTCATTTGTCTAAAAGCCAATCTGACATTTCTGACCCTTGACTTCCCCACTTCACAAACCAAACTATTGTGACTGTTGCCTGTACTTCCTAGTTAGAGTGACCGCCAGTTCCTATTGTCATTTAAATGTTTTATATGTGACAAAAATATCATACAGGGACCATGAAAAGGAAAACCACTAACCCAACTCTTTTCTGGTCCTTTATATTTGAAAGCTTCCCAGATCTTTTGTATTAAATGTTCGGGTGTTCGCTGGAGTGAAACAAGACTGAAAAAAATTTGAATCCAAAGTCCCCTTGGTTAGGAAAAGTAACCAAGCATCCTTTTGAGTTATTTCTAAGAATGTCTTTTTGAACTTATTTTGCAATAAGCAAAGTATATACAAAAGTCTTCTGCAGGATACTTGATATTGTGAACATCAACTTGGAAAATATTCAATTTACCTTACTCTCAAGCCTGATCTAGTCCATTCACTACTATTGGGTAGGAAGTAGAAAATCAAGGAGAATGATACATTGATTATCTTTACCTTTTGGTTCAGATTGTGTTGGTTCAACTAAAGTTCCCAAGCTAATGAAGTTTAAAGTATAATGTTTTTTTTTTTAAAAAAAAGCTGTTCTTTGATTTATGTGGTATGCATGCATTTAAAGCTACATGTCATTGGATTTTTTTTTGTCCCATATCTATGCAATTGTGGGAATACAAATATTTAGTTTAACTTTTTCCCCCTTCTTTCATCTCAATGGCACAAAACAGCACTTTCCCACCCCCACGGAATGTTTTAATTTCATTCTAGATTATTAGTTTTCTCAGCTGCACTTTCGTGGATTACAGTTTCGTTAAAGCCTTGGACCACCTAAATTCTTTTTAAAGAAAACTTTAGTGTTCTGGGCCAGTTGATGGGTTTCTTTTTTCTTTCTTTCTAAGGTGAACTGAATGTTAAATGATTTTTGAGACACGTTTGTGGCAAAAATCTATAACGGTTTAAGGCAAAATCAAACTAAGAATGGCTTTGAACTGCTTTTTCACTTACTACTTATTCTAACTTGGGAAGATTTGCTTCCTAACTCCCTGTCTGTGCATCTTACACATTTGCATTATAATGCGTTTAAGATGAATACTTCACAGTGCAGAGTAGACTCGGATTTCATGCTGTATTTCCCCGTAGTAACAGGTGACATGATAACACTATTATGTAGAATTGCAAGTCGGCAACTACACGTGAAAATCGTTCCTATTCTGTTTGAAAACAAATTATCAATCAGTCTACCGTGATCAATTATACCCCTGGCTGCCACTTAGAGCGGGATCTGTCCCAGGCATTGACATTGAGAAATTCCGCTGGAAGGGAATGGTATCCCAAACTTTGCCAAGCACCTGGAACCGGATCTAGTACTTAACTGAGAGTCGACTACTTTGCAGGGGGGAAAGAGGACTAAGCGGTCTGGTGGTAAAAGAGTATTATGTGGACCATTTTACTTCTACGATGCACTGGAGTTCTTTTTAATCTGGATTCTATCCCCCCCCTCACACACACACACACACACACACTCGTTTTCTTATATTAAGAAATATGTATATATAGCGAGGAGCTCGTTGATGTATGTAGATATGCATTTATGTTAAAGCAAACAAAACAGAAGCAAGTGAATATTAGAGTCGTCGCCCACCCTCCCACTCCCCAACCTTGAAAAAATAAAATCCCAGCCTCTCGTCCTGACTACTCACCGCTGTTGGTAGGAAGTGATGCCCTGGACATTTTGCGGGTTGCCGTTGGCTGCCGTGGTAGCTCTTCCCATGCCTGCCCCGGCGGGTACCCCAGCAGCTGCCCCGCCGGCTGCTGCGGCCGTCACCTGCACGCTGAAATCCGGGAAGATTCTGATCATCCCCGCGGCTTCAGCACCCGGGCGCGGCGAGTCTAGGCGAAAGCTGACAGCGACTCTCCCTCCGGCGGCGGCGGCGGCAGCAGCGGCAGCAGCAGCAGCAGCGGAGCCAGGCACCAGCCTGCAATCCCATTAGTGAGCGGCGGCCACTGTGAGCGACTAGAGGGAGAGAGACGCTTTGATCTGAGCTAGTAGGGTGGAGGGTGCTGGGAGAAGGAGGTTAGG
>CM053624.1:160280508-160330593 GCA_028646595.1 Phalanger gymnotis
TGGTGGGAAGGATGTACAGAGAGGGTTTGCAATGACTTGGACGGTGCAAGGGAATGACGGGCAACGAGGTTGCCTTTTCTTTCCCGCCCCCCTCTTTTCACTCACAGACAAACACACGCGCGAAAACCAAAAGTGCAAGTCTTAGGAAGGTCTCTCTCCTTCTCTCTCCACAGAAATAACAGTAATCTAGAAATGTTGACGCCGAAGAAGACAACCTGGACTACAGTCTGTGTGCATAAAGCCCACCCTCTCGGTCTCCCTGGGTCCTCTTCTCCGTCCCCTTTCCGTCGCAAGAAGGGCAGTGGAAATCAGAAGGTTCGCGTAGCTCAAGTTCTCAATAACTTACTGGTTTGCAAACGGGGAAATTTTAAAAGGAGCCGCTTTTGTGCAGTGGTAGAGTTTGTTCCCACTATAAGAACTGGCTCTTCTCCCCTCCTAGTGTGCAGCAATGTTACTGCTAGTCAAACTTGTGAGGTGCGTAGTGTGTATGTAGAGGAATGGGGCGCTGCATGTACCCCGATGCCTCCTTCACCCCAACTACACTCTCTAATATACATCCATTTCTACTGATTAGGTTATTCACAGCCAGAACTTAAGTGAAATCGGCACATTTATACCACCCGAGAAACAAGAAGACAATAGCACGTGCATAAATCTCGGTTTTTCCGTGGCTCTTGTCCCCATCTGGTTTGGGGATGGTGGGGTGGCTAACGCGTAAGGGGGAAAGAAGCAGTCGTAGAATGACACAGAGATACTTCTTGAGAGAGGAGAGAGATGAGGAGTGAAAAGTTAGTCTCTTACATTCCAAGTGGGTGGTAGGGGGTTTGATTTCTCTGCCCACCCCACCCCCAGCCAGACCCCCTAGCGCCAGACTTCCTCTTTCTTTCTTCTGGCATGCAAGCGGTTTGTCTGTTCAACGGGGAAGTGAGGAGTAGAAGGGTGGGAGGTGATTAGTGGAAGGAGGCTGGTTCTCGGGGCTAAAAGGTCAACTGTGGTGCAGTGTGAGACTATATTTGCAACGGTCCAGCCAGAGTCAGCCTTACTGCGCACCCGCCACCCCCCACCCGTAGTTTTTCTGCTGCAGATATTGTTTCCCTCTTCTTCCTCCTTTAGCTACAGCGGACCAGAGGAAAGGGGTATGGTGTGGAGGGAAGGGGGTGCGTGGTGGAGGCGTTGTGGAGAAGTGGCATTTGCGTCCGACGCCTGAGCCACAACTTAGGCTCGGCGGAGCGCGGTGACCGAGACCCGGCTGCCCCGGCAGCTCAACCAATCGCGGAATACCAATAGAGGCTGGAACTCTGCTGCACCTGCTTAACCCTTTGAGCTGACGGGGGTAGGGGGTGGGAGTGGAGGTGGGGGCAGGAAGGAGGAGCAGTAAATGGGAGGAAGGGACCAATTAGACAGAAAGACGTCTCAAGGGCTGGGAGCAAGAGGAATCCTACTCTAACTGGACCATTTGGAAGACATTCGGGATCCAGACACCTGCCCCCTTTCATCCAGGACCCGGGCTAGAGGACCTCCTTCTTTCCCTCTGTGGCTATAAGGAAAATGAGAACTGCACAAAGGAGCATTCTTTCACACGTTTGCGCCCAAGCCGTCCTGGTCAGTCTCTGGGATCCCCAAACCTTTGCAGGCCCCAGAGGGGCTAGAGAAGGATCTCCCCACTCACTAACCAGAGCCACCCCCCTCCAACTCCCCGCCGCCGAAGAGAGCCCCCAAGCTGGCTCTCGCCAAGAGTGCAGCTGCGTTTCCATTTTATTCTCAAACAAAATGCTTTGGACGGCAGATAATACCAGGAGATATGAAACTGGTTAGTCCCCACATGTTGCACATAAAAAGAATCCATAATGAGCATCTGTGGGGTATGGAATGGATCCCACGAGTTAGCTGAAGATCTTATAACCTAAGAGCTGAGGTGCCTAAGTGAATTATGGCTCTCTCCTTCCACACAAGGAGGATTAATTTTCTAGTCCACTGATATTCATTATCCAACCTTGTGTATACTTTGGGGATGCCAGTTGTTTAAGTACCAAAATATGGAGTCTTTTAGGCTAGATACAGACGAAAGAGCTGTTTTCGAAGGAGTATTCTTACAGGCATAGCTTCTCACTCAAACTCCCATTAAAATGAGCGTGGCTTAAGGAAAGATATAGGACAGGTTTCCTTCCTTCCCTTTCCCTAAATGTCTTTCTTGTAATGTATGGTCAAGGCTCTGATAGACCCTTTGACTGCTTGTCATAGCCTGGTAAATTAAAAGGTAATTCTTTGACCAGTTTCATTGTAGCTTAGGGAATCTGGAAAAGTCGGTGATGTTTAGGGCTTAGGGGAGTCCCTCTTTTCTGAATGCCTTGGTCAGTTCTTGGCAGCACTGAGTATAGACCAAACCATTACAGGAAAGGGCCTGAAAGGAGTCTAAAATCAACTCCAGTTGGGGGCTGGTTTTTTTTAACAACATTTGTCCGAGTCATTGGTCCACTATCTAAAGGTTTTGTACCTAACAACCCACGTTTGGATTAACCAGTTAGTTAGTTAGTTAGGCTTCTTACAGTAAGAGGCCTAGTTTCTCCATCTGTGTTTCTAGTCCTGTAATGGAATGGAAGATTCCGGGCAGTATCATCTTGTTCCACAGGCAATACGATGTGCCAAGAGAACCAAAAGGAAAAACCTCCATTTGGCCAAGAAAACAGAAGTTCCAACAAATGAGTGTCACTGTAAATCAGTTCAGCACAGTGTAAAAAAACATTATGAATTACTACCGTTTATTATTTAAATCACAATGCTACAAATACAAGGCTTAGGCATTACATATCTTTGCTACTCTATAAAAACACATAAAGACGTGAGATCTTACTGATAGAAGAGATCTTTCACGTCAACTAATTCAACATATTTTTTTTACAGATGACAAAATTAAGACCCAGAAAGGTTAGAAGACTTCCCCAAGGCCACAGAACTAGTTATGGATAGAACTGGTATTATTCAGGCTTTCTGAATCCCAGTATATGGTTCTTTCCTCTACATGCTGAGGAAGGGTAGATATATTAACCATGTAGACATATATTTGTTCAGACCTGTCACTTCTTTGATGTAAGGAACTTCCATTACTAGCCCTGATGACTGTAAAACCAACTTGTAACTTACTACTGCTAGTGGTCAGAAGTTAATCAAGTAGCCCAGCTTTGCACAGCTGGTAGCCTTCAGGGGCAGGACTTGAAACCACTTCTTCCTGGATCTTCTGGACTATCCACTACTTCACAATGAATAGTTATTCTTAAAATACATTTTCTTCTCCCTCCTACCTTTGAAGTTAGGCAAGCAAAAACTATCTTGGCAAAAAGAGAAGGCAAAGTCATAAATTATTGTCAGCTTATGAACATTCTCCAAGCAGAAATAAGGGAAGCTATGTTGTTAGAGACATGCAAATGTAGTCTGGATAAAGCTATGCCAAGTATATTTTTGATTATCAGAATAATAATTCATGAATGAGACGCAGGATAGTAGTACTGTCTTCAAGTCAGAAGTATTTGGGTTCAAGTGCTTCTGACACATTATTAGCTGTATGACTTTGGGAAAGTCACTTAATCTCTCATCTAATGCTTTAAGATGATACATTAGAGATGAAATGAAGATCTGAATCTGTGTAGGGAAATTCCCAATGCCAAATGAAGTTACAGATACAGATTAAAAAAAATCAACAATCGAACATTGGATTTGGAGTCAGAGTACCTGGCTTTGAGTCCTAAGTTTGATATTTATTAGTTATATGACCACACACAAAGCAACTGATCTTTCTGAGGGTCAATTTCCTTATCTATTAAATGGGGGAATTTTTGCAATACCTACCTTTCATGATTATTGTGAAGAAAGGACAATATAAACCTCAAAGTGCTATATAAGTGGAAATAATTTTTCAAGGTTTCTATGAAATATATATGTATACATACATATATATGTATATATGTTTACTTAATATAGTTCTTGCCCTAAAGACACTTCATAATCTAAAAAGGAGCTTATAGATTAAACATAGAGAATTTGCTCAGTAATGTGCCTAATGAGGCCGTGTCAAATTTTTGCTGCCAAATGTATAATTTTGTATATATGATTTACACCCTAGAAAAATTTTTTTCCTCAATATCATGCACAAAGTTCTCACTCATATGCACCTTGATCTTCATTAGACAACTCAAGTGAAATGTTAGTTTAGAATCTCTTCATTAGTCACAAACATATCTTCTCTCTGGTTGTTCAGCTAAAATTTTTGTCAGATTGCCAGATAGTATTAAAATATATTCCTAAAGTTGTTTTTATATTGATTAAAGTACTCAATACCCCACTTGATCAGTGCTATTGAAACGTGAAATTTAATACATTCCTTTTTTAATGATAAAAACAAAAATTAGAAACACAAGAGCCTATGCTGCCTTTATAGTGCCACAACATTGAGGAGATACTGATGACATACCCACACTTATCACAATTACATATTTACATCTTCATCCTTGTTGTCAATGCTCTGTGGCACCTTTTTCTCATAGAGGAAAAATATCTCTTCCCTAGAAATTCATTTCCATTTACTTAAAGTTAAATGGTTTGACTTTGAATTTTCATTATCTGCTGTGGGAAGGAGCCTGTGACAGGTACTAGAGAGGATGCTACAAAGCTTCATTGTATCATCTAATTTTTGCTTCACTTTAGTCAGATATCATTTAGGGGAAAGTAAAGTACTGTATATAGAACAGGATAAGCTAGAACAAAACAAAGAGGAAATCAAATGGAAATAGGATATATAATGAATCACAGTAAAATGTTTTTCATCTCTGAACTGTTGGATTTTTAAAAAATACTGATAATACAATAATGAGAAAAATTAAACACTTTTTATCATCTGTAAAGGAATTTGTGTCATGGGAGGATATATTATTTATATTCATGTGAGACTTATAGCAGCATCATAGTCAGGAAAAAGTTGTCAACTAAAAATTAGGCCACTCCCTATTAGTGAAGTGGGATGTTCCATTATTTAAAGGTGTTAAATACCCAATTTATTCAATTTTACACCCTAACCTCTTTTTTTCTTTTTCTTTTTTAAAAAAACACTGAACACAAGCCATTGTATTTGCTATTACAGCCAGTATTATTCTTTCCTCAGAGAAAAGATATCTTGGTATCAGGAAAGCAAAAATGGCAGATGGGAAGAAAAAGAGTAGCAGTTGAATTTTTAGATGAGAGATCTCTGAGACAAAACAATCTTTAAAAAATCATTCTGTACACAAAATATACATGTTTGTAGTCACATAACTTATGTGTGTGTGTCTCTGTATAGTTTCTGTGTGTGAGTACATGTAAAGAATATTGAGAGATCTTTCTATATTAATACTACATAGATATTAGATGCTGAAATAACTCAAATATTATGCTAAACAAATCCTCATAGACTTTATAAATGCATAGCAAGGAAAAGAAAGATTTAGTTAGAAAAGAAGAAAATCCTTTAGTTATTTTTCAACTCAGCAGTGGACACTAGAGTAAGAACAGTTTTTTGGGGGGATAAGGGGTGGAGGATTTTCAGAATTACATTTATTTCCATTTTTATCTTTTGCTAGTTAAAATACTTACCAATGTATTGTAGCTTTTTCCCCAAGCCTACACAAAGCTGAGAAATCTAGCTAAAACTTGTTTATTTGCAGGTTAAAGTAAAATGGAAATAACTAAATCTTCACTTAAAAAAGATTTGTCTTTATAGAAATAATTCATGCCTTTAGTTTACTGGTAGCTATGATTATGCCTGTTCTTACAGAGCTTTTTTAAACTCTACCACTAAATCTGATATTAAGAGGTTACCAAATTCTTTATTCCAATGTGATATCAACAGTTATTGCTCTAAGTATAATCATGGCTTACAATTATATAATTCTTCAAAGTGCTGAATATACACTATGCCCTGTGATCCTCACAACAATCTTTTAAGATACATAGTCAAGCATTAATGTCCATTTTATAAATAAGGAAATGTGGAGTCTAAGAAGTGAAATGACTTTTCCAAGGCCACACTACTAGTGAGGCATAAGGTGGGGACCCAAACACAGTTTTCTTTACCCTTAATCTAGTCCACCAAAAGCATGTCCTGTAACTCTCACTGCTCCAAAGGAGCATCAGCTGATAAACTAAGTATTTCTGCATTTGACAGTTTGTCTGGGTCATGGTGTAGGTACAGATTTTATTTAAGCTACTTTGGATGCTGCATAACTTTGGTTGCACATATGGCTACATCCATGTCTGTGAACTATTTTTTTATAATTAGGTTTTATTGGAGGTGATGACATTTTAGTAACTTTGTCTTCGGCCTAATAGGATGTTTGCTTTGAACTTTTCATTTTCTAGTCAATTTGTATTTGGATTCTTAGCTGAACTTTTCACTTTTCGACAGAATGTTATAACATTGCATAGACAGCCACATCCTAAATAAATAGAAAAGCTTTCTAGCTTTCCAAATACTTTCCCAATCTCTGTTTTTACTGAACACTTTTATTCCCACATGTGCACACTTATGAAAGAGGATTGGGATTTAGGAAAACTGAATTCCAATCGCTGTTCCACTACTAACACAGTGAGTAACCTTGGACAATGTGCTATAACTTTATTCTAAGTCTCATTCTTTTATTTGTAAAATGAAGTATGGGCAGCTAGGTGGCACAGTAAATAGAGTGCTGGGCCTGGGGTCAGGAAGACCTGAGTTCAAAATCAGCCTCAGATTCTTATTAGTTATGTGACCCTGGGCAAGTCACTAAACCTCTGTACTTTTTCTGATTCAGTAGTAAATATGATGTGAAACCAAAATCTCCTACTCTAAAAGTCATGGTATCTGATGATTTTCTTCAGAGGTAATGGGCCTACCTCATAAAAGAGTTATTGAAGCAGAGTTTGCATTGCCACATTAAAAGTATGGTGTAAAAGGAACCAGGTGGGTGGTTGATAGATTCTAAAATCTCTTCTAATTCTAAAAGTCTATGATTCTAATCAAAATTATTTGTGAATATATAGGTCCAACCATTCATCAGATCATCTTTATATGGCAAAATCATCTTTATATGGCAAGCAAAAGATGATACTTTGATCTGAGTCCTATACTCCTAATATGCTTTGACAATCAATTTTTAGTCAGAGATTTTCTGCATATTTTTATCACTGTTTTTAAAAAGTAGGTTTCTAAGACTTGTTAAAAATGAAAAAATATTTAACCTCTATGGAAAATAACTTCATGTTCTTAAAAACAGAGGTGACAATCTAATAATAAATGCAAACCAAAAAGGAAAAATTTATAAACTTAAAATAAAAAATTAAGATTTAAAAAACAAACTGTCTAAATTATGGCTATGTCTATACAGAAACAAATTGAGTGACCTCAGTAAAAAAATTATTGAACTCAATTCAAACAACCTTTGTTGTGGAGTTTTGTTGGGGGGAGGGGAGGATGTTTCACATACAGTCAATTTTTTTTCACATAGTCATGATTAAAGATTGTTTAATGTAGATCAGATATAAGTAGATATTGTAAATGTATATAGCTATCTAAGTACCCTGGACAGCTGCTCAGGACTCACACCAAATCTGAAGAGAACAATTGAAAAGGAAAAACAAAAGTTAACTTTCTATTGATAATTATGGACAATCAAAAGTTTATCTCAGAAGGAAGACCAATTTCCTTCCAAGTAATTATTGTTGTAATGTGCAGCTTAAAAAGTTCTCTTCCAAGACATTGAATTTCCAGAAGCTTGTCACCACTGTAAGACATGAGCAGGCATCAGTTTTGAACATTTCATGAAGGATGAATCCAAATTACCTTATTTATGGAGACAACTTTTTAGTGTTCCATGCTTCTGGGAGCAACATAGCAAGATATGTATCTGAGATACATTATTATTGTGTCTTTGTACATAGCTAGGAGACTAAGAAAACTCCATTTGAATCCTGGTCATTTAGGGTGAGAAATTACTCCCTTTTCCCTCAAAATGATTTGTGTCTTTTTCACAGCCAAACAAAGCAAGCTATAAAAATAGACTAGGACCCATCGCATCTAAATCAACTGCACAAATTTCAGGGATTTGCCAACCTCATTTTGCTTGTTTTTGCAGACTGAGGCAAGATATTTTCACTTTGAAATTTCTCTGCTGCCAATATTCCTAATTACCATCATGGCTAATTATACCTTACCACATTTTCTGACTTTAGTGAGGATAAGAATTGAAATGATAAAATGCATTTATGAATTCTATTTGAAAATGTTTTTTCCTACACCTTACAGAGTATGTCCTACTAAAGAAAGTGGACTAATGTGACCAGAAAAGCATTTTCCATTGAAGTATCTAGAGATATGGTTTCAATAGCCTGCTATTGAAGTCAATGGCCTAATGTTATTAGAAATAAATCTCCATTGAAGTGAATGAAGATTAATTTTCAATAGTATTTCATTGAAGTCAATGGGCTAATGTTATCAGTTTCAGAAGTGAGTTTCCATTGATGCAGATAGAGATTCATTTCCGATAGCAAACCATTGAAGTCAAAAGGAAGAAGTGCTAAGTTTAACTGATAGAATGATGATTGTAAGTGCTCCATTTTCTTTAATAAAGAGGAGAGATGAACTTTTAAAAGATTCCATAACAACAGGATATTTGGTTCAGTAAAGTTCAATTTGGAGGTAAAGTATGCAAATGTTAAGCTTACATGTTCTTTTATGCTCTCTGCAGTGGATCATATATAATTTCCATGACAAATGCAGAATAATGTAGAAGGGAGAAAGTACCTTTTTTAAGGAAGACCAAGATTACTCTCTAACCAATACTTCCTTTGGGGGAGGGCAGTTCTCAGGAAAAGCAGTCTCTTTCAGGACAGGATATAGTCTTTCGATGAGGGAAAGGCTGTAGTCAATAAGCATTTGGACAATGGCAGAAATATGTTTTGAATTTTCTGATTTTTTTACCTTTTATTTTGTAGCTCTGAACAAAAATATTGTCTTATCTGTAGAATAATTTGTTTCATTGCACAACCCTTTATCAAGACTGGATGGTTTTGGCATATAACTTTACTAATTAGATAATTTTTATTCGACTTTTAATTAATTTACATATAGATCACAAATTTTCCTTACATATCTCTTTCCACATTACAATTGGTAGCTTCAAGAGAATATGTGAAAATCCTTTGCATAAATATATTTAAAATAAAGCTAAAGAGTATAATGGAATTCCATTGTGTCATAACTAATCATTACATTGATTCAAACATACTCTAAGTCAAATGATGTCATCCTTGAAACATAGAAATTACAATAATTTCTAGATATAACATGGCTAGCCTATTTTCACTTCAATTCAACAAAACACAAACTATTTGCAAGGTCTTATTTCCTGGGGATACAAAGAAAAACAAAAGAAACAGTCCTTGTCCTCAAGGAACTTACATTCTACTGGGGAGATAGATAACATGCACAGAGATAAGTAAA
The DNA here is from genome assembly GCA_028646595.1 of Phalanger gymnotis. NCBI lineage: Eukaryota > Metazoa > Chordata > Mammalia > Diprotodontia > Phalangeridae > Phalanger > Phalanger gymnotis. The sequence continues at coordinate 160,290,011 of CM053624.1, forward strand.
TATAAATTACGCAAAAAAAATAATTTGAAAACGTTGAAAGCATTCACAGCCTGTGGGGACAAGGGGATCAGGACGTGCCTCCTTAGCAAATAGCATAAAACTATACTTTGAAGAAAACTAGCCATTTTAAAAGAAAGAAGATGAGCATTTCAGATATAGGGAATAAACTGTATAAAAACATGGAGGCATGAGATAGAATATCATATACAGACAATGGGTTGTAAGCAAGTTTGACTGGAATAGATAGTACATGAAGGGAAATAGAGTAAATTAAGTCTGGTAATATAGGTGGGAGCCAGACTGCTAATGGTTATAAGTATATGTAAGTTATACGTATAACTTATACTTAAATATACTTAAGTGTAAGTTATAAGTATTTTGTATTTTAACCCATAAACTACTGGAAACCAATGAATATTTTTGAGTGGAGGAGTTACATGGTCAGAATCATGCTTAGGAAGAATACTTTTGCAGTCGTGTGGGGGATAGATAGGCTAGGGTAGGGTAGGCTATTGCAATAATCCAGGTGAGAGGTGATGATGGCCTTGACTAGGATAGAGTGTTTTTGAATGAAAATAAGGAAATGGAGATGAGATGTTATGGAGGCAGAATTAATAAAACTTTAGAAAGCGATTAGTATGTGAGGATCTAAGGGAGAATGAAAAGTCAAGGATAACTCTGAGGTTGCAAACTTGGGTGATTAAAAATTCTCAATGGAAATAAGAAATTTGGGAGGAAAGAGAGGAAAAATATAAAGTGTTTTGTTTTAGAGATGTTAATTTGAAATGCTTATGGGTCATCGATACGGAAATAATCCAACTCAGGGTAGGGAACCTGCAGCCTTGAGGCCACATGTGGCCTTCTAGGTCCTCAGGTGAAGCCTTTTGACTGAGTCCAAGTTTTACAGAACAAATCCTTTTATAAAGGGCATTTGTTCTGTGAAGTTGGGATTCAGACAAAGGGATGTACTTGAGGACCTAGAGGTACACATGTGGTCTTGAGGCTGCAGGTTCCCCACCGTGATCTAGCTGCTATGACTACCCATAAAGAATATGTAGAGAAGAGAACTTTGTGAGATATATACACTTAGTAGATTGGAGGTCGATAATCTCATCAAAGAGAATGAGAATGGTCAGACAGGTGGATGTGAACCAAAGAATGAGCAATGTCATGAAAGGCAAGGAATGAGAGAGTAAGATAAAACGTTGATGACTATGTCAAAAGCTGCAGATAAGCCATGAAGAATGAGAACTGAGAAAAGGCCTTTGGAGTTAGCAATGATCTGCTAACCTTGGAGAGAGCAGATTCCTTTGAGTGAAGGAGTCAGAAGTCACTCTACAAGGGCTAGAGAAGTGAGTAGGAGGTAAAGAAATAGATGCAAGAAGAAAAGAGGGCTCTGTCAAGGAGTTTCACTTTGAAAAAGAGATTTTCTAGCTTCAGAGGTAATTAGGGTCAAGTAAAGAATGAGGTACCCAATTATATGTCAATAAAACTGATAATCTAAGTGAAATAGATGAATACTTACAAAACTACAAATTGCCTAGATTAACAGAACAGGAAATAGAACCTTTAAATAACCCTGTCATAGAAAAAAGAAAATGAACAAGCCACAAATGAGCTCCCTAAGAAAAAATCCCCAGGATGCCTGTCAATTAGGAAATGTATGAACAAGTTATGCTATATGACTGTGATGGAAATGATGAGGGGGATGATTTCAGAAAAACCTGGGAAGTCTTATCTGAACTGATGCAAAGTGAAGTGAGCAGAGCCAAGAGAACATTATACACACTAACAGCAATATTATATGATGATCAACTAGGAGTGACTTAACTACTCTGATCAAGACAATGATATAAGACAATTATAAGGAACCCAGGATGAAGAATACTATCCACCACCAGATAGAGAAATGATAAGCTCTGAGTGCAGATTGAAGCATATTTTTTTCTTTCTTTTCTTTCTTTTTGTTGTTGTGTTTCTTTTGCAACATGACCAATGTGGAAATGTTTGCAATGACTTCACATGTATAATCAATATCATAATATTTTACTTCTCAAGGGTTGAAGGAAGGACAGGAGGGAGGGAGAGAATTTAGAACTCAAATCTTTTAAATGTATGTTAAAATATTTTTGCCTCAACCTGCATTCAGACTCCATAGTCCTTTCTCTGAATGTAGATAGCTCTCTCCATCATGCATTTTTGGAGTTGTCTTTGAACCTTATATTGCTGAGAAGAGCAAAGTCTATCGAGGTTAGTCATTACAGAACCCATATATCTATGGTTGTGTATAATGTTCTTCTAGTTCTGCTCCTCTCACTCAGCATTATATCATGTAGGTTTTTCTAGGTTATTATTATGTATCTTCCCCATTTCTTATAGCACAATAGTATTCCATTACATTCATATACCACAACTTTTTCAACCATTCCCCAATTAATGGGCATCCCCTTGATTTCCAATTCTTTGCTACTACAAAAAGAGCTGCTATAAACATTTTTGTACATACAGGTACTTTTCCCACTTGTGTGATCTCTTTGGGATACAGCCCTTGAAGTGGTATTGCTGAGTCAAAAAGTATGAACATTTTTATAGCCCTTTGGGCATAGTTCCGAATTGCTCTCCAGAATGGCTGGATCAGCTCACAACTCTACCAGCAATGTAACAGTGCTCCAATTTTCCCACATCCTCTCCAGCATTTATCATTTTCCTGTTTTCTCATTTTAGCCAGTCTGACAGCAGAGATGTGGTACCTAAGAGTTGTTTTGATTTGCATTTTTCTAATCAGTAGTGATTTAGAACATTTTTTCATATGCCTATGGATATCTTTATTTTCTTCCTCTGAAAACTGCCTGTTCATATCCTTTGACCATTTCTCATTTGGGGAATGGCTTGTATTCCTATAAATTTGGCTCAGTTCCCTGTATATTTTAGAGATGAGGCTTTTATCAGAGATGCTAGTTGTAAAGATTTTCTCCCAATTTTCTGCTTCCCTCCTAATCTTTGTTGCAATGGCTTTTTCATACAAAAAGTTTTTAATTTAACATAATCAAAATTATTGATTTTGCATTTTGTAATGCCCTCTATCTCTTGTTGTGTCATGAATTCTTTGCTTTCTCATAAATTTGATAGGGAAACTACTCCTTGCTCTCCCAAATTGCTTATAGTATCAGCCTTTACTCCTAAATCATGAACCCATTGGGACTTTATTTTTTGGTATATGGTGTAAGATATTGGTCTATTCTCAGTTTCTGCCCTACCATTTTCCAATTTTCCAAGCAGTTTTTGTGAAATAGTGATTTCTTGGGTTTATCAAAGAGTAGATTGTTATCGTCGTTGACTTCTCAATCTTGTGTACTTATCCTATTCCACTGATCCACGTGTCTGTTTCTTAGCCAGTACCAAGTAGTTTTGATGACTATTGCTTTATAGTACAATTTAAAATCTGGTATGGCTAGGCCACCTTCCCTAGCATTTCTTTTCATTAATTCCCTAGATATTCTAGACCTCTTGTTTTTCCAGATTAATTTTATTATTATTTTAACTAGCTCTGTAAAATATTTTTTGGTAGTTTGATTGGTATGGCACTGAATAAATAAATTCATTTAGGTAAAATTGTCATTTTTATTATATTAGCTCAGCCTAACCATGAGCAACTGATATTTTTCCATTTATTTAGATCTGACTTTATTTGTGTGAAAAGTGTTCATAATTTTGTTCATATAGGCATTGGGTTTGTCTTGGCAGGTAGACTCCCAAATACATTATTGTGCCTACTGTAACTTTAAGTTGAATTTCTCTTTCTATCGCTTGCTGTTGGGATTTATTAGTAATGTATAGGAATTCCAAGGGTTTATGTGGGTTTATTTTATATCCTGCAACTTTGCTAAAGTTGTTTATTATTTCAAGTAGTTTTTTTACTTGATTCTCTAGGATTCTGTAAGTAAATCATAACATCATCTCCAAAAAGTGATAATTTAGTTTCTTCTTTACCTATAATTTCCTTTTCTTTTCTTATTGTTCCAGCTAACATTTCTAGTACCAAATTGAATAATAGGGTGATAAGGGATAACCTTGTTTCACCCCTAATCTTATTGGGAATGCATTTGGCTTATCCTCATTACAAATAATGCTTGTTGATGGTTTTATGTAGATGCTATTTATAATTTTAAGGAAGGCTCCATTTGTTCCTATGCTTTCTAGTGTTTTTAATAGGAATGAGTGTTGTATTTTGTCAAAGACTTTTTCTGCATCTATTGAGATGATCAAATAGTTTCTGCTAGTTTTGTTGTTGATATGATCAATTATGCTGATAGTTTTCCTAATATTGAGCCAGTCTTGCATTCCTGGAATAAATCCTACCTGGTCTTAGTGTATTTTTCTCCTGATAAGTTGCTGCAATCTTTTTGCTAATATTTTATTTAAGATTTTTGTATCAATGTTCATTAGGGAAATTGGTCTATAATTTTCTTTCTCTGTTTTGACTCTTCCTGGTTTAAGTATTAGTACCATATTTGTGTCATAAAAAAATTGGTAGGACTCCTTCACCTATTTTCCCAAATAGTCTATAAAGTATAGGAATTAATTGTTCTTTAAATGTTTGATAGAATTCACATGTAAAACCGTCTGTCTCTGGAGATTTTTTCCTAGGGAGTTCATTGATGGCTTGCTCAATTTCTTTTTCTGAGATGTGGTTATTTAGAAATTTTACTTCCTCTTCTGTTAACCTGGGAAATTTATGTTTTTGTAAATATTCATCCATATCCCTAAGGTTGTCAAATTTATGGGCATACAATTGGGCAAAATAATTCCTGATTATTGTTTTGATTTCCTCTTCATTAGAGGTGAATTCATCCTTTTCATTTTTGATACTGGTATTTTTGATTTTCTTCTTTCTTTTTTTTAAATCAAATTGACCAAAGATTTATCAATTTTATTTGTTTTTTCATAAAACCAGCTCTTTGTTTTATTTATTAATTTGGTAGTTTTCTCAATTTCGATTTTATTAATCTCTCCTTTGATTTTCAGTATTTCTAATTTGGTATTTAATTGGGGATTTTCAATTTGTTCTCTTTATAGCTTTTTCAGTTGCATGACCAATTCATTGATCTCCCTTTTCTCTATTTTATTCATGTAAGCATTTAGAGATATAAAACTTCCCCTAAGAACTGCTTTTGCTGCATCCCATATGTTTTGGTATGTTGTCTCATTATTGTCATTCTCCTGAATGAAGCTATTAATTGTTTCTATGATTTTTAATTTGATCCACTCATTCTTTAGAAATAGATTATTTAGTTTCCAATTGATTTTTAGCTTATTTTTCATGGTTCTTTATTACAAATAATTTTTATTGCATCACGATCTGAAAAGGATGCTTTGACTACTTCTGCTTTTATGCACTGGATTGTGAGATTGTGTCAATTTTTGAGTATGTGCCATGTACCACTGAGAAAAAAGTATATTGCTTTTTATTCCCATTCATTTTTCTCCAGAGCTCTATCATAGCCGCATTTTCTAAACTTCTATTCACCTCTTTAACTTCTTTCTTGTTTATTTTGAGGTTAGATTTATCAAGTTCGGAGAAGGAGAGGTTGAGGTCTCCCATTATTATAGTTTTGCTGTCTATTTCTTCTTCTAACTCCCTTAACTTCTCTTCTAAGAATTTGCATGCTATACTACTTGGTGCGTATCTGTTAAATCATGATATTGCTTCATTGTTTATGGTGCCTTTTAGCAGGATATAGTGTCCCTCCTTATCTCTTTTGATTAGATTTATCTTTGCTTCTGCTTTGTCCGAGATTAGGATTGCTACCCCTGCCTTTTTTACTTTAGCTGAAGCACAATATATTCTATTCCAGCCTTTTACCTTTATCCTGTGTATATCCCCCTGTTTCAAATGTGTTTCTTGTAAACAGCATATTGTAAGATTATGGTTTTTTAATCCATTCTGCTAGCTGCTTCCGTTTTATGGGAGAGTTCATCCCATTCACATTCACAGTTATGATTGCTATCTGTGTCTTTTTCTACATGCTACATGCTACATGCTAATAAAAATATTTATTTCCCTTCTACTCCTCAACAGAGTTTTGCTTTTGACTCCCACCTTCCTCAGTTTACTCTCCCTCTTGATTCCCCTCCCTTATCTTACCTTTTTCCCCTTGCTACTTCTTCCCTCCCTTCTAACCACCCCTTCCCTTTTCTCCCCTTTCCCCTCCTACTGCCTGTAGGACAAGTTTGATTTCTATACTTACCAGGGTATGTTATTCCCTTCTTGAACTGAATCTGATGAGAATAAAGCTCAAATACTGCTCTTCTCCCTCCCTTCTTTCCCTCTACTATAATATATTTTTGTGCCTCTTTATGTGATGTAATTTATCCTTTTCAACTTCCTCCTTACCTCTTCTCCCAAAATCATCCCTTTATATCTCTTAATTATATTTTTTATCATTATATCGGTTATTTTATACTGACACCCACTGTCTATGAATATCCCTTTCAATTGTTATAATAACTATACTATTCTCAAGATTAACATATGTATATGTATATGTATATACATACACACACACACATACACATATATAACAAATATAAAACAAAGTAATCCTATATAAGAATGTAACTAATTAGCCTTATTGATTAACTAAGGTTTTTCCCCCTGTTTACTTTTTTATATCTCTCTTGAATTTTGTATTTGGAGATCAAATTTTCCATTGAGCTTTGGCCTTTGAATCAGGAAGGTCTGGAATTCCCTTATTTCACTGAATGTCCATCTCCTTGCCTGGAAAATTATTCTCAGTTTTGCTGGGTAGTTGATCCTTGGTTGTAGTCTGAGCTCCTTTGTCTTTCAGAATATCATATTCCAATTTCTCCTGTCATTTAATGTAGAAGCTGAAAGATCCTGCATGATCCTAACGATAGTTCTGCGATATTTGAATTGTTTCTTTCTAGCTGCTTGCAGTATTTTCTCCTTAACCTGGTAGTTCTGGAATTTGGCTATAATATTTCTTGGAGTTTTCAATTTGGGATCTCTTTCAGGGGGTGATCAGTGGATTCTTTTGATGATAATTTTACCCTCTGGTTCTAGGACCTCTGGGCAATTTTCCTTAAGGATTTCATGGAAGATACTGTCCAGGCTCCTTTTTTCATCATAGCTTTCAGGTAGACTAATAATTCTTAGATTGTCTCTCCTGGATCTATTTTCCAGGTCAGTTGTTTTTCCAATAAGATATTTCATGTTTTCTTTTTTTTTTCATTCTTTAGATTTTGTTTGTTTGATTTTTGATGTTTCATAGAGTCATCAGCTTCTACTTGCCCACTTCTGATTTTTAATGTTTTGTTTTCTTCCTTTATCTTCTCTATCTCCTTTTCCATTTGGCTGATTTTACTTTTCAATGAGACATTTTCTCCATTATATTCTGATTCTCTGTAATCATTTCACCGATTTTGCTTTTTAAAGATTTGTTTTCCTCCATGAGTTTTTTTTCCATTTTTTCTTTTACCTCCTTAATTTGGTTTTTAAAGTCCTCCTTGAGTTCTTCCATGAATGCCAGAAAAAGCTTTTGACAAAATCCAACACACATTCCTTTTAAAAACACTAGAAAACATAGAAACCAGTGGAACTTATCTTAAAATGATGAATGATATGTATCTAAAACCAAGAGCAAGCATTATCTGTAATGGGAATAAAATAGAAGCCTTCCCAGTATGATCAGGGGTGAATCAAGGATGTCCATCATAACCATTATTGTTCAATATTGTGCTAGAAATGCTAACTATAGAAATAAGGTTTTAAAAAAAGAAATTGAAGGAAAGAAATGGGCAATGAGGGAAAAAACCCAATCGCTCTTTTTAGATGATATGATGGTATATTTTGAGAACCCTGGAGAATCAACTAAAAAGCTAGTTGAGATAATTGACAACTTTAACAAAGTTGCAGGGTATAAAATAAACACATAAATTACCAGCACTTCTATATATTTCCAGCAAAGCTCCACAAGAATATAGAAAGAGAAATTTCATTTAAAATATATGCAGGGAGTATAAAATACTTGGGACACTATCTGCCAAGACACATCCAGGACCTATATGAACACAACTACAAAATAGTCTTCACACAAATAAAGATAGATGTAAATAATTCAAGAAATATTGATTGTTCATGGATAGGCAAGCCAATGTAATAAAAATGACATCTCAACCTAAGTTAATTTACTTATTCAGTGCGACATCCATCAAAGTACCAAATAACTATTTTATAGAGTTGGGGAAAAAAAATAACAAAATTCATATGAAAAAACAAAGGGTCATGAACATCAGTGGAATCAATGAGAAACAATGTAAAGGGAGGCAACTTGGCAGTACCAGATTTTAAACTATAGTATAAAACAATAATCATCAAAACAATCTAGCACTGGCTGAGCAATAGAGTAGTTGATTAGTGGGATAGATTAAGTACACAACATACAGACATAAATTACCACAGTAATCTAGTATTTGATAAAATTAGAGATCCAAGATCTTGGGGCAAGAACTATTTGACAAAAACTACAGGGAAGACTGTAAAGCAGTCTGACAGAAAATTGGCATAGACTAACATCTAACATTGTGTACTAAGATAAGGTCAAAATGGGTACCTGATTTAGACACAAAAGGGAATACAATAAGCAAATTGGGGGAACATCAAAAAATTTGCCTGTCAGATCTATGGATAAGAGAAAAGTTTATTACTAAAAAGATATAGAAAGGATCACTGGAAATATCATGGATCCAAACAAAACTTGCTTTCAAATTTTCTACACTGTGCTACCCACTGTGCTTCTGATGTAAGGATACCATTTTAAAGAAATTCAGTTAAAGTAGTCAAAATTAGAAAGAAAGTAGGAAACTGGAGAAAAAAAAACTTACAGCAAGTCTCTTAGATAAAAGTCTTATTTCTCAAATACCCAAATTTATGAAAGTAAGAGCCATTTTCAATTGAAAAATGGTTAAAGGATATGAATAGGCAGTTTTCAGAAAAAGAAATCAAAGCTACCAATAAACATAAGCAAAAACATGTTCTCGATCACTAATAATTAGAGAAATGCAAATTAAAATAACTTTGACAGGCCATTTCACACCTATCAGATTTACTAACATGACAGAGAAAGAAACTGATAAATGCCGGATGGTTGGCAAAAAATAGCTACGTTAATGCATTGCTAGTGGAATTGTGAACAGATGCAACCATTATGGAGAACAATTTCAACCTATGTCCAAATGGCTAAAAAGCTACATACTCTTTGATCCACTATTAGGTCTATATTCCAAAGAGTTTAAATAAAAAGTTAAAGGACCTATATAAACAAAAATATTTTAGCAGGTTTTTATTTCTTGTGGCAAAGAAATAGAAATCAAGGCATGCCCATTATATGAAGAACGAATGAACAAGTTGTGGCATAAGATTGTGATGGAATACTTTTGTGCTATAACAAATGATGAGGAAATGCTATAGAAAATGAAATAATAAAGCACCTTTTGCAAATGATTTGATGATATATTTGGAAAATACCAAAGACAGCTATAACAACAATTAGCCTAGCAGCTGCTGTAGGGGTATAAGACCCAACAAGACCAGCAACAAGAGCTGCCAGCACAGATTCTTTTGACCTGCTTTACTAAGGAAAGTAACTTTAAGGAGTTAACAGTCTCACTTTAATTAAACATACAAATATCATTCACTTAGTTCAAGAGGAAAAGCCAGCACCCTGAACTTCAGAGCACATACAAATAAATTACAAACAGAAACAATATAAACAGACCAAATCACCAGAGAAAACCAATGGGTCTGGGTTAGGAAAGTTGGGGGGCAGTTACAACAGCTTGCCACTCTTCCAGTGAGTGAGACTCTCAAAAGGAAAAACGCCAGCCTCTGAGTTTATATACCCTGTTCAGGGGCAAAGGGCATCACAGCATGCAACTCAAACCCATGTGACCTAAAAGCTTCTGGCATCACAAACATGTGACTCAAACCCATGTAAACTAGGCTTTCCCTTGGGGCAAGCAGGTCATCAAAGACTCCCGATTTAATCAAAGAAACAAAGGCCAGACTCATAAAGGGCACTTGATTAAAATAAGTGCTCCAAAAGAGAAAACAATAAAAAAAAAGGCCCACCTTAATTACTGACGCAATGACTAAAAAGTTAGTTGAAAAAATTAATAATTTTTAGCAAAGATATAAATCCATATATATCATCAGCATACCTACATAACCGAAAAAAAACCTGCAAGAAGAGATAGTATGAGGTACCCCATTTAAAATAACTCTAGACAGTATAAAGTACCTGGGAGTATACCTGCCAAAAACAAACACGGGAATTACATAGCAAATTTATTTTTAAAATGTTTTTATGCAAATAAAACCAGATTTAAATAATTGGAAAAATACTAATTGTTCATAGGTAGGGAGGGCCAATATAACAAAAATGACAATTTTACCTAAACTAATTTATATATTCAATTACCAATTAAATTACCAAAAAACTATTTTACTCAGAAAAAATGCTAAAAATATTCATTTGAAAGAACAAAACGTCAAGAATATCAAATGAAATGAATGAAAATCAAATGAAAGAAATGTAAAGGAAGGAGGCTTAGCAGTACCAGATCTCAAACTATATCACAAAGCAGAAATTATCAAAACTATCTAGTGCTAGCTAAGAAATTAAAAGGTAGATCCATGAAACAGAGTAGACATATAATTTACAACAGCAGCAAATGACTGTAGTAACCTTGCATTTGACAAATGTAAAGACAAGTTTTGGGGATAAGAATTCATTATTTGGTAAAAATTGTTCAGAATAATGGAAAGCAGCCTGACAGAAATTGGACATAGATCAATATCTTGCACCATTTGCCAAGATAAGGTTGAAATGGATACATGACCTAGATATAAAGAGAGGTATTACAAGAAAATGTGAAGAATGTGGAACATATTACCTATCAGACTAGTGGATAGGTGAACAATTTATGAATAAACAAGCAACAGAAAACAGTGTGAGGCATAAAACGGATAATTTTGATCACGTTAAATTGAAAAAAAATTTGTACAACTAAAACAAATGTAGCCAAGATTGGAAGGAAAGCAGAAAATTGAGCAGAAATTTTTACAGACAGTTTCTCAGATAAAGATCTCATTTCTCAAATACATAAAGGATTTTGACAAATATATAAGAATATGAATCATTCCCTCACTGATAACTGGTCAAAGTATATGAACAGTTTTCAGATGAAGAAATCAAAACAATTTGTAGTCATATAAAAATGCTCTAAATCACTATTGATTAGAGAAATACAGATTAAAATAACCTCGAGATATCATTTTAGACCTATCAAAATGGCTAAAATGATTGGAGGGAAAAGAGAAAAGTGACAAATGTTGGAGAGGATATGGAAAAATTTGGACACTAATTCACTGTTGGTGGAATTTGAACTGATCCAGCCTTTTTGGAGAGCAATCTGTAATATGCCCAAGGAGCTTAAAGTGCCTATACCCTTTGTCCTAGAAATCCCAATAATAGGTCTGTTTCAAAAGATGATTAGGGAACAATGAAAAGAACCCATATGTTCTCAAATACTTATAACAGCTCTCTTTTTGGTGTCAAAGAACTGAAAATTGCAGGGATGCCCATCAACTGCTGAATGTCCAAACAAGTTATGGTATAAGATCATGAGGGAATACTACTATACTATAAGAAATGATGAGGTCAATGATCTTAGAAAAAACATGGATAGACTTGCATGAAATAATGAAGAACAAAATGAGCAAAATCAAGAGAACTTTGTATATATTATATAAATTGTGAAAAAGCTTAGAAAAAAACACAAGAAAAATTTTTTAAAAGTATTTTTCAATTTGCGTTCAGACTCTATCGATTCTTTTTCTGGAGATGGATAGCATTTTTCATAAGTCCTTCAGAATTGTCTTGGATTATTGTATTGCTAAGAATAGTTAAGTCATTCACAGTTGATCATCTTACGATATTGCTGTTACTGTATACAATGTTCTCCTGGTTCTGCTCACTTCATTTGTATCAGTTCACATAAGGTCTTTCCAGGTTTTTCTGAGCATCCTGCTCATGATTTCTTATAACACAATAGTATTCCTCACAATCACATGCAACAACTTGTTCAGAGATCAAGTTCTGGGAACCAAGATAATGGAATAAGCAGTAAACCACTGTAACTCTCCAATACTCACCTCCAAACAACCATAAAATAGGGCCCCCAAACAAATTCTGGAACAGCAGAACCAGCAAAGAGACAGGGCGAAACAATCTTTTAGCCCAAGAAACTTGGAAGATAGGCAAGAAGGGTCCATCTCACTAGAATAAAAAGGGAGTGCAGTCCAGGATGAGAAGTATCCCAGCAAGCCAGCAGCAAGCCCCACTTCAGAAAACCAGAGTGAGATCCTAAGCCCCAGTGTGGCGTAGCAGGCAAATGCCAAAACAAGGACCACCCACCCCACATGCCTTAGTATAGCCAGGGGAACTGCCTCCAACTCTAAGAACCACCATATGCAGTAGCACAGCCTTGGGCAAACAGGTAGATGCCAACTCTACAGATGCCTAGGCAAACAGGCCAGCACCACCGTGCCATGCTCCAGCATAACCCTGGGCAAATAGGCAGCCTCCAGAGGCCAGAACACCATGTGCATCAGTGTACCCATGAGGAAACACAAAGAAACCCAGAAACACCCCACCAGACCTCAGCACATTCCAGACACCACTAATAGGATCCCAGTTGAGCACCAGGTAAGCTGCCAGACCCCAACAGCCTCCAGCAGTGCCAGCTAACCTCACCCCACCCTATCAGTATAGCACCAGACATAAGGGCAATATCAGTGCAGTACCAGGTAAATAGCCAGAGTCTGTAGCCACTAGCACAGGAAGTAGAAGACAGTGCCCCTTCCACCCTGGGAGCAAAACTCAAATTTAAAAGAAAGGGAAAAGGCCAAAACAAAGATGAGCTAAAAACAGCAACAACAACAACAAAAAATCTGACCACAGAAAGTTATGATGACAGAGAAGACCAAGATACAAACTCAGAAGTGGACAATAATGTCAAAACATGTATACACAAAATCTCAAAGAAAAATAAGAAGTGGTCTCGAGTCCAGAAAGAAATCACAGAAGAGCTCAAAAAAGAGCTTAAAAATCATATAAGAACTGTTGAAGAAAAAATAGGAAAAGAAATGAGAGTGATGCAAGAGAATTGTGAAAAAAAGACTCAACAGCTTGGAAAACTACTTAAAAAGTAGGGTTGGTCGAATGGAAAAAAGAGATACAAAAATCCACTGTAGAAAACAACTCCTTAAAGAGTATAATTGGCCAAATGGAAAAGAAAGTACAAAAGCTAATTGAGGAAAACAACACTTTAACATTTAGAATTGGGCAAGTAGAAGCTGGTGACTCTATGAGATATCATAAATCAATTAAACAAGTTCAATGAATGAAAAAATGGAAGAAAATGTAAAATACTTCAAAGGAAAAACAATTGACCTAGAAAATAGATCCAAGAGAGATAATGTCAGAATCACTGGAGCACCTGGAAACTATAATAAAAAAAAAAAGGACCCAGACATATCTTTCAAGAAATTATCAAGGAAAACTCTCCTGATGTTTTGGAACCAGAAGGCAAAATAGGCTTTGAAAGAATCCACCAATCACCTTAGGAAATAGATCCCAAAGCAAAAACCCCAAAGGAATATTACAGCCAAATTTTGGAACTATCAGGTCAAAAAAAATACTACAAGCAGCCAGAAAGAAACAATTCAAATATTAGGGAGTCACAATCAGGATCACATGGGATTTGGCAGCTACAACCTTAAAGGATGGGAGATGATGGAATATGATATTCTGGAGGGCAAAGGAGTGAGAACTACAACCAAGAATCACTTACCCAGCAAAATTAAGGATAATACATCAAACAAAAAAAAATATCATTCAATGAAATAGAAGAATTTCAAGCCTTCATAAGGAAAAGACCAACCAAAAATTTGACCTCCAATATCAAGATTCTAGAGAAGAATTAACAGGTGAAAGGGGAAAAGAAAACATAAGGCATTTGAAAGAGCTAGGCTGTTTACATCCCTACATGGGAAGATGATACTTGTAACTCTTGAAAATTGTATAACTAACAGTACAGTTAGATGGAATATATATAGACAGAGGGTATGGGTATAACGTGAATTTGAAGGAATGACAGAAAAATTAAGAAATAAAAAAAAGAGTACAATGGGTTCAGAAGGAAGAGAGAACTAGAATGTGTCAGATTATTTCACATGAAGATGTGTGAAAGACCTATTACAGTGGAAGGAAATATGGGAGAGTGGGCAATGGGCAATGCTTGAACCTTTCTCTCATCAGTATTAGCTCAGAGAGAATAATATACCCAGTAAGTTGAATATAGAAATCTATCTTAACCAACAGGGAAGTAAGAGGGGAGGAGATTGAGTAAAGGGCATGGGGGTGGGGTATGACAGAAGGAAGGGCAGATAAAGGGAGGTAGTAGAGAGAAGCAAAACTCTGGTGAGGGGGAAAGGGTGAAAAGAGAGAGAAGACAAACAGGAGGAAGAATAGGGTGGAGGGAAATGCACAGGTAGTAATCATAACTATGAATGTGAATGTGATGAAACTCTCCCATAAAATGGAAGTGAATAGCTGAGTGGATAAAAAACCAGAAACCTACAATATGTTGCTTACAAGAAACACAACTGAAACAGAGAGATACACACAGAGTAAAGTTTAGGGGCTGGAGCATAATCTATTAGGCTTTAGCTGAAGAAAAAAAAAAGCAGGGGTAGCAATCCTGATCTTAGACAAAGTAAAAGCAAAAATAGACCTAATTAAAAGATATAAAGCAGGAAACTACATCTTGCTAAAAGGTACCACAGACAATGAAGCAAATTAGAAGAGCAAGGAATAGTCTACCTGTCAGATCTATGAAGACCTATGAAGAATTCATGACCAAACAAGAGATAGAGAGCATTATGAAAGGCAAAATAGACAATTTTGGAAAAGCTATTATACACACAAAACTAATGTGACCAAGATTAGAAGGAAAGCAGTATTCTGGGAAACAATCTTTACAGCAAGTGTCTTTGCAAAGGGCCTCCTTTCTCAAATACACAGAGAACTAAGTCAAATGCATAAAAATACGAGCCATCTCCCAGTTGATAAATGGTTAAAAGATATGAATAGGCAGTTTGCAGATGAAGAAATCAACCTATCTATAGGTATATGAGGAAGTGCTCTAAATCACTCTAAAACAACTCTGAAATACCACCTCACACATATCAAGTTGGCTAATATGACAAAGAAAATGATAAATGTTGGAGAAGATGTGAGAAAATTGGTACACTGTGCACTGTTGGTGGAGTTGTGAACTGATCTAGCTACTGTGGAGAGAAATTTGGAACTGTGCCCAGAGGGCCATAAAACTGTATATACCCTTTGAGCCAGCAATATCACTATTAGGTCTGTATCCCAAAGAGATTATAAATGAGAGAAAGGACCAACATGTGCAAAAATATTTATAAGAGCCCTATTTATGGTGACAAAATATTGGAAATTGAGGGGATGCCCATCAATTGGGGAATGGCTGAACAAGCTCTAGTATGTGAATGTAATGGAATACTATTGTGCAATAAGAAATGATAAGCAGGCAGATTTCAGAAAAACCTGGAAAGACTTGTGCAAACTGAGGCAAAGTGAAATGAACAGAACCAGGAAAACACTGTATGCAGTATCAACAACATTGTGTGATGATCAACTATGAATGGCCCACTCTTCTCAGCAACACAATAATCCAAATCAAGTACAAAGGACTCATGAAGGAAAATGCTATCCATATTCAGATAAAGAATTGATGAACTCTGAATACAGATCCAAACACATATTTTTCATTTACTTAATTCTTTCTCATGTTTTTTTTCCTTTTTATCTGTTTCTTCTTCCACAAATGTGACAAACATGGAAATACATTTTACAAGATAGCACATGCATAAACTATATCAAACTGCCCACCATTTTCAGAAGAGGGGAGAAAAGAAAGGGAGAAAAAAATGGAATTCAAAATCTTGTAAAAATGAATGCTAAAAATTTTCTTGATATGTAATTGAGGAAAAAATAAAATACTGTTTAAAGCAAAACAAACAAAACAAACCCACACAACTTGTTCCTTTGTTCCCCAATTAATGGTCATTCCCTCAATTTCCAATTCTTTGAAAGAGCTACTAAAAATAGTTTTGCATATGTAGATCTTTTTCCCTTTTTTTCTTAATCTGTTTGGGATATGGACCTAATAGTGGTACTTAGAGCCCTTTGGGCACAGTTCCAAATTGTTCTACAGAATGGTTAAATCAGTATAGCACTTACTTCACCAACAGTGTATTAGCGTCTCAATTTTACCACATTCACTCCAACATTTGTCAATTTCCTTTTATGTCATATTAGCCAATCTGATAGATGTAGGATGGTAGATCAGAGTTGTTTTAATCTGAATTTCTCTAAGCAATAGTTTTTTAGAGTATTTTTTCTTTCTTTTTTAAAAAAATTAATTTATTTTTAGTTTTCAACATTCATTTCCACAAGATTTTGAGTTACAAATTTTCTCCCCATCTCTACCCTCCTCCCACCCCAAGATGGCATGTATTCTGATTGCCCCTTTCCCCAGTCTTCCCTCCCATTTATCACCCTACTCCCTTCCCCTCACTTATCCCCTTCCCTCTTACTTTCTTGTAGGGTGAGATAGACTTCCATACCCCATTGTCTGCCTATCTTATTTCTCAGTTGCATGTAAAAACAATTTTTGACATTTGTCTTTAGAACTTTGATTTCTAAATTCTCTCCCTTCTTCCCTCCCCACCCACCATCCTTGAGAAAGCAAGCAATTTAATATAGGTTATATATGTATACATATATAAACATATACATGTATATAAACATATACATATATCATTATATATATAAACATATGCATATATGAACATATACACATATATATATCATTATGCAAAACACTTCCATAATAGCCAAGTTGTGAAAGACTAACTATATTTCCCTCCATCCTATCCCATCCCCCATTTATTCAAATTTCTCCTTTGACCCTGTCCCTTTTCAAAAGTATTTGCTTTTGACTACCCTTTCCCTCAATCTTCCTTCTATAATTCCCCCCCATCCCCTTCCCCCTACTTTTTCTTTAGGGTAAGATACCCAATTGAGTGTGTATGTTATTCCCTCCTTAAGCCTAATCCAATGAGAGCAAGGTTCACTCATTCTCTTTCACCTATCCCCTCTTCCCTTCCATATAACAGCTTTTTTGCCTCTTTTATGTGAAATAATTTACCCCATTCTATCTCTCCCTTTCTCCTTCTCCCAATATATTCCTCTCTCACCCCTTAATTTTATTTTTTAGATATCATCCCTTCATATTCAACTCACTCTATGCCCTCTGTGTATCTATCTGTCTATCTATCTATCTGTCTATCTATCTATTTATCTATCTATCTATCTGTCTATCTATCTAATCTATCTGTATGTATGTATGTATATGTATGTATTTGCCCTTCAACTACCCTAATACTGAGAGAGGTCTCATGAGTTACAAATATCACCATTTCATGTAGAAATGTAAACAGTTCAACTTTAATAAATCCCTTATGATTTATCTTCCTTGTTTACCTTTTCATGCTTCTCTTGAGTCTTGCATTTGAAAGAAAAATTTTCTATTCAGCTCTGGTCTTTTCATCAAGAATGCTTGAAATCCTCTATTTCATTGAAAATCCATTTTTTTTTTTGCCCTGAAGTATTATACTCAGTTTTGTTGGGTATGTGATTCTTGGTTTTAATCCTAGCTCCCTTGACCTCTGGAATATCATATTCCAAGCCCCTTGATCCCTTAACGTAGAAGTTGCTAGATCTTGTGTTATCCTGATTGTGTTTCCACAATACTCAAATTGTTTCTTTCTGGCTGCTTGCAATATTTGCTCCTTGATCTGGGAACTGTGGAATTTGGCTACAATATGCCTAGGAGTTTTCCTTTTGGGATCTTTTTCAAGAGGTAAGATGTCTAAGCTCCTTTTTATTTGATCATGGCTTTCAGATAGTCCAATAATTTTTAAATTATCCCTCCTGGATCTATTCTCCAGGTTAGTGGTTTTTCCAATGAGATATTTCATGTGTTCTATTTTTTCATTCTTTTGGTTCTAGTTTATAGTTCCTTGATTTCTCACAAAGTTATTAGCTTCCATTTGCTCCATTCTAATTTTTAAGGAATTATTTTCCTGGGGCAGAGCCATAAGAGTGGTCAGAAAGCAGCAACTTGCTTAAGGTCCCTCTCAGGTCCCTCTAAACACCTATAAAAATGGCTCTGAACAAATCCTAGAGCTGCAGAACCCATGAAATAGCAAAGGGAAGCAGGGCTCCAGCCCAGGACAGCCTGGATGGTCTCTGGGAAGGGTCTATCACATGGAGCTGGGAGCTGAGCGGAGCAGAGCCCAGCCTTGGCTGCACAAGAACCAACCAGACCAGGAGCTGGGTGGAACAGGCGTAGCATCCTGAATCAGTGAGCTGTGGCAGTTACCTAACTTCTCAACCAACAAACACCAAAGACAACAGAGAAGGTTAGTGGGAAAAACTGCTGGCACAGAGTGAAAGGAGTGCATTGTTGGCCTCTGCCTCGGGGGCTGTGGAGGTAGTGCAGCTCTGAGGCTGCTTACAGAACTACAGCTGCAGTTGCCTCCAGCCCCAGGCCCACTTGGTGGGAGGAATGAAGTGGCAGATTAGAGAAGGAGTGCAAAACCTGTTTTGCCCAACCTGAATCTGGACTGAAATACTGGTTGGCAGTTCTTGGGGTAGAAGGAGCGCTGGTGTGGCAGAGCTTGCTGTGTAGAAGTAGCTCTGTAAATAGTAGCACAGAGCAGCTTCTACATTAAGGGACTGAGGGACCTGGAATATGGTTTTCTGGAAGTCAATGGAGCTAGGATTAAAACCAAGAATCACCTATCCAGCAAAACTGAGTATCATGCTCCAAGGCACAATATGGATTTTCAATAAAATAGAGGACTTTCAAGCTTTCTCAGTGAAAAGACCAGAGCTGAATAGAAAATTTGACTTTCAAACCCAAGAATCAAGAGAAGCATGAAAAGGTAAACAAGAAAGAGAAATCATAAAAGACTTACTAAAGTTGAACTGTTTTGTTTACATTCCTACATGGAAAGATGATGTGTATAATTCATGAGACCTCATTATTAGGGTAGCTAAAGGGAATATACATATGAGTGTGTATATATATATATATAATATATATATATATATACGTATATATACATACATATATACACATACATATATATATATATACACATATGTATGTATGTATAGTATTTGGGTAGCTGAAGGGAATATACGTGTGTGTATGTGTGTGTGTATATATGTATGTATAGATATATAGACAGAGGGAACAGGGTGAGTTGAATATGAAGGGATGATATCTAAAATAAATAAAATAAAATTAAGGGATGAAAAAAGAATATATTGAGAGAAGGAGAAAGGGAGAAATAGAACGGGGTAAATTGTCTCACATAAAAGTGGCAAGAAAAAGCAGTTCTATAGGAAGGGAAGAGGGGGCAGGTGAGGGGGAATGAATGAATCTTGCTCTCATTGAGGAGGGAATAACATACACACTCAATGGGGTATCTTACCCCATAGGAAAGAAGGAGGAAAGGGATAAACAAGGGGGGAAGATAGAAGGGAGGGCAGATAGGGGGAGGAGGTAATCAAATGCAAACACTTTTGGAAAGGGACAGGGTTAAGGGAGAAAACTGAATAAAGGGGGACAGGATAGGAGGGAGTTTTATATATATATAGTTAGTTTTTCACAATATAAGTATTGTGGAAGGGTTTTACATAATGATACAGTGTGTGGCCTATGTTGAATTGCTTGCCTTCTTAGGGAGGTTGGGTGGGGAGGGAATAGGGGAGAGAATTTGGAACTCAAAGTTTTAAAAGCAGATGTTCAAAAAAAAAAAGGTGTTTTTGCATGCAACTAGGAAATAAGCTATACAGGCAATGGGGCATAGAAATCTATCTTGCCCTACAGGAAAGTAAGGGGAAAAGGGATGGGGAGATTGGGGTGACTGAAGAGAGGGCTGACTGGGGAACAGGGCAATCAGAATATATACCATCTTGGAGTGGTGGGGTAGGGTAGAAATGGAGAGAAAATTTGTAATTCAAAATCTTGTGGAAATCAATGCTGAGAACCAAAAATATTAAATAAAAAAATGTAGATACAGGAATTATTTTCTTCAATGAGCTTTTGCACCTGCTTTTCCATTTAGCTAATTCTGCTTTTTAAGGCATTCTCCTCATTGGATTTTTGGACCTCTTTTGCCATTTGGGTTAGTCTATTTTTAAGGTGTTATTTTATTCAGTATTTTTGAGGGACTCTAGCATGCTGCTGACTCATTTTTCATGATTTTCTTGCTCTCATTTCTCTTCCCAATTTTTTCTCTATTTCTCTTACTTGATTTTCAAAATCCTTTTTGAGCTCCTCCATGGCCTGAGACCAATTCATATTTTTCTTGGAGGCTTTTGGTGTAGGAACTTTGACTTTGTTGTCTTCTTCTAGCTCCATATTTTGATCTTCTTTGTCACCAAAATTAAGATTCTATAGTCTGAGTTTTTTTTTCAAGGAAAAAGACAAAGTTTATTAAGGATTCACCATAATGAGTTGTCTTAAATCCCACCCTTTGCGGTGCTTGTTTTCACAAGCGGGCCAGATTCAATCTGTGCCAGATTGAATCTGAGTGCCTTCATGGAGGCAAGATGGAGATTATATACAGAAAGATTGTGGGAGGGATTGAGGGGTGGTCTGGTTTGACTAGAGGAGGGGTTTAAGGAGGGTCTTGAGGAGGAGTCCAAGGAAGATCCTGATGGTACTGGGGTTACCAGAGATCAAGACTCCAGGAAACAAGAGAATGGGATTTTGGTAGGATTAAGAGTTGGAAGCATCTGGACTAGGTCAGGCAGCGATTTGGGCCTAGTGATAAGGAAAGGCTTATGGCCTCATGGGAAAGCTGGATCTAGTGGGAAGATTCAAGGAAAGTTCAAGGGGGCTCCCAGAGACTGTATCCCATCAGCTTCAAGGGGGTTCCCAGAGACTATACCCTCATCATTCCCCCCTCAAACAAATGGGACCCAAATTCTTTTGGGGTCCAAAGGGGTTCCCATAGTCTAAACCCCATCATTCCCCCCTCAAACAAATGGGACCCAAATTTTGGGGAGGTAAAGGGCAAAGGTCTCAGCTTTTGAAATTTCTTCCTGTTGGCAAAGGGTGTAGAGCTGTCCCTGCCTCGGTGGGTTCAGTTCAAGGGGTACGTAGTCTGAGAAGTCATCTGGAAGTTGATGGCTTGGAGCCTGGAGGAGACAAAGCTGGCAAGGAGGGTAAGCAAACAAGCACCAAACATGCAGTAAAAGAGTATAGAAAAAGGACAATTTCCATGGTGTAAAAGACAGTTTCCTTGGAGGGAATTAAAGATGACTGTTTTGTACCCAGCTCCCCTAATCACTTGTTCTGTGTACCACACTGCTTCAGGGTTCAGGAGTGTGTGGCACACCTGAAAAATTAGGTCAGCGGTATCTAAGAACAAGGCTTGATATTCAGTCAGCCTGTGGCTAGCCAGCTGAGTTGTTTGTTTGTTTTTGGTGCTCTTTGCTCATTTTCCCAGATAATTACTTGACTTTTTAGCTCTTTGCCAAGGTGGAACTCTGCTTCAGGGGTTTTGCACTCACAACAGCACTTCTTTCCTCCCCAAACACACTAACCCAGACTGAAACCCAGATCCAAGCAGGGCAAAGCAAGAGAATCCTGCCTTGGTGTCAGCAAAGAAATCCCTGCAGTCCCACTCTGATCAGCCACTTGATTCCCCACAAAGTCTGTGGGCTTGGAGCTCTGGAAGCCCCTGCTGCTGCTGCTGCTGCTGCTGCTGCTGCTGCCACTGTGGCCACTGCTGCAGCCACCTCCACTACCCTCGAGCTGAGGCTGGATAGCACCCATCTCTCACTCAAGTCCAACAGAGTTTTCCCACTGACCTGCTAAGTTGTCTTTGGTATTTGTGGGTTCAGAAGTCTGGAAACCACCTCCACAGCTCAGTGATTCAGTGCCCTGAGGCCTGCACTGCCTGGTTTTCTCAGGCCTGGTCTGTCCTAACAAGGCCATGCTGGGCTGTGCTCTGCTACCAGCATGGTGTGATAGACCCTTCCCAGCAACCTTTCAGGCCATCTTGGGCTGGAGAATTGTTTCACTCTGTCATTTCATGGGTTCTATAGCTCTAGAATTTGTTTAGAGTAATTTTTACAGGTGTTTGGAGGGATTTGTGGGAGAGCTCAAGCAAGTCTCTGTTTTCACATTGCCATATTGGCTCTGCCCCTCTAGAGTATTTTTAATATGTCTGTAGTTAGCTTCAATTGCTTTGTATGAAAGCAAAAATTTTACCTTTTCATACCTTTTGACAGTTTATCAATTGAGGAATGGCTCTTACTTCTAGAAATTTGACTCAGTTCCCTACATATTTGAGAAATGAGGTCTTTATCAGAGAAACTTGTTGTAAATTTTTTTCACAGTTATGATTACTAACTATATTTCTCTCCATCCTCTTTTCCCCATTTATCCTACTCTGTCTCTGTCTCAGTCTCTGTTGGCCTCAGTCTAGGTCTCAAACTCAGTCTTCTCTCTCTCTCTCTCTCTCTCTCTCTCTCTCTCTCTCTCTCTCTCTCTCTCTCTTTTTCTCTCTCTCTTCTCTGTCTCTTCTCTCCACCCTGCCCATTCTCAAAAGTGTTTTGCTTCTGACTTTTACCTCTCCCAATCCATACTCCCTTCTACCCACCCCGTCCTCCTTTATTCCCTTTTCCTTCTACTTTCTTATATGGCAAGATATATTTCTATACCCAACTGTTATATGTTATTCCCTCTTTGAGCTAATTCTAATGAAAATAAGGTTCACTTACCCCACCCCTGGGAGTTCTGGAATTTGGCTATAATGCTCCTGGGAGTTTTCATTTTGAAATCTCTCTCAGGTGGTGATTGGTGGACTCTTTTAATTTCTACTTTATCTTCTGGCTCTAGAATAACATGGTTTTCCTTGATAATTTATTGAAAGATGATGTCCAGGCTCTTTTTTAACCATAGCTTTCGGGTAGTCCAATAATTTTAAAATTATCTCTCCAGGATCTATTTTCCAAGTAAGTAGTTTTTTTTCAATAAGATATTTCACATTTTCTATGTTTTCTCATTCTTTTGATTGTGTTTTATTATTTCTTGATGCCTCATGGAATCATTAGGTTCTGCTTGTCCAAATCTAATTGTTAAGGAGTTCTTTTGTATATTTCCATTTAGCCAATTTGCTTTTCAAGTCATTCTTCCTTCATTGGATTTTTGTGCTTCTTTTACTACTTGATTCATTCTAGTTTTTATGTGCTATTTTCTTCAGTATTTTTTGTGCCTCCTTTACCAAACTGTTGACTCTTTTTCATGATTTTCTTCAATCACTCTCATTTCTCTTTCCAATTTTTCCTCTACCTCTCTTACTTGATTTTTAAAATCCATTTTGAGTGCTTTCATTGCCTGAGATCAATTCACATTTTTCTTTAAGGCTTTGGATATAGCAGTTTGTGTTCTGATCTTTCCTGTCACCATATTAACTTTATATAGTGAAGATCTTTTCCTGTTGTTTGCTTATTTTTCCAGCTTTGTTCTTGACTCTTAATTCTATGTTAAAATGGGGCCAGAGTGGAGGGGACACTGTCTCAAGCTTCAGGTTTTTTTGTGCAACTGTTTTCAGAGATAATTCTGGGGACCTGTAAGTTTTTGTTTCTTCCAAGGTGGTATGATTTAGAGAGAGGTGTATTTACTACTCTCTTGGCCTATGCTCTGGTCTGCGAGCTATCGCAAATACCCTTTTCTAGCCTGGAATTGTGATCAGGGTCCCAGATCCACAGCAGACACAAGCTCTATTGTGCTAGTGCTCCTCCTCACCCTGGGACTGAGACCCAGTCTTATGACTCATATACATGTATGGGTAATGCAACAGAATCCTTCCCCTGGTTCCAGCAAAGGGACCCCTGTAATCTCCTTCCAACCAGTTGTCTGTCCCCATGACTGTCTGTCTGTGTGCTGAGAGGTCTAGAAGCCACCACTGATACCACTGATTCGGTCACTTCCAAGGCCATGGTTTGCTGGACTTGCTCTGGACTGTGTTCCACCCTCACCTCAATGCAACAGACCTTTCCTGCTGACCTTCTAAGTTTTTTGGGAAACTGGAAAATTATTTTACCCTGTACTTTTGTGGGTTCTGCCACTCCAGAATTTGTTTGTAGGCATTGTTTAAAGGTTTTTGGAGTGGTTTGGGGGACAACTCAGGCAAGTCCCTGCCTTTTATTTGTCATCTTGGCTCTCTTTATGTCAGTATTTTGAAGAAATATTTGAGCCTGGTACCATTTTCCCTACAGTTTTATATCCACAAGTACCAAACTACCTAACTACAGATGATGTAGACAATCCATATTTGAGGTTTGACCTCTTCCGAGACACTGTAATAATATGTCTCCTTAATACTTCATTTAAGTATAACTATGTCCCAAAAGACCAGCAGCAATCACGTATCACTTTAATCTGTAAGAAAGGTGGTAAGAATCTGCCCTCCAACTGGAGACCCATATTCATAGGTAACAGCATGGCTCAAAGCTATGCTTTGGGTCTATGAAAAAGATTAGAGAAATGGGGTGATAGGAACGGATGCCTCCTCAGGTGCCAGGAGAGATTCATGCCAACTAATGACTACTGCTAACATACTTTCCTGCTGTATTCTGTCTTGGACGATGCCAAACATAAAAAAGAATATGTAGCATAGCCTAGTTGAAATTAGGGAAATTGAGGAGAGATAATTTTAAAATTATTGGACTACCCGAAAGCTATGGTTAAAAAAGAGCCTGGACATCATCTTTCAATAAATTATCAAGGAAAACAGTCATGTTATTCTAGAGCCAGAAGATAAAGTAGAAATTAAAAGAATCCACCAATCACCACCTGAGAGAGATTTCAAAATGAAAACTCCCAGGAGCATTATAGCCAAATTGCAGAACTCCCAGGGGTGGGGTAAGTGAACCTCTCTGAGGCCTCTCTCAGAGAGAAATTGAGCCTCTATAAATTTAGAGAATTTAAATGATTTTCCTAAGGTCACACAGGTAATAAGAGGTTTGAATGCAGGTTTTTTGACACCAAATCTATTAGAGTTTATACTTTACCATGCTACCTCCATTCTTTAGGGGACAGATTGATAATACCCACTTCTTCGGAAAAACAAAGAATATCACGACATAAACAAAATTAGTAAGTAAATTATACTTTCACATAACAATAATTCTTTACCCCCAAATGAAGCTAGACACTTTGATTTTTTTCAATTGTAATTTCCAATGATTATAATACTAAGTAGCAAATAGGATGTCTAATAGAACTTGGAGCACAAAATAAATACCTATTAAAAGAAATAAATGTATAGCTAATTGGCCTGTGGCTTTAAGATATTAAATTTACTGATGCAGAAAAGGATACCAGAATTTCTTTAAAATGGTATCCTTATATCAAAAGCACAGTGGGTAGTACAGTGTAGAAAATTTTAATAATATTTTCTCTATAGCAAGAACATCTCTCCCCAACCAAAACTTTTTTTCTTTTCTTTTTAGATCTGTGTAAAAAATGAGTATCACTCTAAGACTTCCACATTCTAAGAAAATTTAAAATATCTCAAATTTAGAAATTTTGCAGCACTCTTAAAAATATACAAAATATGTCAAATGTGACTGTTCTGTTATAATCTTACACAGAACTCATTTGCCCCCTCAAAGGGTGGGCTACATTTATATGCCTGAGCAAAGACCTAAGATCTTAAAACTAGGAAAGAGATACTCAGAGGGAGGAGCTAGTTCTGGGCTCCCAAAGAGTATTTTAGAAGCTTATATTCATTCCTCTAAGGTGAAAGGACCAGTTCTTGTTCAATATGTAGGAAAAGGAGTAGAGAAATGGGATTGGTTTGTTAAGGCTGTCACTAAGATTAGAGCTTCCAGAAGATGCTGTTCTAACATCAAGTCAATTTCTTGCTAAAACTCACTCTCATTTTAAATGGGAAAAAAGATTAGAGTAGTGAGAGCTTGGGGAAAAAATACAAAACTGACTGGTGGGTAAGCTATCTTTTTTAAAGGAAAAATTCTCCTAACCTTAGGAACTAAAGGATAGCTTAATAACAGCAGTGAAAGAGATTAAAGCTATAGGGAAAAATTAAGAGATGGAAGAAAAGAAAATTTGGTCCCAAGGTAGTAGTAGTGGTCTTGATCATTAAAGAAAAAGATACTTGAAGTATTTACTTACACCTATAGTTTTGAAAGAGAGAAGTTTACAGACAATCTGAAGTAGAAGTTTTAAAACTAAATTTTGTCACCTCTTTTGTCAACTTCCATGTTTCTTTACTAAGGGACCGCTAATATCGAAATGATGGAGGAATCAGTTATTTGTGATAGGGGATAAGGAGTAGACCTATGATTTCATTGGTCTAGTGAAGAAAGCCCCTCTACCAAAGCAAATCAGAACCTGTTTCTGAAATTTAAAGTCCTAGAGAATTTCCTAAAACACTGAGTTTCATCTACTTGATGAAGGTCACACGACCAATATATGTCACTTGAATCAAGATCTTCCTGGCTACGAGGCCATCTTTTTACCTACTGTTCCACACTGCCTGTGATAGGATGTGAAAAATTAATTTTAGCATTAAAATTAACTAGTCTCCTGTATTTCTTACTTATCTTCTCAATATCTTGTGCATCAATCTTTCCATCTAACCAAGAGCGGCACATACAAATAAAATATGACAGCAGATAGAGCATTTTGGAAGCTCAGCATCTTGCTTCAACCTGATTGCTTCCAACTTCTACTACTTTCAACAAATATTGTACACACACAAAGATATATATATATATATATATATATGTTATATATATATAAATGCACACATATTTATATATACACCCATATATATGTATACACATAAACCTACTCATAATCATATCTGTCTCCTCAATTTATCTCATCGAATTATATTATATAAACCTTTCTCTTCAAATTATCAGTGGATACAGACATTGATATAAATGATGATAGTATAGATGATATGGTGTGTGTATATACATGTATATACATAATATGTGTGCATGTATATACATATATAATATATATGTGTGTATATTAAGGGAGAAGGAGAGAGTGGGAGAGGGAGAGGGGAAAGAGAAGGAGAATGGGGAGTGGGAGTGAGAAGGAAGAGGAGAAGAAAAGGAGAGGAGAGGGGGAAAAAAGAGAGAGAGAGAGAGAGAGAGAGAGAGAGAGAGAGAGAGAGAGAGAGAATATGAATTTATAGAAAGCACTGGAGTAAAAATGCAAACAAGCAAAACAGTCCCTACCCTCAAGATAATTATATTCTAATGGGGGAAAACAACACATAAAAAGAAGCTTATAGGTGGAAGTGGGGAATAAGGGTAAGGTAATGCTGTGGGGAAGGGGGGATTCCAGAGAAAGTCTTGGTGCAAGTTAGATGAAGTGTGCCTAGGCCCCTTCCTAAAATGATGATTTGAGGTAGGGAGTCAAGAAAGAGCAGAGGAAGGACCCATAGTGGAGGTTTCTCAGGGTGGCTGAACAATGAGCCTGAGGTGGACAGTTACAGCCTTGGAGACAAGTTTGTTCAACGGTTTCATGTTTTAAGTACCAAATTCCCAGGAGAGTATAATGATATTTTAAACTACTGCTGTTTATTTATTTACTTTTGTCAATGTGTGGTTTCAAGTCTTCAATGTTTTTTAGCTCTCTTTTCGTATGGGAGAAATAAATAACTTTCCTATGCCTAATTTACATTGTACTTGGAATACCTTTCTGTTCCCTTTTTTTGAGAAGACCTTAGATATGAGCCAAAATTAAACTTTAAGTAGCTTTCTCTGGGCTCTTAGCAAGTATTTTTTGCAAATAAAATTCAAAAATATGCATATACATATATGTGTGTATTATTAATGCTAGTCCTTTGTATAGTACCTTGCTCATAGTAGGTACTTAGCAAACATTTGTTGAATTGAATTGTTATTTGGAATCTACATACCTTAGATTTCTACTTTGTTTTGTTTCTGTGTTATGTGCTTATACACAAATGCAAATGTCCACGCATATGTAGGTTTTAATTTACTATGCTAAAACAATGCATAACATTTTATTAACACAGAATTTGACTAAATGAGTTAATATTTAGTATATGATGTTTCACTAGTAATCATTGTTGTCTGTTTATGGTTATGCCTTTATTATGACCAACATCTAGATAAATACAGAAATATCAAGTAAAAATATGGCAATTTCCAAATATCTAGATAGTTTGGGTACTATAAATCAAAATCCCAGAATTTTGTATGTTTTTTCAATAAATATTTATTAAATGCCTACTAAGTACAAGGAAACGCAATAGGTGCTGAGGATACAAAGGTGAAAATAAGGTAGTCCCTCGTGGGGATCTTTTATTTTCCTAGTAGAATGGTGACACAACATCAGCATCATTTATCTATAGATAAATAAGTATAAGGAAACAGCATTAACACCTGAGGGCATCAGTACAACTTCTCAAAGCAGGTGTCACCTCATCTGACTCTTGAAGAAAGCTAGGGATTCCAAGATGAGGTAAACATAACAAGCTATATACATACACAAACTCTTCTCTTGGTTTTGCTTACCTCATTCTGCATCAATTTCTACTTTCCAGGATTCTCTGAAATTGTCTCTTTCATCATTTCTTATGGCACAATAACATTCCGTCATATTCATATACCACAATTTGTTCAGCTATTCTCCAATTGATGGGAACTCCCTCTCCCACCATAGTTTCCAATCCTTTTTCCCACCCGTCTTATTGAATCAATCATCGGTAAACATTTATTAAGCTCTTACTACATGCCAGGCACTATGCTAACCTCTGGAGACAAGAAAAGAGGCAAAAGACAGTCCCCTGCCCTCGAGAAGCTTACAATGTAATGGTGGAGACAACGTGCAAACAAATATAGACAGAGCAAACTATATACAGCATAAACAGGAAATAATTAAGAGAGGGAAGGCACTGGAATTAAGAAGGGCTGGAGAAGGCTTCCTCTAGAAGGGGAGATTTTAGTTGGGACTTAAAGGAAACCAGGGAGGTCGGTAGTCAGAGAAGAGGAGGGACAGAATTTCAGGCATGGGGAGATAGCCAGAGAGAATGCCTGGCACTGAGAGGTGGAGGTCAGTATCACTGGACAGAAGAGTATGTGCGAAAGAGTAAGGTATAATACTCCATCATCTTTAGCTCTTCGTCGTCATTGTAGTCGTCGTCGTCCTCCTCCTCCTCCTCCTCCTCCTCGTCCTCGTCCTCCTCCTCCTTCTCCGCCTCCCCATCCTCCTTTTTATGTCTTCTTCTCTCTCCCTCTCTTTCTCATCCTCCCATCTGGTACAGAAGGAATCTACCAGGAGCATTAAAGGGTCAGAACAGGTCTCAATAGCAGCCCATCTCTATGGGTAGTACTCCAGCTCAACACTCCACTATTGTTCTTTCCATATCTAGGCAGAGCATAAGTAAAATTGACAAGAGTTTTAAAAGCAATTACTGAGGTTCTGAGCCCTGTATTAGATCTCGTAGTTAAACCTGGGAGAGTGCTTTGCGGCGCCCCGCCCCCCGCCCCCTCCACCGCCAAATGCAGTGTCGTACTTGGAAACAGGAAAATAGTTTAAATCCTGCCTCAGACATTTATTAACTGTGTGACTAAGCAAGTCACGAAACCTTTCTCAGCCTTAGTTTCCTCATTTGTAAAATGAAGGTGATAATAGTATCTGCCTCACAGTTGTTGAGTGCCTCAAATGAAATTTTTAAGTGCCTTGCAAATCTTAAAGTGCTACAATAAATGCTACCTATTATTTATATTATTTTCTGGTTTCCCAATTCTTTTGATCAATCTCCATTTTTTTACTATCCGGTCTACCTCATTTTCTGCCTTTCAATGTCTAGTTTAGTGAAGTAAGACAAAATGAACAGTAGAATAGAGTCGCCTTGGTGTTTTGTGGGCATAGTCTGAGCCTCTTCCTTTCCTAAGCCTATTAACTCAGAGCATAATATAGTCTTCTTAATTTTTTTTTCATAGGTTACAAAATTCAGTTCCCAAAAATGCTCCCTGACCTGTTCTTATGTAAATTTTCTACTGTCTGCTCCATTTCCTTTACTATGACTTCTGACTTATTAAATAGTTTTATTTGGGACCTTGTGTCTGTAAAGTCATGTTCACAGAAGAAATGTTAATTCCCTGTGCTTTACATGATTGTACCTATATAACCGATACGAAATTACTTACTATCTTAAAGAGGGGGGAAGGAAAGGAGGGAGGGAGAAAATTTGGAACTCAAAATTTTATTTAAAAAATGAATGTTAAAATTGTCTTTACATGTAATTGGAAAAGAATAAAATACTATTAAAAAGAAAAAAAATTACCTCTCTCATCTCACTCTCCACTCCTTCTCTCATGATCATACACTTAGCCAGTATTACTTAACAGAAAACACAAATTAAGTATCAAAAGTCAATGTAAAAATCAAGAAATCTAAAAGCAATCTGTTAAATTTCACTTTTTGTTTCTGAAAACCTAGATAAAATGCTAAATGTTTATGAAAGGGAAACAATGTTAGAAAGAAAATCAACAGAATTTCAAAGTTTCAAGTAAAATAGCCAATGAAGTGATGGCAAAATGGTCAAAAGGTAGTTGACAGTGATGCTAATGGGAAATGAGCATAAGAATGAGCTTCCTTTGCACATTAAATGTAAAAATTCAGAGACGAGATGGCAAGAGATAGATGAGAAAAATCATTCTGGAGAATAAATACATAACTTAAACAATAATATCTCAGACTCTTACATGAAAATAAGAAAATAATATGAATTTTAAGCTAGCATTTGGACTTTTCCCATTTAATGCTCAGTGGAGACATATTTGGCATGCTATTTAAAATATTTTCCTATCAGCTTACCACTCCAAAATGTAGTGAAAACAGGCACATCTGCAATTTACATTCTGTGGCAAAGGGGAGAAAATGATAAAATAAGCTACTTTACCTTATATTTAAAAAATCTTGTTAGCTTTTAATTTATGTAAGATTTGGTTTCAAGGGAATATTCTTTAAAAATTGTGTAAAACTCTACCCAGCTGTGGGCTGATGGGCAAAGTGTTTAAGAATGCTGAGGATAGGTCTACACAGATGTCATAAGTGAAAACTAAAATTAAAAAATACACAGATTAATGTAATTTTAAGACTAGACTTTTTGTAGTAGCAAAGAGCTAGAAACAAAGCAGGTGCTCATAGATTGGAGAAAGGCTAAGCAAATGGGGATACATTAATGTAATGAAATCTAATTGTGTTTTAATAACTACTGAATATAAAGAATCCAGAGAATCATAGGACATATGAAGTAATATAGGGTAAAAGAAGTAGAACCAAGAAAGCAATGTACACAATGGCTACAAAAATATAAAATGAAAGAACAAAAAATGAAATTGAATTTGGAAAAAGTATAATGAAAGGCCAAAAAACTTGGACTTAGAGAAGTGTTGGGTAAATGTATCCCTTCTTTTGAAAGATGGCACCCAACAGATAAGGAATATTGGTTATACTACCAGATTTGGTTGATGTATTGGTTAGTGTGTCTGAACTACTTTTTTCTCATTTAAAAAAGTAATTTGTTTGGGTGGAAGGAGAAGGTACATCTTCCCCAATAAAGGTGATATAAGAATGAAATATTTCAGTAACATTTTTGGAAAAGAATTTTTGGATTCAGAGGAACCACGAAGATCAGCTAGTTCGACCATTTTAAAGATAATAATATTGAAGCCCAAATGAATTGCACATGAGTTCCCTTCCAGATCAGAATCAGTGATCCAATGGTTTGCCCAAAGATTTACAGTCAGTAAATGGCAAAACTGTGACAGGACCCCAGATTTCTTAGTTCAATGCTCTTCCCTACACGATGCTAATTTCCTTAGTGTATATTTTCACATCACTGATGTTCAACATCATGTAAACAAAATTCATTATTATGTGTCTAAACTTTTCAGTTTTAAGTCGAATATTTGATTTTCTGTAAACATAATCTGAGTGAATTCCAATGACCAAATATCAAACATACATAAAAACAATACAGGATGCAAAAATCTCCTTAACATAAATTCTAGACATTTCCAAGTGCAATAAATGATGAGCAGTTTTTCATCACCAAGCAAATTTTCCCCAAATAATGAACTAGGCTATGCAAATAGATAGGATAGGTCTATTAGGTAAGCCAAATAAAATGCTGATTAACATAGCTTTCTGGTATAAATTCTTCTTTTTAGAAGAATTACAGCATCATACACTTGTAATCCCTCCTATTAGGGAAGTTAAGGCAAGTGGATTGCTCTAGCTCAGGAGTTCAGAGCTGTAGTGTGCTGAACTCAGATGTCCATGCTAAGCTCCACATGGACCAGCCAGGTCAAAAACAGGGTAAGCCAAAGCTCTTGTGCTTAGCAGTAGTCAGACTGGGACAATAGGTGGCTACTACATTTCTAGTCTACATGAGATAAGGAGACCTAGTTTCTCTTCCAAAAAAAAAGGTAAGTAAAGGGGAGGAATCATGAAGTATTGTAACAAACTCTTATTTAAAAAAAAAAAAAAAGAATAATGTGGAACATGGAAGAGTTGAGGTAAATACCTAAACCCAATAGGAACAACACATAGGGTCAAGCCTCGCTGAGAAATGAATTTTGACCCATTAAGTTGAACAAGAGGCAGACGAAAGTCTTGTGCCAAATTTTGTCTTCTAATCATCTATTACAAATGCAAGTGCCACTAAGATAAGGTCACATATCCTAGTTATGAAATTCAGAGATGCGAAGGAAAAGCACTTTTATTTCTAACAAAGCTATCGTTAATTCAATTCACTGATTCTGATAAACCTTAAGCACATGTTCAAGTTTCTAAGTAACATACAGTATCAGCAGAGAATTTTTGGCTGGAAAAAAAGGTTGGAAATTCACTACTTCTGTAGTCTTAATTTTACAGCTAAAAAAAGCTGAGGCCTAGAGCCCCTCACTTGCTCATGAGATAGGGCTTCTTACCTGATTACTTTCATTTTTAAATTGGCAAAATCTAATTTCTTATAGAGCTTAACAGCAAGTACCAAGAGAGTATGTTTGGGCAGTCAGATGCTATTTTCTCAGAACCTCCCCTCCTCTCTTAGACCTGCCACCAATTTGCTGGCCTAGAAAGGAAGGCAGAAAAGTGGGCCCAACAGAAACTAGAATGATAAATTAAAAGAGGCATGCAATTAAAAAAATGTTTAAGTTATAAAGGACTACAGAAGTCATGTAGTCAAGCCTAATCATTTTTATGAATAAGGAAACTGAGGTAAAGAGAGATTAAGTTATGAAGAGCTGGAGTGACTAGAGTAAAAACTGCTTAGTCAGAACTTGTGAGTTTGAACGCTGGCTTTGTCATTTGGCAGCTGTGTGACTTCAATCAAATCCCTGTACCTTGGTTTATTCCTGAGTAAAATAAGAAAGACAATACTTATTCTCTCTGTCTCAAAATGTTGCTGTGATGAAAAAAAAATAAGATAAAATGTTTAAA
Organism: Phalanger gymnotis; assembly: GCA_028646595.1. NCBI lineage: Eukaryota > Metazoa > Chordata > Mammalia > Diprotodontia > Phalangeridae > Phalanger > Phalanger gymnotis. Next base: position 160,323,800 of record CM053624.1, read on the forward strand.
GAGATGTGCAAAGTGCCTAATAAATGTCAGCTGTTATTGACCAAGATCCCACGCTTATACAATGTTTTTCACTTCAAAGATATAATCAAATCTTATATTTAGGTTGAACATTTATTTAACAAACTACTGGGACATTATTTGCCCTGAAGAGAGCTGTGGTCTGGATGCTTGCACTCTTCATTCGCTCATTCTTATATTGACCTTTTAGAGTGTTGCCTATTTTTGTTCATATATTTGACTGTGACCCAAATTGGCAAGAGTTGATAAAATGATTATAAGTGGTGTTGGTATGTTCACATAGATGACAACAACCATGTCAATCCTATACTTTTTCTTCTGATAACAGTTACCTAGTCCATTGATGGACTAAATCCATATATCGAAATGTGTATGTGTATATACATATACCCTAAAATATGTATGTATATATATGCATATGTGCATATGCATGCATGTATGTATATACCAAAATGTGTGTATAATATGTATGTGTGTGTATGTGTACATATACATATAAATGAACAAAATGTATCCAGAACAAACGACTTTTCCCCAAGTCACTTAAGTCAAGGTATGAATGGTTGTGAAGTCTTTGTAGCTCCTTGGAAGGATTACAAATTCATTACGTCAGTGAAACATCTTTAATATTTGTAGTTTATTATTTTTATCTCCTTTCTACTTGCCTAATGAGGAGCATTGTAAAGAAAGAAAATGAGAAATAATTCTTCAGGTAGGCAGACCCTTCACCTTTAAAACAATTATGCTCCAGACAGAATTTTCCCATTAAAATAAAAAATGAATGAATAAACGACATCATCCCCCCTCCAAAAGCCAACCTCTTTTTCATTTGATAGAATCTTTCTAATCCTTTCTCATAAATGAAGGGCTGCATTAAGAGAAACTGGATGAAACACTCTTAAATGATGCAGAAGATGAGTAGCAGTGTTGGGGAATAAATGCTTTCTTTTATAATGTGCTAATGGTCTTATTTCTGAATTCTGAGCATTCTCAGAAATCACTTAAGGATTATGGGCTCCTGAATGCCAAAACACAATTCATACTATATTTAAGTCTGTACTTTTTGGTAAGTGATACCAAACATAATTTGCTTTTCCAAAATTTCCTTTCGTGGCATTTGTTTTTAGGATATACTTTAAGAAAATCATCACTACTGTTATAAGAAAATATAATAACAAGTCCAAGCACAAATATCTTATTGTGATTAAATAAACACAGACCTTGACTTTTAGGGTCTTAACCATTTCACCAAAGTGCAATATTTCCAATTAGACTTTGGGTGGTATGCTGAGGGGGGAAGAGGGAGAATGTCAGGGGGAGGCTTGCACTCCTCACTTTCATAAACTATAATACACATAGTGAAAAGAAGGTTAATGGACATGGTCTGAGTTAATTCCCATCCCCAAATATTATTTATGAGAAAAAAACAATTCAAGAAACCCCCAACTGCAATAAGGCCAATGGGGAACATTGGTCCCTGGATCTTCCCATGTTCCTTGTATCAGAATTTTTCAAACTTCTCCACAGCAGAAGAATCCACAGTACTTTGGGCTGATAATTTTAGGTGTGTGAGGAATGATTTATTGTACCCCTAATTTATTCTAACTAATATTATTCAGTTTGATAAGATTCCATAAGGATAGGGATTCTGCGTTCTTTGTATTAGGCCCCAGAGCTTTGAAGTGCAAATTGTAAATTTACTTGCTTAACCACAGGAAGTTAACTAGAAGACCTCCACCCTTGGGTTTTTTTTTTTTTTTTGTCTTTTTTGTCTTTTTTTCCCTTGCTATGGTGACCAAACCCAATGTGGTAGGAATGGCTCAAGGACATGGAAAGTCCTCCTGCAATTTTTGTTGCCCTCTGCCCTTTGTCATCCTTCTATGACCTAACATGGGGAGATGGCCATGAACACTTAGCTAACAAGTGACCCTATTTGCCTGTTTACCAGTCTGCCTATCTACCGGTCTATCAGTCTATGTGGATGCTTTGACATCATAATCATCAACCCAGCCCACTGGTCTGCTTGTCAGCGGGGGAGGTCCTCTTGGAAGGCCAAGATATAAATTTGTCAGCCAATGGGAATCTGTATTTAATGTAATTTAATTTAATTTGACCCTCATGGAGAGTCAAAATCAAGGTTTATCCACCACTGAGACTACATTTTGCTGTATCTTCTTCTTCTTCTTCTTCTTCTTCTTCTCCTTCTCCTTCTCCTTCTCTCTCTCTCTCCCTGTGCACACACACATACATATGTGTATATATGTGTGTGTGTGTCTACATGTGTCTATGTATACAAATACACATATATGTGTGTGTATACACACATGCATGCACACACACATATACATATACATATACATATATATATATATATATATAGTTGAACTCCATAAACTATAAAGTCCCTCTGACCCCTGAAGTTCTATGATGCTATATATGACCTGTTTGGTCCACGATATCAACAACTGGTTACTGTCTTAGCCAAACTAGGTTGTGTATCTACCTTCATTTGCAACATACCATCATATCTTGCTCTATTTTTCTGTTTGTCTTTCCTACTGTCTGACATAAGCTCAATCACGTTTTTTTCCTCAAGCAAGTGTTTTGATTAGCTTAGTTAATACCATTTATCACTTGATTAATCCAGTACAATAGAAAGTTAAATGATTAGACTCATTTTCAACTTTTAGGTTCAGAAGATATGTTTATTTCCTCCAGTATTTCTTTATCATTTTTTGCATCTGAATTTTCTTGTGTGTGGATTACACAGTTATCATGTGGATCCACTATTTGGAATATATTTATATTAAGTATACATAAAAAAAAAGAAATCCAAAGTGGAAAAATATGTGTTAGTCAGAAACTTAATAATGCTAAGATTAACTGTTTCAAAATTTTATACTTTAATTTTTTTTTAATCCTAGCACCTAGGTAGTAGTTGTAAAAACATTAGTAAATTAGTAGCTGTAGATCCATTATTGAAATTATAATTACTATGTTAAGGAAGATCTCATTTTATCTGTTACATTGTTATAGAAGAAATACTTGTGTCTAAATGACAGTATTGACTACATAGAGATTACTTTTGTCTTTTAATTGTAAATATATGCAGTATACATTATCTTTGTTGGCACATGGAATTAACCAAAAATAAAAACCAAACATATAATTCAACTATAATTGGCTATTCCCTACAGTTTCATGTTTTACCTAGTCTATGAGCTCTTCCCCAAACCCCTCCAAATATCTGTAAAAATGACTCTAAACAAATTCTAGAGCTACGGAATCCACAAAATGACAAAATGAAACAAATCTCCAGCCCAAGACAACCTGGAAGGTGTACAGGAAAGGTCTATCACACTAGGCTGTGAGTGGAGCACAGTCCAGCATGTGCCTTGCTGGCACAGATGGGGCTGAAGCAGGCCTCAAGGCATTGAATTACTAGCAGCTATGGCAATTTCCAGACCTTAATCCACACATACTGAAGACAACATGTAAGGTCAGTGGGAAAACTCTATTGGACCTGAGTGAGAGAAGAGCACACTCTGGGCACATCCACAGGGCAGTAGAGGTGGAGGTGGAGGTGGTGGTGGTGGTGCCAGCAGCAGCAACAGTAGTGGCTGCTTCCAGAACTCCAGGCCCACAGATGGTGGGGGGAATTAAGAAGCTGATCAGAAGAGGATTGCAGGGATGTCTTTGCTGGCACTGAGGCAGTATTTTCTTGCTTTGCTCTGCTTGGATCTGCATCACAGTCCTGCTTGTTGATCCTGGGGAGAGGAGGAGTGCTGCTCTGGCAGAGCTTGTAGAGGCTATGGAGAGGGAATCCTCCTCACAGATTCAAGGCAGAAGAGAGTGCTTGAGGTCACTCACAGACCAGAGCACAGGCCAGGAGAGGAATAAACACCTCTTCTTTGATCATACCACCTTAGAAGAACTGAAATTTTACAGGTGCCTAGAAGTATCTCTGAAAATAGCTGTGCAAAATCCCTGAAGATTGGTACTCTCCACTCTGGAAGCAGAGTACTACCTTGACAACTCAAAAGTCAAGTAATTGGCTGGGAAAATGAGCCAGCAGTGTAAAAACTCAGACTATAGAATCTTAATTTTGGTGACAAAGAAGATCAAAATGTACAACCAGAATAAGACAACAAAGTCAAAGATCCTACATCAAAAGCCTCCAAGAAAAATATCAATTGATTGCAGGCCATGGAAGAGCTCAAAAAGGATTTTGAAAATCAAATAAGAGAAGTAGAGAAAAAAATTGGAAAGAGAAATGAGAGTCATGCAAGAAAATCATGAAAAATAAGTCAACAGCTTGCTAAAGTAGACCCCAAAAATACTGAAGAAAATAACACCCTAAAAATAGACTAACTCAAATGGCAAAAGAGGTCCAAGGGGGCAGAGCCAAGATGGCTGCATGAAAACAGCATGTTACCGGAGCTCTCTCACAACTTCTATCAGATTCCTATAAAAAAGTGAATTTGAGCAGATCTGAGAGAGTTAGAAACCACAAGCAGTCTGGGTGGGTCAAATTTCCCATCCAGGAGAGTGTGAAAGCTGAAGGAGGGAATCTGTGGGCTAGGAGAGTGCTGGGCATGCGGAGTTGCTCCAGACAGCACCAAAGCCCCGACCGGGAAACCCACGTGGGAGACAGGCTGGGAGAAAGCCAGGCGCCCAAAACTAGCAGAGATCTCCAGGCCTCCCAACATAGGATGGCACTCTGTGGAAGTGTCGAGAGGCAGTGCAATGCCACCGACTGTGAGAGACCAACTCCTGAGGCTTGCAGCCCAAAGGTAGGAAACAAGGCTTCTTGAACTGCCAGGAGACATAATGGCCAGGTAAATGGCTCTAATTCCTCCCCTCCCCACCCAGAGAACTCTTCGGGGGGGGGGGGGAATAACCATGCTGGAATAGAGGACACAGAAGTGGGGCTTCGGTGGCCGAGTAGTGGGAGCACCTGAGTCTCAGAGGGGCAGAGCCAGCAGACGTTGACACCAGGAGCCCAGACGTACTCTTGCTCCCCCAGGGGAAGTGCCAGACACCCAGCTCAAACAACAAAGAGCTGAGACCATTGCTGAAGAGCAACAGTGCTGGAGAACAACTCCAGGGGAAGAGAAGATTTTGGGCAGCCAGACCCCCTCCCCCACACCTCAGGAAACTGAAGGCTATAATTCACGAAGCCAACAACTAGACTCACAATCCCCAGAATAAGAAAGCTGGCACAGAGAGCCCTGAGCCCCAAAAGCAAAAATCTATTGTAAAGCCAGGAAAAGGCTAACCAACATGAAAAACACAAAAAAAACAAGGACCATTGATTCTTTTTATGGAGACAGGCATGATCAAAATACCAATTTGGAAGAGGATAACAATGACACTATACCCACATCTGATACCTCAAAAGGTAGTCTGAACTGGTCTCAAGCCCAAAAAGCATTACTGGAAGAGCTAAAGGAGGATTTTAAAAACCAAATTAAGGAGATAAAAGAAAAAATGGAAAAAATGGGGAAAAAATGGAAAAAAAAAATCCATTGACGAAATCAAGTCCCTAAAGAATAAGATTGGCGAAATGGCTGTGGAGATTCAGAAACTAAATAGAGAAAATGACACCCTGAGAGGTAAAATCAACCAATTGAAAAAGGAGACTCAAAAGCAAAATGAAGACAGCAACTCATTAAAAACTAGAATTGAGCAAGTGGAAGCTAATGACTCTATGAGACATCAAGAAGTACTAAAACAAAATGTAAAGAATGAAAAAATAGAAAAAAATGTGAAATATCTGATTGGGAAAACAACTGACCTGGAAAACAGATCCAGGAGAGACAATTTAAGAGTTATTGGTCTACTAGAAATCCACGATGAAAAAAAAGAGCCTTGACAGAATCATTGAAGAAATTATCAAAGACAATTGCGCAGAGGTCCTAGAATGAGAGGGAAAAATAGTCATTGAAAGAATTCACCGATCACCCCCTGAAAGAGATCCCAAACTGAAAACTCCAAGAAATGTTATAGCCAAATTTCAGAATTACAAAATCAAGGAGAAAATACTGCAAGCAGCCAAAAAGAAACAATTCAAATATCATGGAACTACAGTCAGGATCACTCAGGATCTTTCAGCTTCCACTTTAAAAGACAGGAGAAACTGGAATATGATATTCCAAAAGGCAAAGGAGCTGGGACTACAACCAAGGATCAACTACCCAGCAAAATTAAGCATAATTTTTCAGGGAAGGAGATGGACATTGAACAAAATAAAGGAATTCCAGACCTTCCTGATGAAAAGGCTGGAACTCAATGGTAAATTTGATTTCCAAATACAAAACTCAAGAGAGACATAAAAAGATAAACAGAGGGAAAAACCCCCACAAACCTTGCTAATCAATGAGGGCAAATTATTTGCATCTTTATATAGAATTATATTGTCTTATGCATGTTTTATATGTATACATATATATGTCAATCTTGAGAATAGTACAGCTATTATGACAATTGAAAGGGATACACATAGACTGTGAATGTCTGTATAAAATAACTGATACAAGGATAAAAAACATAATTAAGAGATGTAAATAGAGGGCTTTGAGATAAGAGGTAAGGAGGTATTAGAAAAGGGAAAATTACACGAAATGAAAAGGCACAAAACCACATTTTAGTAGAGGGAAAGAAGGGAGAGAGAAGAGCAGTATTTGATCTTTACTGTCATCTGATCTGGTTCAAGAAGGGAATAACATACCCTGATAAGTATAGAAATCTAACTTGTCCTACAAGAAGTAGGAGGG
>CM053624.1:160331093-160364372 GCA_028646595.1 Phalanger gymnotis
AGTCCAATAATTTTAAAATTCTCTCTCCTGGATCTATTTTCCAGGTCAGTGTTTTTCCAATGAGATATTTCACATTGTCTTCCATTTTTTCATTCCTTTGGTTCTGTTTGATAACATCTTGATTTCTCATCAAGTCGCTAGCTTCCACTTGCTCCAATCTAATTTTTAAGCTAGTATTTTCTTCAGTGGTCTTTTGGACCTCCTTTTCCATTTGGTTAATTCTGCCTTTCAAGGCATTCTCCTCATTGGCTTTTTGAAGCTCTTTTGCCATTTGAGTTAGTCTATTTATTAAGGTGTTATTTTCTTCATTATATTTTTGGGTGTCCTTTAGCAAGTCATTGACTAGTTTTTCATGGTTTTCTCACATCACTCTCATTTCTCTTCCCAATTTTTCTTCCACTTCTCTTACTTGCTTTTCTAAATCCTTTTTGAGCTCTTCTATGGCCTGAGACCAGCTCATGTTTTTCTTGGAGGCTTTTGATATAGGCTCTTTGACTTTGTGGACTTGTTCTTGCTGTATGTTTTGGTCTTCTTTGTCACCAGAGAAAGATTCCAAAATCTGAGTCTGAATCTGAGTCTATTTTCGCTGCCTGGCCATGTTCCTAGCCAACTACTTGACCCTTGACTTTTCATTGAGGTATGACTGCTTGTAGAGTAAAGAGTGCTTTGTTCCAAGCTTGAGCTGTTGTTTCCAGAGCTTTTTCTACAAAGCAAGCTCTGACACACCAGCACTCCTCCTTCCTCAAGAACCACCAACCTGGACTGCAACTCAGATTTGAGCAGGCTGTTCACTCCTGCTCTGATCAGCCACTTAATTCCTCCCACCAGGTGGGCCTGGGGCCAGAAGCAACTGCAGCTTTAGTTCTGTAGCTGCACCACTTCTGCTGCCCCCGGGGGCGGTGGCCAAACTAAGAACTCCTTTCACTCTGTCTCCGCAGTTTTTTCCCACTAACCTTTTCTGTTTTCTTTGGTGTTTGTGGGTTGAGAAGACTGGTAACTGCCACAACTCACTGATTCAGGGTGCTAGGGCCTGCTCTGCCCAGCTCTCAGTCTGGTTGATTCTGGCACAACCATGGCCGGGCTCTGCCCCTCTCCGTTCCCAGGTCAGTGCGATAGACCTTACCCAGCAACCATCCAGACTGCCCTGGGCTGGAGCCCTGCTTCTCTCTGCTATTTTGTGGGTTCTGCAGCTCTAGAATTTGTTCAGAGCTATTTTTTTATAGATGTTTGGAGGGTCCTGGGGAAGAGCTTTAGGCACATCCCTACTTCCCAGCCACCATCTTGTCTCCACTCCCCCATCCCAATTTCTTCACAAAGACTTCCACCTCCTTTTTCCTATAGCCTTGCCTTAGCCCAAATTTCTACAATTTACTTTTAATGTTAGTAACTCTTTATTTTTTTCTTTTGATTCATCTATTTGCTAGCCCAGACATTACAATGGTTCACAAATAGGCTTTGTGCTTATATATGCTTCCATAACTCTCTCTGTGATACTCATGTAGGATGGGCAAAACAAAAGTCTGACTTCTCTCTCCTTTATCCAGATTGCCAATCTCACACATACCTCTATCTCCTGTTTGTCTTTTTTTTCTTTTTCTCTTAAAATCTGTCTATTCATCTACCTATGTATGTTTATTGTAACAATCATTTCACATCTCTCCTTTTTCCTGCCTTCTCAATTAAGCTGTAGAAAACAAAAAAAAAAATCTCATAATAAATAAATGTGTGCATGTGTGTATTCCAGCAAAACAAATTTCTACATTGACCATGTCCAAAAATGTATGACTTCTCTGTTTTGAGTTCCATTACTTCTTTAGCAGGAAGTAGACAGTGTGGTCCATTTTTGGTCCTCTGAATTTTTGATTTATCATTGCAGTGGTCAGAGTTCTAAAGTCTTTCAGAGAAGTTTTTGTCTATAAAGTTGTTGTTGAATAAATTTTTCTCCTAGTTCTGTCCATTTCATTTTGTATCAGTTAAAAGGGGTGTTCTTAGCTTCCTCTAAAAGGGTTCATTTTGTCATTTCTTATGGCACAATAATATTTCATTACATTTTTGTACAATAGTTTGTTTAGTCATCTCACAATAGATCAGGAACCACCTTAATTTCCATTTTTGCTAGTATAGAAAAAAACCAGTATAAATAGTTTTATAACATAGTGTTATTTTTCCTCTTCCATTGATATTTTCAGCATATAAGTCTGGTAGTGATATAGGTGAGTCAAGGAGTATGCCTTGTTTAGTAAGTTTGGGAGAATATTTGCAAATTACTTTTTAGAATGGTTGGAGCAATTTGCAATTCAACCAACACATAGCCCCTCTAACATTTGTCATTTTCCCCTTTTGTCATTTTTATCAATCTGATAAGTATGAGATGAAATACCAGAATTGCTTTAATTTGCAATTCTGTATTAGCAGTTTGATTATTTTTTCTTAAAGTTATTGATAGGTTATATTTTTTTCCTTTGGAAACTGTCTATTCATATCCTTTGACTATCTATTGGAGAATGACTCTTAGTCTTATAAATTTTGGACATGTAACTTTTATTATAAAAACTTGTTGTGAATATTTCCCCCAGTTAATTGTTTCCTCCAACTCTAAGCCATACTAGATTTGTTCATGCAAAATTGTTTGAATTTTATATAATTGACTGTGTCCATTTTATCTTCTGTGATAATTTCTATTATTTGCTTAGCCACAAATGCTTCCCTTATTATCTGAAAGGTAATTTCTTCCTTGTTCCCCTAATTTGTTCATGTTGTCACCTACTATTTTTGACTGTTTGGAGCTTGTTTTGGTATACAGTGTAAGATGTTGTTCAATACATAATTTTTCCTGAACAGCTTTCCAATTTTCCCACCAGTTTTTGTCAAATAATGACTTCTTACTCTAGTCTGTTGATTTGTCAAAAACAGACAAAAACACTTATACTAGGGGCAACCACATGGTGTAGTGCATAGAGCACTGGCCCTGCAGTCAGCAGGATCTAAAAAAAAAGAAAAGCAGGTAATGAAAATAACTATTTGTTCTAAAAAGAAGGCTCAGGGCCAAAGAGTAGAGAGAAGAGGAATGGGGTAGGAGGTTTCCAGTCAAAGGTCTTCTACTAGGAAGTAGCTGGGGCAACTTCCTAGAATGCCAGGGTCTGGAATTAGGAAGATTTGAGTTCAAATCTAGCCTGAGACACTTCCTAGTAGCTATGTGACCCTGGGCAAGTCGCTTAACCTTGTTTACCTCAGTTTGTTCATCTGTAAAATGAGCTGGAGAAGGAAATGCAAACCACTCTAGTATTTGCCAAAAAAAAAAAAAAAAAAAACAACCCAAATGGAGTCATAAAGAGTCAGACAAAAGTGAAACAACTAAATAGTCATAAGGATTAAGATCTGGTACCATTAACTGCTTTCCTTCTAACTTTTTACATTATTTGCTTTTGAAATTCATGATGTTTTTGGTCATGAATTTTGGTATCATTTTTTTCTAGCTCCATAAAATAATCCTTTCGTGGTTTGATGGATATGACACTGAATAACAAATTAATTTGGCATTATATCATTTTAATACATTTACTAAACCTGTATTTCCTTCTGCAAAAAGTGTTTTGTAGTTGGATTCATATAGTTCCCGCATGGATCTTGGCAGTCACAGTCCCAAATATTTTTTACTTTCTGTAGTTTTTTAAAAATAGAGTTTCTCTTTCTAGCTCTTTTTTTACTTTTGTTGGAAATATACAGAAATAATGATTTATTTGGATTCATTTTATATCCTTCAAATTTGCTGAATTTATTAATGGGTTAATTTAATTTTTTGCTTCACTGTTCAGGATTTTCAAAGTAAATCATCATATCATCTGCAAAAGTGATATTTTTCCTCTTTATCCATGCTTATTCCTTTAATTTCTCTTCCATATCTTAGTACTATAGCCAGCATTTCTATAACTATATTAAATTGCATTGGTTACAATGACAATTGGTTAAAATTGTTTTGGCCTCAATCTTATTGGAAAGGTCTCTTTTTGTTCATTATTTATAGCATTTGTACTTGGCTTGAGACAGATATTATTTACTGTATTAAAAAAGGTCCATTTATTCTTTTCATTTCAAGTGTTTTTCTCACATAGAAATAAGTGTTAGATTCAGAGGGGAAAAAACAAAACTCTTTGTCAAATCTATGCATGTAATCATGTTTTTTTAAATTTATATTATTAACATAATTCATTATGTTTATAATATTCTTTATGTTGAACCACACTATCATAGCTGATAAAAATCCAAGCTAGTCATGGTATGTAATCTAACATTTGTTATACTTTATTAATAATATTTATTAAAACTTTTAAAATCTGATTTACAAGTGACTTATACCAAGCATTTAAGAAAAAAATAGGTAAAGAAGTCCTACCAAATTCATTTTATGACACAAATATGAGTTCGAGACCTAAACCAGAGAAAGCAAAAATAGATACAGCAATTTACTTATGAATATCAATAAAATTTTTTCAATAAAATATTAGCAAGGAGATCATAGCAATTATCACAAAGATCATACACTATGACCAGGTGGGATTTATATCAGGCATGCAAGGCTGGCTCAATATTATGAAAGCTATGAGCATAATTAACCATATTAATAACAAAAACAACAAAAATAATATGATTATTTCAATAGACGCAGAAGAAGCTTTTGATAAATTCAACATTAATTTATGTTAAAAACATAGGAAAGCATAGGAAAATTGGAGCCTTTCTGAAAATGATATGTAGTATCTCTCTAAAACCAAGAGCAAGCATTATCTCTAATGGGATTAAATTTGAAGACTTCCCAATAAGGTCAGAGGTGAAGGAATGATTTCCATTATCACCAGTATCATTTGCTATTGTACTAGAAATGCTAGGTATAGTGATGACAAGAAAAATAAATTGAAGGTATAAAAGTAGTCAATGAGATAACCAAACTATTACTCTTTGCAGTTGATGATTGTGTACTTAGAGAACCCTAGAGAATCAATTAAAAAAAACTGGTCGCAACAACTTAAAACTTCAACAAAGCTGAAGGATATAAAATAAACCCACAAAAAATCATCAGAATTTCTATCTACTACCAACAAAACCTAGTAGGAAGAGATAGAGAGTTCCATTTAAAATAACTGCAGACACCAAAATTACAAAGAAAGTGGAAAACTGGGGAAAAAATTTGCAGCAAGTATCTCTAACAAAGGCCTCATTTTTCAAATATGTAGAGAACTGAGTCAAATTTATAAAAATAAGTCATTTCCAAATTGATAAATGCTCAAAGGATTTGAACAGGTAGTTTTCAGAAAAAAATAAAGTGTCTACAAGCATATGAAACAAGCTCCAAGTCATTTTTGATTATAGATATCCAAATTAAAACAACTCTGAAATATCACTTCACATCAATCAGGTTGGCTAATATGACAAATGAGGAAAATGATAAATGTTGGAGAGGATGTGGGAAAACTGGGGTAGTGCACTATTGACAGAGTTGTGAGTTGATCCAACCATTCTGGAAAGCAATTTGGAACTATGTCCAAAGGGCTAAAAAATGGTACATACCCTTTGATTCAGCAATACCATTACTAGGTCTGTATCCCAAAGAGATTTTTTAAAAAGGGAAAAGGACCTATTTGTACAAAAATATTTATAGCAGCTGTTATGTACATCCCTGGAAAGTATACTGCCAAGGTACATGAACTTATCCATTGCCTTCAATATTTTTCCATTTGCTCTAACCAATGGTTCCATGGACAGATGGTGTGGTGCTGGCTGGTGGAAAACCTGTGCTTTTGGTATCAATTGTTAGATCAAAACTAGCACAACCAGCAGATCTATACTTTGTTGCATCTCAGTCTCAGAGATTACATTGAGTGCACAATCATCTGTGGACAAAAAAATCATGCACCACTGTCCCTCTCCCTTAGGCTTGGCATATAATCTTTTCAAATTAAATACTGTTAGTGCAATAACTGACATCGATGCCGTTTTTGTCCTCCTTGAAGGCATCTGACAACATTACTTAAAACATCATGTTAGTCAATCTAACAGGTGTAAGGTGGTGCCTCAGAGTTGTTTTAATGTGAATTTCTCTAACCAGTTGTGACTTAGAGCACTTTCTTCTTATTACTATTGATAGTTTTGAATTCTTCTTCTGAAAACTGCCTCTTCATATTGTTTGACCACTTATTAAGTGGGGAATGACTCCTTTTTTTTTTTTATAAATTTGGCTCAGAGCATCCCTTTCTCATCTATACACTTTTAAGATATCATCCCAACATAATTGACTCACTCCCACACTCTTTCTATGTAGAATCCTTCTAACTGCCTCAATAATGAAAAAATTCTTGAAGATACCTATCTCATCTTCCCATATTAAAGGTAAACAGTTAAACCGTATGATTTCTCTTGCATGTTTACCTTTTAATGCTTCTCTTGGGTCTAATATTTCAAAGTCAAATTTTCTATTCAGTTCTGAACTTTGCATCAGGAATGTTTGAAAGTCCTCTACTTCATTAATTATCCATTTTTTCCCTTGAAGGACTATATTCAGTTTTGGGGGATAGGTTATCCTTAGTTGTAATCCCAGCTCTTTTGCCTTCTGCCTTCTGGAATATCATATTCTGAGCCCTCCTCTCCTTTAATGTGGTAGCTTCTAAATCTCGTGTGACCCTTACTGCAGCACCATGGTATTAGAATGGTTTCTTTATTACTGCTTGGAGTGTTTTGTCTTTGGCCTGGGAGACCTGGAATTTGGCTATGATATTCCTGGGAGCTTTTATTTTGTGATCTCTTTTAGGAGGTGACCAGTGGATTCTTTCAATTTCTATTTTACCTTCTGGTTCTAGAATATCACTGCAATTTTCCTTGATAGTTTCTTGACAGATGATGTGTAGGCTCTTTTTTGATTATGGCTTTCAGGTAGTCCAACAATTCTTAAATTATTGCTCTTCTATCAGTTTTCTAGTTCAGTAATTTTTATGATGAGATATTTCACGTTTTCTCCATTTTTTTTCTTTTGACTTTGTTTTGTTGTTTCTTTATGTCTCATGGAGTCATTAGCTTCCACTTGTCTAATTCTTATTTTTAAAGAATTTTTTTCTTCAGTGAATTTTTGTACCTTTTTCCATTTGTCTAATTCTGTTTTTTAAGGTATTATTTTCTTCAGTATTTTTAGGCCTCTTTTACCAAGTGGTTAATTTTATTTTCATAATTTTCTTCCTTTGATTTCATTTCTTCACCTTATTTTTCCTCTACCACTTTTATTTGATTTTGAGAAATATTGTTTAGTTTTTTTGGGGGGCCTTGGTCCATCCTCTTCTCCCATGATCTCTCTTTCCAATCTGGGCTGGAAGAATGTCTTGTTCTGACCTTTCGTTGGCTCTGTCATTCCAGAATTTGATTTGATATGTTATTTTAAAGTTGTTTAGAGCAGGATGTTGGTAGAGTTTTCTCTCTTCCAATATCTTGGCTCCACCTCTAGAAGTCTTATTTGGGGATTTCTGAATATGTTTTTGTTGCTGCTGTTGTTTTGTTTCCTGAACCCTCAGGATCTGAGTACTTCATTCCATAATAGGTGGAATCATTATTGGGAGAGTCTATTATTCTCTTTCCTTGCTCTGCCAAAGCCCTCTAGACAAGACAAGTGACCCAAAAATCACATCCCCCTTTCCTTTTGAGTCCAAGCCATAGAAGAAGTATTTTAAAGTATCTTTCCCCACCTGTAAATTTTGTAACTCACTTCCTCCTTCCCTGCTCAAGTGATTTGGCCCTCTATATATTCACCAGTCAAAATATTGATTCAAATATCAGAGAACTTAGATTTTAAACCAAAAAAAAAAAAATTAGTCCACTGATTCCTCCTTTACTCAACTCTAGCAATTTTAGCCAAAATAATTACGTATTGATCTCCAATCAACTTAGACCTCTAAAAAAATTGTGATAGCCATAGACATATGGAAACATTGTTTTCATTAGTCTTTTCTTGTTAATTTTATTTATTGGGCTTCTATGTGCCATATATCATAATATCTTGCTCATCTCTGATTTCATTTGAAAGAATGACTCAAATTCTTTTCTTTCTTTTAAAGTCCAGATATTTTTCATTGATGATAAGGCTCTGCTTATAGCATGTTATTTTAATGTGTGTAATGGGTCAGTGAAAATTGTGTAGGATCTGGATTCAGAAAACATGGGCTTGATCCAGCTCTGCCATTTGCAATTTATGTGATTTGGATGAATTCTTTAATCTCAACTTTCTTTTCTGTAAAATATAGATTTCATTCTTTTTTCTTAAATGTTCTTTAAATCATATTATTTCTCCTATGAATCATTCAAGAATTTCTTGCTAACATTTCACTGTAATTTTTGAGACATTTTGTACAATTTGTTCCTTTTTCCCCTTTCATTGAGGTTCTTTGCATGGTTCTACTTCCTTCAGTCTGTGATATATGTATATACATATATGTATGTATATATATGGTGTTTAAGATCCCTTTTCTCTATAACTATAATTTTATTTCTTTTTGAAATGCCATATTCTGCTCTTAAAATGTCTCATAAATGTCAAACAATCTTGAGTGGTTTCTGCTGATTTGTTTGCTTGGTTCAAGGGCTTTCTCTGGGCTCCTTGTAATATTTGTTGTTTGTTATCAAAATTTTGAAATTTGAATGTTATGTTTCTTGGCAAATTAAATTGCGTTTCTTTCTGTTAGTGTCCTAAGTATTCTGTGCCTTACTCTCTGAAATATGGAATTCAAAACTATTTCTTATTTGTTTTAGAGAAGAACTATTATGCTTGGTTTAGCTTTGTACATTTTATCTTCAAGGCTAGTTTTTTTAAGCTTATATGGAAACCATGTGATATTCCCATATTGTTTTTTGTTTGTCACTATTTTTTCACGTTTTGATTTTCAATTCTGCTTTTATGTTTTTCAGAGTCTCTATTGTTTTGAAGAAATTCCCCATCATATATTCTAAATTGTTTATTTTCTTGTTTGTCTTTTTGTTTCTTCTTTGAGAGGTATGATTTATATTCTCATTTTCATCTCAATTTTTTTCTCCTAAATATTATTTAAATTATTTTATTTCTATTTTAAACTATTCTAGAATTTCTTGCTATTTGATTATTATTTCTGGGACATCTTTTACAAATTTTTGCCTTTTGTTGTCATTCAGATTTTTTTGCATCATTTTACTTCTTTCCCTCTGTAATATTTATTGATTGATATGTCCCTTTCCATTAATGTGCTAAATATCGCTCTTTACTCTCATTGTTGATTTACCTGTCATGGCCTTTAAATGTTGTGTTAACTTTTTTTTTTTCCGGTCAATTATCAAGAATATTCTATGTGTCAGGCGCTGCTCTAAACACTTTAAATGACTTCAAGGAACTTAGGTCTTGTTTGAAGAGGCAACATTCTTATAATTATTTACCATATACATGTAAGTTTGATTGTATATATACATGCATATGTGTGTCCATTGTATATGTATGTGCATAATAAGTAAAAATTATTTTGAGGGGAAAGGCACTGGCATCTGAGGGGGTCAGGAAATGCTTTATGTAGAAGATGATATTTGACAAACAAAACCCTACAAGAAGAAATAGTAAGAGATAACCCATTTAAAATATTTCTAGATAGTATAGAATACCTGGGAATACACCTGACAAAACAAATCCTGGAAATATATAAACAAAATTATTTTTAAAAACTTTTTTATAAAATTAAAATCAGATTTAAATAATTGGAAAAATATCAATTGTTCATGGGTTGGCAGGGCTAACATAATAAAATGACAATTTACCCTAATTTATATATTTAATACTATTGTAATTAAATTACCAAAAAAATTTTACTGAATTAGAAAAAATAATAACAACATTCATTTGGAAGAACAAAAAAGTCAAGAATATAAAATGAACTAATAAAAAATCTAAAGGAAGGAAGTTTAGCAGTGCCAGATCTTAAACTATATTATAAGGTAGTAATTATCAAAACTGTCTGTTACTGGCTAAAAAATAGAAAGATAGACCAGTGGAACTGAATAGACGTACAATTTACAGCAGTAAATAAATATAGAGGGCTAAACAAGTTGTGGTATGTGATTGGAAAAGAATACTACTGTGCTATAAGAAATGATGATCTTGATGATCTTAAGAAAACATGAATAGACTTGCATAAAATAACAAAGATCCAAGTGAACAGAACCAAGAGAACACTGTATACAGTAACAGCCATAATGTTTTAAGAGCAACTTTGAGCGACTAAGTCATTTTGACTATTATAAATACTCAAATTAATTACAATGGACCTATGAAGTAGGATGCTATTTGCATCCAGAGGAAAAAACTGATAGATACAAGTATACATAGAATAGCTTTAAATATATAATTGTGTCTAATGGTAGCTGCCTGTAGGGTGGGGGAAGGAAGAAAAAAGGAGAAATTTACATAATAACTTTATTATATATTTAGAAGGCATAGTAAATTGTGCATAATAGTTTTGCAGTTTCATGTGCAATCATCTTTTTAAAATTATACTATGTTATGGAAATACTTCTTTTATTCCATAAATTAAAAATAAAATAAATAAAAAATTTTTAAAAGATGACATTTGAGCTGAGTTTTGAATCTATATACTATTTTTTGCATTGATGGCTAGTTTGAGGTAACAGAAATGGGGTTTAGACATTAGACCTCACTCATCTATATTTCTGGATCTTTCTCCATTTGGTTTTCTTCTTTTAAAGATTCATTTACATTTTAAGCTGTTTTTAAGCTTCTGGGCATGGGATGGGCTTATACTCAACTTTCCCTTGGCCTTTTTGTTAAAAGCCTCTTATCTTCTATATATTCACAATGAATCAACTCTTGCCCTATTTGGTCTTTTCACTATTAATGGCCACATGTTGTCTCTTGTTCAAATGACTAGTGCTAGGCAAGTTCAATGACCTCCCTCATTAAGGGGTAAAGGTCAATGCCAAGGGAAGACCACATGGCTTGCTGAGCCTTTTTCAGAGCTTCTCATCCACCTTTGGTGTCCACTTTTCACTCAACTCTCACTTGTGGTTCCAAGAAGCTCTAGCATGCAGAGCAGCCACACCCAGGCAAAACTGTTTCCACAGACAGGATGAACCAGGTTGAGGGTAACCCACAGGCCTCAAACCTATTGGTGAGTTAGGGAGCATAGGTGAGTTTCAAGCATGTGAAAACTTCCCCTGCAGAATGAGTGGATGAGAACAATTTATTCCAACAGTCTTGAAGGTGGCTGAAGCCTGTGCTACTAAGGGCTTAGAGCTTGGTCAGACCTCGAAGACACCAAGGTCATTCACTGCATCCTGGGCCATTGCTAATCATTTTGACTTTTGTTTTGCCACTGCACTTTGATGACTCTGGAAGAGAGAGTGAGGCTTACAACTTTGTGTAACTCTGCCTCATTTAAATCTAATTCACTTGCAAGTCAAGATATCACCCACAGGATGACATTGGTCTGCTTTGAAAACAAAAGATGAACACCAACAACACACAAAATTATTAAAGGATCAAATCAGGTGGACAAGAGATTGCTGTTATGAACGTGACAGTGGTGAGCTGGTAACAGCATTCTGTTGCTTTTTTTTCCTATAGGCTTTAGCTTATGGAGAGCCCTTTCTTTTCTTCTTTTTGTAGTTTCTATTAATTTATTTGGAGAATTTCTTGTTGTTTTGAAAGGTTGATGGTGGGAGATTATCTTGGATACAGCCTTTCACTTAGACACCTTGCTATAAATCTTCTATAAAATCTTTAAAAGAATCATTTACCCAAGTCCCTGGGGTATGAATTCTTAATGAAAATATGGGAAGGAAAAGTCAGGCTTTAGAAAGCTGTTTTATATAGTATACTACAAATACAGAGGTACATAGTTGGCTAATGGCTAAAGATTTTGTAAAGGTACAAAATTCTGTTGCATTTGTTTGTTGATTACCAAACAAAAAGAATTAATAGAGCAAAATGTAGGTTATAAAGCTTTATTACAGAAATGTACCGCCCATACAGAGGTTAAGATCATATAAGATTGGTTTACTTATGAAACCAATTTTGTATTAGTAGCAGTAATACTACAAGATCTCATAGATGAGATCCATGGCTACTCTAAAATAAAATAGCCTAATAATCCATACAGAAAACTGAATGAATGAAAAATATTGTCCAGATAATGATATACAGTTGGATAGACCATTGAAATTTAGCTCATTGGGAGGGCAGAGCCAAAATGGCGGCTGGAGCTGAAGCTCTCCGTCAAATCCCCAAAATGGTTCTGAACAAATTCTAGAGCTGCATGAAATGGCAGAGGGAAACAGGTCTCCAGCCAAGGAGAGCCTGGATGGTTGCTGGGAAGGGTCTATTGCACGGCACTGGGATTAGAGCGCAGCCCAGCGTGGGATGCACCAGGACAGACCAGACCAGGAGTCAGCTGGCTGGAACAGGCCTTAGGGCCATGAAGCATTGACCTGTAGCAATTACCAGACTTCTCAACCCACAAACCCCAAAGAGCAGGTTACTGGAAAACTGCAGGATTGAGTTTAGAGTAGTCTGGCCCCATCCCAGGGGGGGGTGGCAGAGGTGGTGCAGTGGTGGCGGTAGCAGCAGCAGCAGGAAGCTCCTGAGGCTGCTTCCAGAGCTCCAGTGTCAGCTGCTTCTCGAGTCCCTGGCTCATACTGTAGGAGGAATCTAGCAGCAGACCAGAGCAGGTATGCAAGGAGCACTTTGTAGGCACAGAGTCAGGTTCTCTTGCTGTGCCCTGCTTGGATCTGGATTGCCCATTTGAATAGGCTGCAGGTGAGGCTGCAGGTGGGGCCCATGAAGGGAGGTCTGATTATATCCTTGCTCCCAAGTAGGCCCAAAACCCCTAGCTACTGGATGCTGGGCAGATGTGGGCATGAGGCCCCCAGGGTCCTTGGGAGAGTTGCTGGGACCAGAGCCGATAGTGGGCTCTTGGGTTCTGGTTGCTCAGATGATGTTCTAGCCATAAAAAGAGAGAACACAGCTTGGAGATTGAGATGTGGTGGACGCAGGAGAAGAAGTGGTGGAAACAGCAGTAGTGGCAGCAGCGGCAGCAATGGTGGAAGCGGCACCAGCAGCAGCAGCAGCAGCAGCAGAAGAAGAAGAAGCAGAAGCAGAAGAAGCTGAAGCAGCAGCAGAAGCAGAAGCAGAAGAAGCTGAAGCAGCAGGTGCTACTGAGGGCAGGACCAACCTGTGTGCAGATGGGAGAGTGCTGAGCAAGGGGGTAATCTTACTGGAGGCCCTAGCATTGGGGGTGTGGGGGGTGGAGCATGAATATGATTTGGGTTACTGTCATAATGTTTTTCTGTAACCTCCTGGTTACTTTTGTGAGGCGGACTTATTGGGCCTGGAAGCTTTTGGCCAGGATATCAAATTGGGGACACTGGTCCGTGGGTCTGCTACTTTGGAGCTTGAATAAATGCTTTAATTCCTCTGCCTTCTACTTATATCCTGCAATTCTGAACCATTCAGGCATATTTATGATTTTCTTTGAAATCAGGAATTCTGCCTTTATGTTATAATAACCTAGCTCCTTACATGGTTTTGCCACATTAGAATCTGAGCTTCTTGAGGACAGAGATTATTTTTGCTTTTCATTGTATTTCCAGTCCTTAGTACACTGCTGGGCTCATAGTAAGCACTGGATAAATTGATGTGGACTTCTTGACTTCATAACTTTCCAGACTTCAAAGTACGGATTGTCAAAGCTATTCGATGCTGATTTAAAAATAGAAAAGTAGACTACTACAATGGACAAGTGAGATTATGATACAATCATATTTGGTGACCCAATTTTTATATCCATCTAGTACAGTGACCTAACAATTATATAAAACCAAAAACTGTTCTGCAATACATAAGTGGACAAAGATATGAAAAAATAGTTCTTAAAAGATTTAGAAACTATCAACCACATATAAGATCATCCTGGTTCATTAATAACTAGAGGAATGCAAATCAAAATAACTCTGAGATTTAATTACACACCTGACAAATTGGCAAAGAGGATCCAGAATGGAACTAATAAATGTTGGTGGCATTGTGGAAAGACAGGCATACTAACACACTGTGGATGGAGCTCTGAATCGGTTCAATAATTTTAAGGGGGAAAAATTGGAATTACAGGAGAAAAGTCACATACCCTTTGACCTGAAGATTCCATTTCTGGCCATATGCCCCAAGGACATCATCAGGAAAAAAAGAGAGAGATCTCACATAATAAAATAGTTGTGTTTTACTACTTTAAGTGTTCTTTGTGGTAGGAAAAAAAATGGAACAGAGTGAGTACCCATCAATTGGGTAATGGCTAAACAGATTGTGATATATTAATGTAAGGGAATATTAATGTGCTAAAAGAAACCATGCATATGAGGAAATCAGAGAAGGATGAGATATCTTGTATGAACTATTGAAGAGTGAAATAAACAGAAACAGTGTGTGTATACATATTGATATGTGTCTATATTGTCACACACATGTATAATGACTCCTATAAAGGAGAAGAACCATAAAATGATGCCCCAAACTACTCTACCCCTAATGGTCAAGCTTGGCACTAAAGTGATTGAGGAAAAGTATATCCTTGCTTTCCTTGGAGAGGATAACTATGGCTGCAGGATATTGACTTCACTGTCAGATATGGCTTTAAACTCCAACTTTTAGAATCTTTAGCTTCTTTTAAGACTCATCTCAAGTGCCACTTTCTCCAGAAGCCTTTCCTATTCTCCCCGCCTGCTTAGCTGATAGCACCTTTCCCTCTAAGGATATCTTCCACACACTGTAATTTTATTGCATGTTTTGATTTATAGAAGTTGTCTCTTCCCTTGGAATTTTAGAGTCTAAGCTCCTTGAGGACAGGGATTGTTTCTTTTTTTTGTATCCTTGGCTCTTAACACAGTGTCTGGCACATGGTAAGCATGTAATAAATGCATGGATACTCAGATGATTGGTTCTAGAGGTTATAGGGGGCCAGCTGAGCAGAAATGTTCAGAGCTGTGCTTAAGGAAAATCAAGAAGTAAATAGAAGCTTTGTGTAGGAGGTAGGCTGTTAAAGACAGGTAGGCTTTGGAAGGGCCAAAAGGAGAAGAAAAGACTTTCATGTAAGAGGAGTCTGAACAAAGATTTATAGGTAGAAATGTGTTTTTGGAGGGCAGATAGGACATCAGTCTGATTGAAGTAAAGGCCTTGTGTTAGGTAATAGTGAGAAACGAGACAGGATAGGCAAAGTAGAGCTACATAATAAACATACCTGAATGTCAGGCTGAATTTGAAACATTTTAAAATTCTTAAGCAGGTGATGTTAATGGTATTTAGAAAAATTAATATGGCAACAGTGTGAAGGATTTACTGCTTAGAGGATATATCTGTTTAGAATTAGTGGGCTGTTGTTGTAACCTAGGTACGAGGTGATAAGGTAGAAAGTGATAAAGACTTATACTAGATGATGACAATGGGAATGATAAGCAACGAATGAGACACATTCCAAAGGAAGAATTGACAGGAATCATTCCCTGATTGGTTTTATTGCATGATAGAGAGGGAGAAATCAAGGCTAAGAAATGTTTTAATCCAAGAGAGCTGGGACAATTAGTGATCCAGTTGACAGAAATGAGGAAATTAGAAAGGGGTGTGTGTGTGTGTGTGTGTGTGTGTGTGTGTGTGTGAGAGAGAGAGAGAGAGAGAGAGACAGAGACAGAGACAGAGAGAGACAGAGAGACAGAGAAAGAGAGAGAGAGAGAGAGAGAGAGAGAGAGAGAGAGAGAGAGAGAGAGAGAGATAAAGAGACGCAGAGAGACAGAGACAGAATAAAGAAGTTTACTGTTAGCTTTATTGAGTTTGAAGTAAGGTTGATACATCCACATTGAAATATCTAACAGGCAAGCTGGAAACAAAGAACTGAAACTCAGGTAAGAGACTGGGACTAGAGAAAGACATTGGTGATCAAATAATTCATTAGAGAAGTTCAGGTATTTTGATTTGGTGACTCTTGGCAGAATTTCTCAAGTACTACATATGTGTTCATGTGATGTTATAGCACAGTGGCAATGATAGGAGAACCAGAAAAGAAAATGATGTGTGTGTATGTATGTATATATATATATATGTGTGTGCATATGTATGTATATGTGTATATGTGTGAAATATCTGCATCTACAGAGGAAAATAAAATAATGAGGCAGATGAGCTATTGAAGTATAGACATTTTGTGCTGTGCTCGATATTTTTCTTCATCTGTCCTGAACTATGCAGAACATCAGACAGCCTAGCTTCTCTATTCATCTCCATTTCTTGCCAACTTGCTGATGTCATCTTATATCCTGCCCTCAATGTTACTTCAATTCACATTCATATGTATTGCCCTTTTCTTGGCATCTAATTTGCTTTTTTTCCAGTGAAAGTGTTTTTCTTTAAGCCTGATGCATGCTCAGTCTATCTAAGAGTGTTAATAAGAAGATATATTTACTCTGTAATACTAAGCAGTACTCATGGGGGAATCTGTCAAAATCTTCAGCAAATATATAGTAAAAGAACACAACTATTAAATAGATATAGTCCTACAAATATTCTACATTGGGACTAAAGATTACTTTGGCTCTTGAGCTTTTGAAAACGTAAATGAGATAATTAACAAATTGTAAAACAACAATAATTTAGAATATAATTTATTATGGTCTCAGCTCTGGTAAGAGGCAGCATTAGATAATGAATAGAGAAGAATGGTCTTGGAGTCAGGGAACCTTGGGTTCAAATCTTGCCTCTGACATATAAAAGCTGTTTTACTATGGGCAAGTAACTTAACCATTTGTTGTTCTGGGATACTTTCTAAAAT
The DNA here is from genome assembly GCA_028646595.1 of Phalanger gymnotis. Lineage (NCBI taxonomy): Eukaryota > Metazoa > Chordata > Mammalia > Diprotodontia > Phalangeridae > Phalanger > Phalanger gymnotis. The sequence goes on from CM053624.1 coordinate 160,347,971, forward strand.
TACAAATTAGGGAACAGTTGCTAGTCTACATTTCTTCCACTGATAAAATCATAGGTCTGGATAAAAAAAAACTATTTAGTATATCTTATTTTTCAGAGTTGTAGTTTATATCTAAAGGGAAAACAGGTATAGAAAAGCATCTGTATTGGCTAATGAAGTGTGTGTGTGTGTGTGTGTGTGTGTGTGTGTGTGTGTGTGTGTGTGTGTGTGACAGAGAGAGGGATAGAAGGAGAGAGGGGGGGGGGGGGAGAGAGTGGGGGAAGAGAGAGAAAATAGCTCTAGTCTTAGTACCTGGATCTGCCAAGTCACAAACTTTATGTATATATGATTCATGTCAAAGCTGGGTCAGACAGTGGGACTAAAATTGGGTCTTAAATATTTTGACATTTGACTGAAATTCAAATTGTTATTGCATTGAATGAATTCACACATTCAGTTGGGAATCATACAAACTTGAGATCTCAAAAGATCTCTTTGGCCATTTCTCCCTTCTCTCTATCACAGGACTTTACAATAGTTATTCCTAATGTGTCACCAAGAATAACAGGCAAAATGACATAGTGGATACAGAATTGGCCTTGAAATCAGGAAGCCCTGGATTCGTGTCCTACTTCCCACATTTACTGGCTATATGACCTTGGGAAAGTCACTTGACATGTTAGTTCCCCCAAGCAACTCTCTAAGAATACAAGTTACAGAGAAGGTGGGGTCTTTATTTTTAGAGGGAGTTATCTGTGCTAATGAAATCACAGGTCCTATCTCATCCCATCCATCCATCTATCAATAGAAAACAAAGATTTTAGCTAGAATGAAGGCTGAAGACCATTACCTGGACAGAGAAAGGAAGGGAACATTTAACAAGTTTATATCAGAGAAGTTCAAGATAAAGTTAAACAGTGTCAGGAAATGAGAAAAAAAAGGAGAAAAAGAAAGATATGAGATAGGTCATGACCCTTCCAAACCTTAGTAGACTTCTTCATAAGTTGCTATAGTTTTTTTTTTTAATTATCATCTTTTGGCCTACCTTTAGCTCTACACTTTAATATGTTGGTCCTCAGGTGGAAGACATCCAGTCTATTGTTCTAACATTGCTTAAAACCTTCCCCATCTTGGTAGGAACTTTCAGAGTCTGCCCTATGCTGCCACCATTTTCCAAGAGCCTAGGATGATTTTGATGTTCTTATAAATCATCAAAGGGACTTCAGTGAGGGAGAGTCTATGGATCCAGGGCTTCAATTAAATTTGACAAATATTTATTCAATGCTTCCTACATCAAGGACACTGTCCTGTGCCCTGGAGACAAAAAGATAAATATTGATATGGTGCCTGCCCTCAAGGAATTTACAATCAAGTAGGAAGATGTATTATAATGACTATTATGAGCTAGCATGTGATATGTGCCAGGGAAAAGTCCAGCGGAGAAGTGAGAGAGACCATTCATATCTGGGAGGGATTGAGGGAAGCTTCATTGAAGGAAGTGGTAAACTAGAAAGACAGCCTATGCCAATGTATAGAGGGAGGAAACAAATATGGTAATAAATGGGCAAGATGAGTAGCCCCTGCGTGTAAAGATAAGAAATATGCATTTTGTTCTGGGGCCATGGGGATGTGCTGAAAGCTTTTGGTCAGTGTTAAGAGTTCAGGGAGTGATCAGTGATGTGTTAGAAATATACCTTGGACGGCAGGGTTAAGGATGAACTAGAAAGGAGAGAGAGGAAAGGAAAGCCAAGGAGACCAGCTAAAAAGCTGTTATAATTATGTAGGTGATACTTAATGAAGACGTGAACCTACTGGTACCTGATGGTAGCAGCAGAAGTGGAAAGAATGGAGATGCAAGTCTTTTGATAGCAATAAAATGGACACATGGCAATTAATTGGATGTGGGAGGTGAGGGAAAAGTAAGAGTCAAAGGTGAATGAGATATGGCATCTGGGTGACTGGGAAGATGGTGGTCCCTTCCATAAATATAGGGTAGATAGAAAAAAGTATAGATTTGGGGAAAGAAATTGGGAAGGAATGGTGAGCTTGATTTTCAACACAATGGGATTGAAGTGCCAAGTAAACAAATGGATAGAGGTATCCAGAAAGCACTTGGAAATGTGAGATTGTAAGAGATCAGGATTATATAAATAAATTTATGAGTCATCCATATGGAGGTGATAAATCAAGCTTTGGGAGTAGATGAGTCTGTGAAAAGACAGATTAATAGTAATATTAATAACAATAATAACTCTTAAAAACTTTTATAAGGCTTTAAGATTTGTAAAGCACTATACATGTATTATCTCATTTGAGTTTCACAATAAGTCTTTGAGGGAGGAGCTTCTACCCCCATTTTCCAGATGAAAAAACTGAGGTAGACAGATGATAATTGACTTGCCCAGGGTTACGCAGCTGGTAAGTTCCACAGGCAAGATTTGAATTCAGGTCTTCCTGACTTCAAGTTCAATGTTCCATCCACTATGCCACCTAGCTTTCTACATAGAAAGGAGAGGATGAGGCAAAGAAGATAAATATGCTTTCTTTTAGAGGGAAGGAGGAAGGAGAATCAATGGAGAAAAGCAAGGAACAAACAGAGGTAGATAGAGGAGTAGGAAAAAGCACTGCCTTAAAAGCTAAGAAAAGAAAAAAAGACCAAGGAAGACTGGTGGTCAAAGTTAAACATTGGAGGAAGGTTAAGGAGCCTGTAGGAAATTAGATCATTGGTGACTTTTGAGAGTGGATCTATTAGATTAGTAGAAATAGAAGACAGATGGAAAGGAATCATTGAATAACTGAGTGGCATAGAATTTTTCTGGTGGGGAGGCAATTGGTGCTAAGTGATTTGCCCAGGGTCACACAGCTAGTAATCATCTGAGGTCATATTTGAATTCAGGTCCTCCTGACTCCCAGATGGGTGCTCTATCCACTGTACCACCCAGCTACCAAAGTGGTATAGAATTTGAAGATACCCATGTATATTACTGTGCCTAAAACTTTGGCAGTGACCAGGATATGATAGCTAAAGATAGGATGCTAACCTGAAGAGGAGAAAGGGTAAAGTTGTTTTGTTTTGTTTTAGAATAAGAGTGATGTGAGTGTATTTGTAGGCAGAGTAGAAGAAAGAAATTGAAGGTAAAAGAAAGTATGGTAATATTCAATGGAGGAGCTTCTTGAGAAAGATGGTATCCAGATTGAAGATGGGAAGTTATGACCTTGGAAAAGTGAAGAAACCCAGGCCTTGCTTCCACCTCTGCCACTAACTTTAACATTGGAAAATTCCAAAGTTGACCCATCTAGGCTTCAGTTCCTCCCCTAGATTAGAGGTATCAAACAACACAGCCTGCCTAGGGCATGTGGCCCACCACACACCACAGTGCCGCTGAACCTGATTTAAGTGTAATTGGGAACTATTTAACAAAATAAATACAAATATAATAAAACATAAATAATGCTAAGTTGTGGTTTTCTAAGTCAATATGCAGCCCTCAGGGATCCTTATGTAGCCACCATTTGTATTTGAAATGTCCTAAAAAGATCATAGAATGCTATAACTATAAGGACTTTAGATGCCATATAGTTCAATGCCCTCCTTTTTTTATATTTGTGAAAACTGAGAGGAAATAACTTCTTTCAGGTTACATAGTGAGTTTGTGGCAGGGCTGGTATTAGATCCCAGATCAAAGGATCATAGATGTTGAGGTAGAAGTGACCTGAGAGGTCATTTAGTCCAAACTCCTCAATTTCCGGATGAGGTTAAATGACTTGCTCAGTTACCCAAATAACAAGTGAGACAGGATTTGAACCCAGGTGCTCTGACTTCTGTAATGTTAATGGAATAGGAATATCTTCCATTAATAGGCTTATATGACCACATGTGTTCAATCACAGCTGTGATACTTCCTGAGTCACACAGAGCCCATTGGAAGAGGAGATTGCCTAAAAGGAAGCTTGCTTATGGGGAGGCTTGCTTGTAGGCAGGCTTTCATACCTTTTGGTACTAAGCTAATTAGGCACTGAGTCACGAGGGTTGTGATGCCTGGGGCTGGTATTTTGCTTTGGGGACTTGTTCATGAGAAGGACCTTGTGATTCCCTGGAGGGGACTCTGAGTAGCCATTTTGTTAAAAGCCCCCCAACTACTCAGATGTTTATGCTCCCCCAATCCAGTGATGTTTGTAGGTGGTTGTTAATTAGATGATGTCTATAGTCCTTTATAGCTCTAAGATTCTCATTAGAACCTTTCTTTTAACAACTCCTTGTATAAACAAATGGTTGTTGAGAATTTTGGATTGAATTGAAAACCCATTTCTACCCTTTCTAAAATTCCAACCATGTAATGTACTGGGTTAGAAATAATGGATGCATTACTTCCAGAAGGAGAAGTTTTAGGGACTGGAACCATGATTTCATTGATATGTAGAGGAAATCTCACGGAAAAGAAATTTCCTCTGACAATGTGGAGTGAGTTGGCAACTTTTAGTCTTAAGTAGTTTCCCAGAACGTTGAAAAGTAAAGTGACTTGCCTGAGGTCACACGGCCAGTGTGTGTTAGAATGAGGACTTGAAGTGGGAACTTCTTGGAATTAAGGTCAGCACTTTATTCATTATGCCACACTATTCCCTGAAGTACTGCTAAAATGTCCCTTGGAAAGGTAGGGTAGAGCCTAGCAAATCTCCTTAAAACTCTATCCCTCTTCCTGTTAGTCATCGACTAGATTTAGCTTATCGGCTATATCAATTGACAGAGTTCCTAGCTCCTGAGGGGACTGTCATTGTTCAGTCACATCTGACCCTTGGTGATTCTATGGATCATTCTGTCTGTGGAGTTTTCTTGGCAAAGAAGAGTAGCATGGTTTGCCATTTCCTTCTCTAGTGGATTAAGGCAAACAGAGGTTAAGTGATTTGTCCAGGGTCACACAACTAATAAGTATATGAGGCCAGATTTGAACTCAGGTCTTCCTGACTCCAGGTCCAGTAGTCTATCCACTGAGCCATGTAGCTGCCTCTTCTGAGGGAATTAGAAACAAACAATAACTTTTCAATGAGGATGAGAATAGTCATGCCCAGCTATATGTAGGTGGCATTAGATTAGTCTGGTTAAGTAGGAGGGACTAGTAGACAAATCAGTTCTGGGACTTTCCTTTTAACTCACAGTGGAAATTTCATATATATTTCGTATGTATATGTACATGTATATGTATGTATGTTTATATATTATATATATATACATATATATTAACTCTCCTGCTGTAATGTAAGTTCCTTGGGAACAGGGACTCTCTTCCTTTTCCATTTGTATCTTTGGCACTTAGTGTAGGCAGGGCTTTGTACAATGCTTACACAGGGCTTACAAAATGTTATCTCATTCATTCATTTATACATTAATTCATTCATTCATTAATGGGATCAAAACTAGGAAAATCATGAGGTGAAGCCAAATGAACAGCTAAGTAGCAAAGTGAATAGCATGCTAGGTTTGTCAGAAAGATCCAAATTCAAATTTCATCTCAGATTTACACTCACTATTGTGATCCAGAATGGATCACTTAATTTCCCCCACATTGTTTCCTCATCTGTAAAATGAGAATATCATTGGACTCCATGAACCCTAAGGGCCCTTCAAGCTGTAAATTTCCAGTGTGCTAGAAATCAGAGAGGCAGAACCAATGGTCCATGGCCTCTAAGGGGCCTTCGAGCACTAAATCTATGATCCTACAAGTCCGGTGTACAGAGGTCAGACTTAGAATGAAAGGCACTTAAAAAAAAGTTAGAATCTATTTGTGGGTAGAAGTTCCCACTTGATCTGATATTGGCTTGAATCTACAAACTGTAGGTCTACAGGCAAATTTCTCCCTGATTGAAGTAGGATAGAGATGTTAGAATTGTCAGGAAGATGGCAAGGTGAGTGCTAACCAGAAAGGCCAGGTAGCACCAAAGCTGTTTTTCTTTGTTCGTTTGTTTGTTTTTGCAATGGGCTTTCAAGCAATCATAAGTATTGCTTATTTTGATAAGACAGAGGGACTTCCTATTTGCCTTCTAGTGAATGCAAAAGGCATAGACCAGGTTGAATAAAGTCTCAGGACCTTTAATGGCATGAGGAATTCTGCTCCAGGAAAGCAACAGGACAGGCATGGTGGGCAGGATAAGAAGACAAGGAACTCAGGTAGCCCTGGGTAGCTGGGTAGTACTTTTTGACAATGAAAAGAGCCAGTTCCCAGAAGAACAGGGATGTCAAAGTAAGTGCCCACATGCCAGACAAAATGAGTGTGCCGAGGAGAAAGAAATAAGTAGACACAGACTTGGACTGCATCACAATCTGGCCTTGGGTCAGTCCTAAGTAGATGAACTATTTTTTTAATAGCATTTGGCTACAATTCTTAGAAATAAAGTAAGTCCAAGTTTAAAAAAAAATACAGGAAATTGAGTTAGAAGGTTAATCCCCTGGGGGGAAAATGACCTAAATTAGAGAGGTAGATGCTTCTGAAAAATTAAAAGTATTTGGCAAACTTGATTACCTCAACCTGGCAAAGCCCCAGACCTTCCCAATGAGAATGGAAAGGTTTTTTTTTTTTATTTTGGGTTTATGTGTGTGTGTGTGTGTGTGTGTGTGTTTTTTGAATGGTGTCATAGTTTCTTTCTCTTATGAAAGGCCCCTAAAGAACAAATTTGAATATTTTAAGTCCTGGCCACTCTACCAGGCCCTTCCACAAGGTTGGGGAGGGGCAGGAAGAAGCGGGGGTGGTGGGGAGGGCGGGGAGAGTTCCTAATGCCATTGGCGAGAATTTTATGAGCTTGAGGCTGTGTGGTCTGTCAAGCGAGAGAACTTTGAAAATGTTGAAAATTTAACCCTCCGCCTTCTTTTCCATTGGTTTGCTACCATAAAACAAATGAAATTTGGCTTTAAAAAAAAAGTGATAACTCATGTAAAGAAACAATTAGAGCAATTATTTAAGCCCCATAAATTATATTAAATTTATAAAAAGCTCTTAGTGCCAATAAATAAGTCATGTCCTTATCTGGACACATTCAAACGCTGTATCCATAAAAAGAGCATAAGGAAATGAAAAGTTCAAATGGAAGAAGATTCACTAGATGAATTACTTCATCCTAAATGTTGCAATTGGCTTCTTTTACAGGAACAATTTTTTTCCAAAGGTGATAAACGCGGAACCTCATCAATCTAGCTCTTTACCCTTGGAGGATACTTGTCTTTCTATATGCATCATCCCCCCACCCCCCCTCCATCTCTTTGGCTCCAGACACAAAACAGACTATCATTGTGATCCAGGATTTGTTTGAAGAGATTTCATCTGGAAAGGAGTCAAGCCGGGCAATGGTGGGGGAGCTTTTACAGATTACGACCTGTAATCTGGTTAATTCTCTGAAACACAAAGATCCACATGTTAAGTAATTTGGGACAAGGCCACAGCCTCTGTGGACATATGCCCTCCTGCGAGGTCATCCCAGAGAATGAGATGAGCCCAGCCACCACAGCCTGGCATGCTGAGCCTAAGTAAAACATCGGTCCAATAGCATTATGATATATGTTGCATATATTACAATACTAGTGAAAGACAAACCTCAAATGCGGGGGATCACTTAATGTTCTCTTATTGACATGAGAATCAATTTCCTTTTGGCCTTTGGTGTAACACAGCTAGATGTTTTATAAAGAGGATGCTGTGGGTTGCGATATGAATGGCGTTATATTAGACATCACCACGTATCCCTGATAATTTTTAGTTTTGTTCTTTCCCCCCCTTAGAAAAGTTATATGAAGTCACAGTCAAACTTCATTTTTGGAAAACAGTAATTTCTTTTAAGTTTTATTGTTGTCTTTCGTTTTGGTCCTACAAGAATTTCACCTTACTGTCCTTTGCCCTGTTGAATTGTTTCTTATAACAAAGAAAAACCCAGCAACCACTTCTGCCACCATATATGTCGCATTTCACATCCACAGGTTTCACCTTCCTATCGAGAAGCTAGGTGGCTCAAAGACCTGAGCTGAAATTTGATCTCAGACACTCACTAGCTTTGTGACCCTGGGCAAGTCACTTAACCTCCATTTGTTTCAGTTTCCTCAGTAACAGCACCTGCTTCCCAGGGCTGTGAGGATCCAATGAGATAATATTTGTAAAATGCATTACACGGTATCTGGCATACAGTAGGTGCTACATAAACGTTAGTTATATAAAAGTTAGCTATTATTTCCTTATCCATTACCCTTTACCAATATTGTCAGTCATCCAAGTTCAGCTGCTTTTAGTGAGACCAGTAAATTTTGATTTGTCCTCTTTTAGAGAACATCTGCTAGACATAAATCCTCGAAGCATTGTAAACTCTATTTAAAAAAGTTATTTTCCTTTATTTCAACACAGAAATGTTTTAAAATGATGCTACAAAATTTGCTTTTGATCCTAACTTAAAAAAAGTATTTGCCATATATACTTTATTTCTCTTCCTCCTGATTTTTCTAGGCTACATCGCTTGTTAACAGAAATCATTAAAATGTCCAATTCTGAATTCTAGGAGGATTTTAAAAATCATTTTTTCCAGGTTGCCATGAATTCTGTAACCCTGCTTGGCAGCTTATTTCAAATGCCAAATTGCCAACTCTCAGATCTTATGTAGTTTGGTCTAAAGACATATTTGCTCACAAATTCATAGTATTCCACCAGTGCCACTGGACTAGACAAATGGACAATGTTGATTTATAAATTTTTGACTTAAGAATAGGCACTATATACAGTCAATTGGGCATTAGAGGAGTCTGAGTCAAAGCAGCTTAGTATGGTAGAAGAAACACTGGACCTGGAGTCTGGCAAGACTCAAATTCCACTTCTGAAACATCCTAAACATGAGAAACAACCATAACAACCACAGCAACCACTACTACTACTATTATTACTACCACCACTACTTCCACCACTACAACTACTACTACTACTACCACCACTACCACTACTACTACTACTACCACCACCACTACCACTACTACTACTACCACCACTACCACTACTATTACTACTACTACCTCCACTACTACCACTGCTAAATAACTAACATTTATGTAACACCTACTATGTGTCAGGCAACATGCTAGGTGTTTTACAAACATCACGTCATTTGATCCTCACAACCACCCTGGGAAGTTGTTGTTATCATCCCTGTTTTACAGATGAAGAAACTGAGGCAAACAGAGGTGAAATGCTTTGCCCGAGGTCACACAGCTAGTAAGGATTTGAAGCTAGGTTTGAACTTGTCTTCCTGATTCCAGGCCCAGTACTCTATACACTGTGCCACCTTGCTGCTGCAGCATCCCTATATGTTGCTGTTGCTTTAACTACAATATGAGGGCAACAATGACACATGTAATAGAGAGAGGTGGAAAACGACACTAGATTTGGAGCCAAGGAATCTGGGTTTGAATTCTCCATGGCTTCTCACTAACTGTGTGACATTAAGTGAGTCACTTAACCTCTGTGGGCTTCTGTTTCCTCAACAATGAAAGGAAAGGGTTGCATTAGATGGTCTCTAAATTCCCTTCTAGCTCTAAATCTATGATTCTGAGTTACTGAGGTCCAGAATATAAATAGTTTCCATTTCCCTCCTCTCCTCTGGTAATTCTATAGGGGTAGCTGCTGTCACAAAGAAAAGGAAATGTGTTTCATGAATACTGAAAGGGAATTTGGAATGCATTCTCCTATAGAAACAACGAGAATCTAGAAGAGCTCCTTACACAGTTGGCACTTTTAATAAAAGGTGGTAGAATGGAACTGGTTAGGTATAGTTTAAATATTGAAATAACACTTCGGTGCATTTCCTAGATTAAATATGTTTGGACAGGCTGACTGGGTACCAAACTCCTGCTTCTAACAACGAAAGAACATAGTATGAGTTTCAAACAATTGACAAAAATAAATTTTTTAGAACAAGCTATTAGTAAGGTGTGGACCAGCTGATATATTGTGCTCTCAGTGGTTTTCAGGATTGATGACAGATTGCAGGGTATATTGGATTTAGGATTATAGGCAGCTAAGAGGTTCATTGGATAGGGTGCTGGTCCTGAGGTCAGCAAGATCTAATGTCAAATCTGGCTTTAAACACACTTACTAGCTGTGTGACCCTAGGGAAGTCACTTAACCTCTGTTAGCCTCAATTTCTTTACCTGTTAAATGAGGATAATAATAGCATCTACCATCCAAGGTGCTATATGTATAAATTGAGTTGGTAATTGTGTAAAGCACTTTGCGATCCTTAAGGTATCATATATATGCTAGCTATGGCTATTCCAGGTAGTTGAACTATGTTGCTGTTATTCGGTTGTTTTGTTGTTTTAGTCGTATCCGTCTCTTTGTGACCCCATTTTGGGGTTTTCCTGGCAAAGATAAAGAAGTGATTTGCCATTTCCTTCTCCAGCTCATTTTACAGATGAGGAAACTGAGGCAAACAGGGTTAAGTGACTTGCCCAAGGTCACAGAGCTAGTAAGTGTCTGAGTTCATATTTGAACTCATGAAGATGAGTCTTCCTGATTCCACACCCAGCTCTCTATCCACTATGCCACCTATAGGTCTATATTATTCAGCCAAAATCAGAGATATCAATACACTAATAAATATCTTTCCAAATATAATAATAAATCCATATATATATGTGTGTGTATATATATGTGTGTGTATATATATGTATATATATAGGTATATATATATACATATATATCTATATGTAGATATATATGTATAGCATTTCTAGAAGTTTCTTTCATCAGAACCACCCAGTGAGTTGGTTGTGGAAAGTATTATTATTATTTTATTATTAATTATACTGGTCTTACTTATGAGCAAGCTGAGTTTCCAAGAAGGTAAGATGAGTTGCTATAAGTAGCAGAGTCTGGACTGAAAATTCTCCTGTCTTCCAGGCCAAGGGTCTTTCTGCTCTACTTTCTGCTCTACCCCATTGCCTCCTAATAACTAATCAGCTGGTTTCATATGAATTGATCTCTCTTTTTCCAAGCTTTCTTTTTTTCAAGCCACCTTCCCCAAACTCTCTTACTCAAGAAGCTTCACTGAGTCCCTATTGTCTCTATGATAAAGTACAAATTCTCCTGTTTGGCATTCCCCTTTACATTCTAGAAAACTTTCCTACTTTTCTAGACTTATTTCATATTACTCCTCCCACATGCGCTCTTTGTTCCTGACAAATTCATCTGCTTCTTGCTTCCCATACATGACATTACTTCTCCTGTTTCCATACTTTTCCACAGGTTCTCTCCCCTGGCTGGAATGCACTCCCAGCTCACATTTACCTCTTTGAATCTCCATTTTCCTTCAAAGCGCTGTTTGATTGCTCCCTCCTACCTTCTAGGTGACACAGTGGATAGAGAATGGGCCATGTTGTCCAGAGGACCTGAGTTCAAACCTGTCTTCAACACACTAACCAGCTGTGTGATACTGGCCAAGTTACTTAACTCCTATTTACCTCAGTTCCTCATCTGTAAAACAGGGACTCATTGGGGGAAAAAATGGCAAACTACTCCAATATCTTTGCCAAGAAATCCCCAAATAGGATCACAGAGCATTGGATACAACTGAAGTGACTTAACAACAACAACTACCCAGACTTTTCCTGACACCCCTCCAATCTATTTAGTTCCCTCGCTTTCTAGGAATTATTTTTATATCTGTCTCACTCACTTATTTTCGAACATATTGGATGTATCCTGGCAGTAGAGTGTAAGCCCCTTGAGAGCAGATATCGTTTTGTTTTCGTTCTTGGACCTCCTGTACCTAGTACTTTACACATAGAAGGCAACCAGAGAAAGCCAGTTCAATTGACTTAAAATGAATCCTATTCACATTTCACAATTGTTGAGTCACTCGATCTATGTTATCTTTAGCTAGAAATACAACCAAAAGACTACTTCAAATGGAGCTAAAAAAAAATGCTTATCCTTTCCAGGAGACAGACACATCGTACATAGCAACCAAATGGAAAAGTACTTTTCACCACTGGTACCCAAACAAGGTTCCCTTATAAATATATACTATGGAGTTTCTGTTCCTTATAGAAGGGAAAGTAAAGAAAATTGTCATGGGAGAACTATGTTCTTTTTAAAAATAGACTGACTCTATTAATGCACCTATGCATTTTCTCCGTCCCTCTTGTGTCTCAGCTCATGTTGGCTGAGTAACCAAGGGGGAAGTTATTTAACTTCTTTGAGCTTCCATTTCTTTATCTATAAAAAAAATTAGAATGACAATGATAACAGTATCATTATTATTAATACTAGCTATGTGACTCTGGGCAAGTCACATAACCTCTCAGCCTCAGTGTTCTCATCTGTGCAAATGAGGATAATAATTGTACCTATCTCACAGGGTTATTTTGAGGCCCAAATGAGATAATGTATGTAAAGAAAACTTAAAGTGTGATATAAATGCTAGCTATCATTGTTGGTTATTGGAAGCAGCATAGCGTATTACGTAAAATACTGAAATTGAGAAGCTATGGTTTGGGCTCTTAGCACTACGACAAATATGCACCTTGTCCATATTCTTAGTGTTCTGTTTTCTAGACTTGGAAAATAGAGATTCAAATACCTTCGTTATCTCAAAATGAATTATGAGAATTAGCCTGATCTAGTGGAAAGAATACTGGCACTAGAATGAAAAGAACCGGGTTCAAATCTTGCCTCCGATACTTATTATTTGAGTGACGTTGGACTAAGCTTATCTCACTTGATTTTTAAAACAACCCTGGGAGGTAGGTGAGGAAATTAAGGTCAACAAAGGTTAAGTGACTTACTCAGGACCACAAAGCTTAGATTCCAGGGCTAGCATTTTATCTACTCTATCACCTAGAGCTAATAATACCGGCAATGGCAAAATGAGATTTTGCAAACTTCAAGATGCTATATAAATAGAGTTTTGCACGGAACTAAAGCTAATTTCCTTGGTATGGAGAAGATTTCAACTCCTGGATGGAATGATCATTTTTTTGTAACTCTTGTTTTCATCCTTTCATGTTCCAGAGATCCCTTTAAAACCCTTAGAAATAATATGACTATGAATGAAAGGACAAATCTTTGGCTATTTGCCATGGGACATTCATTCGTATCTCACAACTTACACTTGGTCACATATCTCAACCAATTTATATCCAGGGTTTTTTTTAGTTTTATTGTTGCCTTTTGTTTAAAAACAGTCATTTCTCGCAGGGATGCTCATCAATTGGGGAACGGCTGAACAAGTTGTGGTATACGGTTGTGATAGAATACTACTGTGCTATAAGAAATGATAAGTTTGATAATCTTAGAAAAATGTGGATAGACTTGCGTGAAATAATGAAGAGCGAAATGAGCAGAACCAAGAAAACCTTGTATGCAGTAATAGCAATATGGTTTTAAGAATGACTTGGAGTAAATAAGTTATTCTGACTATTTTAAATACCCAATTAATGATAAAGGACCTAAGGAGAATGATGCTACCTGCATCCAGAGAAAGAATTGATAAATAGAAGTATGTAGAAAAGAATTTTTATATATATAACATATATATGAGTATGTGTATATGTGTATACACACATACATATGTGTATATATAGATACATATATATGTATATATATATATATATGTATCTATATATACACATACACACACCTATTTGGGGCTAATGGTAGTTAGCTCTAGGGAGGGAAGAAAAAAAAGAAAAAAGAAATTTATATGATAATTTTCTTGTATATTTGAAAGGAATGGCAAGTTGTACATAATAGATTTGTAGTTTCCTGTGCAACCATCTTTTTTATTGTACTATGTTATGGAAACTCTTGTCTTACTCCATAAATTAAAAATAACTTAATTTTTAAAAACATGGTCATTTTTATTTATGTCATCCCCAACCCTTTCGAGTGAAGCTTTTCTTATAACACAGCAAACAACTAAGTAAAACCAAACAAAACATTGAACATGTCTGAGAGTGTATACGGCATTCTCCACCCCATAGTACCCCACCATCAGGTTTGTTTTCACATGTCTTCTCCAGGGCCAAGATTTGACCTTTCCTCTTTTTTACCTTGTTTGTTCAAAATCTTTTCTTTTTAAGAAAAAAAAATGAAACTGGGGGTGGGGTGGGAAGGAAGGCATCAAAAAGGAAGGTGCAAGGGAGGACCGTCAGTAATCAATGTGAATAACAGTCATCCCGGTAAAGTGACAGCTCAAGGCTTTATTGTCGTCATAAAAGCAGTGCCGTTTTAGAGCTTTAAGATGAACAAATCTCCAGGGTGTCTGTCCACTGTGGTTCTAACAGCATTAGCAAGGGTGAGCCGGTATAAACCATAACAAGATTTATGTTAGTGCAAACTGCTGACTATTGACTCTGATTCTGAGGAGGCAGAGGAAAAAAAAAAAAGAAAAAAAAGGCTAGGCAGGTCTTCTGTTAGGTCCCTATTTATGAGACAGTGGGAAACTTAACAGCCTCTATTTGCCACTAACAACAGAAAAGGTGAACTGCATTTGAAAAAAAAGATTATAAAAATAAAACGGGAAATAGTCAAAGAATTGAAATATAGCTTGTTTTAACTGCAGACCTCCAGCCACAGAGAGGAGCCAATTTGGAGGCATTCTGGCCTGGGACAATTATAGAACAATGTTTTTCAATGCCTTTTTCTATAGGAATAAAAAAATGAAATTCCACTTTGTAGTATGGAACATATAACCTCCTAGAAGTGGTAAAGGAAAGCCAAACACTTTTTCCTTCATTATCAATTTCACATTTAGTGAAATTTATCTTCAGTTAGAAGACTGAGAATTTACTCTGACCCTAACACTTTCTTCCCTTGCTTCTCCATCAGACATTTGGTTCCAGAATCAGATACCTTCTGGAATTCGCCCCTAGCCCTGCTTCTTTCTTTCTCCATGGAGCTTCACAGGTTAGAAGAAATTTTTCCTCTCCTCTCAGGGACTTTCTTGCTGGTTTTACAGCCTTATTAGATTACCCAGCATTCTAGAGGGATAACCAGTTAATTCTCACGGATCAGTACATCAGCTCTTTTTTTCTACCACAAAGAAATATCTGTGATACTTTCCCTCTGATAGCCCCAGATTTCAACCAATCCAACCAGCTTATAAAAACAATTTTCAAGAGAGGCATAGGAGGGAGTCTAATCAATTTTCCATTGACAAGATATATCTGAATATAATTAAAAAACACGTCTAAAATGGAAAATTGTGTATTTGAGGGGGCGGATCCAAGATGGCAGTTGGAAAGCAGGGACTAGCGTGAGCTCCCCGCCAACTCCCTCCAAAAACCTATAAAAAATGGCTCTGAATCAATTCTAGAACTGCAAAACCCACAAGGTGGAAGAGGGAATCAGGGCTGTAGCCCAGGACAGCCTGGATAGTCTCTGGGTATGGTCTATCCCGCACATAGCTGGGAGCGGAGGGGAGTGGAGCTGAGCAGAAAGGAGCATAGCATGGGCGACGTGGACCAACCAGACCGGGAGCCAGGCAGAGTGTGCCCTAGCACCCTGAATCAGCGAGCTGCAGCAGTTACCAGACTTCTCAACCCACAAACACCAAAGACAACAGAGTAGGTTAGTGGGAGAAGCTGCTGGGGGCTGGGATAGAGTTTGTGGTTCGGCCACCGCCCTGGGGGCAGTGGAGGTAGGGCAGCTTTAGAACTACAGCTGCAGTTGCTTCTGGCCCCAGGCCCACCTGGTGGGAGGAATTAAGTGGCAGATCAGAGTAGGAGTGAAGAGCCTGCTAAAGATCTAAGTCCAGTCCAGGTTGGGGGGTCTTGGGGGAGGAGGAGTGCTGGTGTGGCAGAGCTGACACATCCCCCCAAGCTTGGAACATAGAACTCTGTACTCTACAAACAGTCATACCCTGCTGAAAAACTCAAGGGTCAAGTAAGTTGGCTGGGAACATGGCCAGGCAGTGAAAACGCACCAGATTCAGTCTCAGACTCTGGAATCCTTCTTTGGTGACAAAGAAGACCAAAACATACAGTCAGAAGACTAACAAAGTCATAGAGCCTACAACAAAAACCTCCAAAAAAAACATGAACTGGTTTCAGGCCATGGAAGATCTCAAAAAAGGATTTGGAAAAGCAAGTTAGAGAAGTAGAGGAAAAATTGGGAAGAGAAATGAGAAGGATGTGAGAAAACCATGAAAAACAAGTCAATGACTTGCTAAAGGAGACCCAAAAAAATACTGAAAAACATACTGAAGAAAACAACACCTTAAAAAATAGAGTAACTCAAATGGCAAAAGATCCCCAAAAAACCAATGAGGAGAAGAATGCCTTGAAAGGCAGAATTAGCCAAGTGGAAAAGGAAGTCCAAAAGACCACTGAAGAAAATACTACCTTAAAAATGAGATTGGAGCAAGTGGAAGCTAGTGACTTGATGAGAAATCAAGATATTAT
>CM053624.1:160364872-160389404 GCA_028646595.1 Phalanger gymnotis
AGGGAGGGCTGACTGGGGAATAGGGCAACCAGAATATATGCCATCTTGGAGTGGGGGCGGGGTAGGAATGGGGAGAAAATTTGTAATTCAAACTCCTGTGAAAATCAATGCTGAAAACTAAATATATTAAATTTTAAAAAAGGAGGCAAAAAAATAGAGTATTTGAGCACAAGTTCTATTTCTTTAATTTGGGAATTTTGTGACCTCCTGAAAGGAAAGAATACCTTGCCTATAAGCTCTGATCATAAAATATCTCCCAGAAGCTTTACATTGTAATGACTGTTACTGATATGCTAAGCCAAGGTTCGTGGAAAGTCCAGCCAGTTGGTACTAGTCGTAGTCTGTAGTCTTTTCTTGTTGTTCAGTTATGTCTGACTCTTTGTGGCCTCATTTGGGGTTTTCTTGGCAAAGATACTGGAATGGTTTGCCGTTTCCTTCTCCCATTCATTTCACAGATGAGGCAACCGAGGCAAATAGGGTTAAGTGACTCATCCAGGGTCACACAGCTAGTAAGTGTCTGAAGCCAAATTTGAACTCAGATCTTCCTGTCTCCGGGCCCAGCAGTCTATCCACTGTGCCACCTAGCTGCCCCTGTAATCTTTAGAATGATGGATATGTCTGACACAAGGCTAAGAGGACATTATTAAACTTTACACATCAAAGTTAAGTAACGGAAGAATTTTATATTGAGTATTTTTTTTTAATCTAAATACACTTCCTCATGCTGTCCACCAAAAGATCTAGGTATTTAGAATATTTCATGCTAGAGTTTGGCATCCAATAGAATTCCAGGCATAGCTAGATCCGATAATTATCATATCATATAGTGAGTAAAATGGAAGGCACTCTAATGTTGTGGCTACGTTTGCTACTAAAGCCTTGTAAATTAGCTAACTTTTTAAACCTAAAATTTAATTTTAACAGATCTTTGTTTTTGTACCCCCTTCATTTCCTCAATATTTTGAATTTGAAGGAAAGAAATGAACAAAATGCAAGGTAGGGGTTTATCCCAATGAACTTTCACCACTAATCAAAGAATATATAAGGAGTGTTTGAGGTTGGATTTGAACTGAGGTGTTCCTCACTGCAGGCCTAGTCTTCTATCTAGTGCACCATCAGCTAGCTGTCTTTTAAATGCAAATAAATACCAAATAGTTCAATACAAGTTTATTTTGAAGTTAGACCATCAGCATGTAACCTTGATGAAGGATATCCATTAGATATATTGGCAATAACACAAGAACAGAGAGTTGGGGCTAAGGACCAACGTCTAAGGAATCTGAATGAAGGAAAGGAACAAAAATTCAAGGTATGGGTTTATTTCAATTAACTCCACCAATCAAACGGTATATGTGCTTTCATGGTTTGAAAAACATTTTGCTTTACTTACCCTGTCTCATTAAAGCCAAACAGATAAATATATAGGTATTATCAATCTTACTTTATAGATGAGGAAACTGAGGTTTAGAGAGGTTTTAGTAACTTGTCCATGGTCATGTATCTAATAATCAACAAAGATGGGATTTGGATTCACAATTATCTGGGTGTTATGATTCAAATCCAGTTCTTTCTAGTACTAAGTCTAGTATGCTATCCACCATACCAGGCTGCCATTTGCAAGGATATGAGAAGCAAGAGATTATACCCATGGACACCGTAGAAACTAAGGATGGTATGAGAACAGAATAAACCTATAAAGAGCTTGAATAAGGAAGAAAAGAGCAGAAAAGAGATGCTTCATAAGACTGAGCCTAAACTAATGCTTTTTGCCCTCCACCTTCACATTCACACTTAGCCTAAAAAGATTAAAATATCATAATAATTCTGCGATTTCTGGCTCTCAAGATTTCCATTATGACACATCAATAAAGCCAGGCAAGGTGACTGAGAAAGAGACGGCACGCTTTCATTTCCTGCACATTTGAAGGTCACTTTTGGAGATAAAGATTATATTTTTTGCAGAACCAGAGGATGCATGAACATTTCTAGAAACTTGTAACATCAGATGTTCAGAACGAGGAGAGGAAAATGAATGATCCTATTAAGATACTTCTGACCATAAATCAGAGGAGTTAAGGCTCTGACTGGCTAACTTCAGTTTCCTATTTGACTCATTTGAAAATGGAACTGATGTGAATATAGATTGGGAAAAGATGCTTGGTGCCATTAGAAGTTGTATATAAGCTGCTATTCCAGAATCTCCAATACAAAAACAGTGTGCCCAAGACCAGAAGGCACATATTTGCACCTTTTCACTCTTAAGTTACTCTATATTTACCACAGAAAAAATTGATTTCATGATATTAGTATCAAAAAGGTGTTTGTTTTTGTTGTTGGAACTTTAGGTTAACAGGAGGAGACAGTGAG
The DNA here is from genome assembly GCA_028646595.1 of Phalanger gymnotis. Lineage (NCBI taxonomy): Eukaryota > Metazoa > Chordata > Mammalia > Diprotodontia > Phalangeridae > Phalanger > Phalanger gymnotis. The sequence goes on from CM053624.1 coordinate 160,367,240, forward strand.
CTATGTACTAATGTGAGACAATGGAACAAGGAACAAAGGGAAAAAGCAATCTTTCCTATCCCCTTTTTCCTCTTTCCTTTCCTTTCCTTTCCTTTCCTTTCCTTTCCTTTCCTTTCCTTTCCTTTCCTTTCCTTTCCTTTCCTTTCCTTTCCTTTCCTTTCCTTTCCTTTCCTTTCCTTTCCTTTCCTTTCCTTCTCTTTTCCTCCCTCCCCCCTCCCTCCCTTCCTTCCTTCTCCTCCTCCTCTCTCTCTCTCTCTCTCTCTCTCTCTCTCTCTCTCTCCCCTTCCTTTCCCCCTTCTTCCCCTCTTTCTATATTCTATATCATCTAGGGTGTAAATGCTATGGGCCCCACTCGTGGGGGTTGATCCCAATACCGATCAGCATAGAAGCTTTGACCTGCTATGATTTTCTTATCTGGTGTAGTTTGCCTTTCTTTAGGCTGCCTGGTAGTCCTCTAATCTTAAAGGGTCACCATATTGATGATGGACTTTGTACTGACACCTAATGAGATTTAGCCCCACTATACCTCAGAACTCCCAAACTCCAGTGATCCACTAGTTTCAGCCTTCCCAGCAACAGAGACTATGGATTTGTGTTACTTTACCCGCAAAGCAATTTAATTTTCGACCACTGTTCCCTGTTGCCCCATCCCAACACTGCCCTAGGCAATAAAAGTGCTCTTATTTGCAAAAGCATGTTTCTTGTCTTTCATTGAGTTTGCTGAGATATAATAAAACAACTTACTAGCTGTTGTGACCCTAGGCAAGTTACTTAATGTCGCTGAGTCTCAATTCCCTCTTCTGTAAAGTAAAAGGGTTAGATTCAGTTCGATCTCCAAGGTCCCTTCTAGCTCGGAATCTATGATCCTATGATCCTATAAACTTCTCTTACCTATTTCTTTAGTTGGCTTTTTTTTTCAAAGAGCACAAGGAAATGAAAATGTGGACCCAATAGACAAGAAGGTTACCATTTCACTTTCAAGAAATTCCTGTGATGCTCCTCAAAGCCCTTTTTAGGACACCTGGGAGAAATAAAAGTGTTTTTTTTACGACAACTTTTTCTTTCTTTGACACTACCTATGTGACCTTAGGCAAATTATTTAACCTCTCTGACTCTCACCTGTGAAATGAAGAGATTGAACTGAAAGAGGTCTCTTTTCCTAAATCTATGATCTTTTTACTTAAGCCTTAATAAACAAAATGAGTAAAAATAAACAAAAAAGCTCAATCGTGACCTTAAAATGCATTCTGAGTCATCAGTGAACGAGAACCCTTTGGAGAGAATTGATGATTTAGAAACCATAAATCGTTGTGGCACTTTCTACTCCGAGGTAGCACATAATTCATTAAAACAAACCCTTCCAGTGGGGACTTACTTTGGGAAGCTCTTTGTCTTTAGTCTTTCAGGACAATGATGAGAAACTTACTTCTGACTTGGATCATGTTAGGGAAAGAAAGGCTTTGAATACCACCACTGACTCATACCTCTAGAGCTGGAAGGGAGCTGAGACACCATCTAGTTCAAACTCCTTATTTTACAGATGAGGAATTTGAAGCCTAGGGGTTTGAAGTGACTTGCTCACATCCATCCTGGCTGGAAGTATCAAAAAGTGGGATTAGAATCAACATGAATGGATCATAGCTACAGAGCAAGAATAGATTGTTAAAGGTAGACATAGGGAAATATGAAGTGAGGGAGAAAGTAATAAAGCAGAACAATTGGTACTTTTAGAATCTAGAGATTCTGGGTTCAGATTCTATCTCTGAAACTTTATTTCTTAAGGAAGAAAGAAGACGCATTTTATTTATACTATCAGCCATCACATTATCTTGTAAACAAAAGATAATCTAGTATATCCGGGAATTGCTGGCATGAAAGTCTAGGGAAAAAAGACAGTGTTTTTTGCTGGGCAAGTTGAAATGCAAAAATCAGTGATTTTATTGTCGGCAGATATGCATCAATCGACCACTCAATAAACATTTATTAAGCATTTATTATGTTCCAGGCACTGTACTAAGTGCTGGGATACAAAAAGAGGCAAAAGACAGCCCGTGCCCTCAATGAGCATTCAATCAAATAGGGAAAGACAACATGCAAACAAACATATTCAGTGAAACTTATTATTTCTGTAACCTTAATTAAATCACTTAAGAGTCCTGGGCCTCAATTTCCTCTAATCCACCAGGGTCAAGTGACTTGAATTCATCAAGTGCAATCAGGTACACCATCATTATACACTTATTTATCGTATATATCACTTCTCTGTACTCATTATTCTGTCATTTTCAATGCAGGAAATTCTCATTCACAAAGAAAACAGGAGCCGAATAAAATGTAAGCATTCCTACCTTCATGGGCAGTTAGGTGGACAGTGGATGGAGTGCCAGGCGCGGAGTCAGGAAGACTCATCTTACTAGCTGTATGATCCTGGGCAAGTCACTTAATCCTGTGTTTTTTCATCTGTAAAATGAGCTGGAGAAGGAGATGGCAAACCACTCCAGTATCTTTACCAAGAAAACCCCCAACAGGGTCATGAAGAGTTAGACATGACTGAGGACAATTGAACAAAAATATTCCTACCTTCTCCCTTCTATCAGTTATCTTTGTCCCATCCACTCCAATCAGAGGTCTTGTCCTTTCCCTGAAATTCCTGCTACTTTTGCAGTAATTTGATGAATTCTTTCTTATTTATATCTCTTGGATGAGATAGGAGTCAATAATTCCAATCCTTCTGGTAAGATGGTGGGAAGCTATCAGACTTTACCATCTTCTTTTCCATTGTCCCTTACAATCAATCAATCAACAAGAATTATTAAATGCCTACTATGTGCTAGGCACTTGGGATACAAATACAAAGAATAAAATGATTTCTTCTCAGCAAGGGCTTACATTTAACTGTGGGAGACAACAAGAGAATACATAAACACATAAAGCATAAAGTGAAGAAATTCAAAAGATAATATGAAATAGCTATATTTAAGTATATTTTAGAGGCAACAGAATTGGAAGGATCAAGAAAAGCTTCATGCAAAAGATGCTTAAGATTTTTCTTAGAAGAAGAGAGGGACTGCCTTTCCTCTCTTAATTATTTCTTATTTATCCTGTATATAGATTGTTTGTGCATATTTATTTGCTTTTTGTCTCTCTCCCTCATTAGATTGGGAGCTTCTTGAGGGAAGAGAACTTCCTTTGCCTCTTTTTGTATCCCCATTGCTTAGCACAGCCTGGCTCATAGTTTGCACTTAATAAATGTTTATTGACTGACTAGAGTGGGGAGAGCCATAAGACAGAGAGGTCAACTAGCGAGCTATTGCAATAATCTAGGCAAGAGGTGATGATGGGCATAATAAAGGTGGTAACTATGTGGTTGGAGTGAAGGAGTTAGATTTGGGAGATGTAGCAAAGAGAGAAATGGCAAGATCTGGCAATTTATTGAACAGGCATGAGAGAGAAAGAAGAGTCCAGGATATCGCCAAGATTCTGAACCTGGTAAGCTGAAGTGATGGGGATGCTTTCAATGTTCATGGAGAACTTTGGAAGAGAGGAGGGTTGAGCAGAAAGGATAATGAGTTCAGTTCTGAATGTGTTGACTTCAAGATGTTTACAGGACATCCAGGTTAAAATGTATAATAGGAAATAGGTGACATTGGACTGCAGCTCTAGCTCACACTTGTGAAGCTGATTTTTTTTAGCGTACATACAAGACTTTATTCCTAATGAATTTCATCTGATCAGACTGTGTCCAGTGCGTTTTAGTCACTCAAGATCTTTTTGGATCCTGATTCTATAATCCAGTGGGTTAGCTAACTCTCCTAGGTTTGTACCCTTTACAAGTAAGTAAACGAATGAATGGAAAAGTATTTATTAGTCACCCACTATGTGTCAGCACGTGCTAAGTTCTGAGGATGCATTTTTTCAAAAAGAGACAGTCCCAGCTTTCAAGGAGCTTGCAGTCTAATAATGAAAGCCAACACATAGAGGGAAAGGGTGACCAGGGAAACAAAGGGTAGAGAATTAGCAGCTGGCAAATGGTGAAATGGCTTTATTCAAGGTTCAGTTCAAATACCATCTCAGATACCCAGTTTTTCCTAATTTCTTTAGTTTTTGGTATTCTCCATTCCACCCAAAATATTTTGTGTTTAGATAATCAGTAAATCAATAAACGTCTATTAAGTCCTTACCCTGTATCAGGTACTGTGCTAGATACTGGGGACAATCCAATCTATTAAACATTTATTAAGTGCCTGCTGTGTGCCAGGCACTGTACTAAGTGCTGGGGATACAATTATAAAAAGACAGTCCCTACCTGTCTCAACAAAAATGAGATAGTCCCATCAAAAAACTTATGCCCTTTTTATGTTATTTATTTTGTTTCTACTTACTCATGTACATGTCGTTCACTACTGCTTCCTGCTCCCTGCCTTGGCCCGTAGAACGTAAGATCCTTGAGAACAGGGACTCTTTCTTTTTAGTCTTCGTAATTCTCCATGCCTGGTGCAAAGCAAACATTTTATAAATGCTTGTTAAATTGAACTAAAGAATGCAATGCATCCAGTGAAGTCAAAGTTTAAAGGGAATTAACATTTAAAAATAATTCTCTCAAGAGCTTCAGAATGACATGATTTATAACTGATTTATAACTTAAACCAGACTGCTTCTCAACTCAAGCTGATTAAAAGTAGGATTTGTTTTTGTTTTTGTTTTTAAATCTACCTCCCCCCACCAACACCCTTTTTTAAGAGTTTAAGAGTTTGAAGGCTGTAGTCCATCAGCTTAATATTTCAGCCTTAGTTTTTTCTCTGAAGAAGAAAATAATAACACTCTTGAAAGGAACCACAGCAGTGCTTGCTATGAGTTTTATTTTGGCACATCTAGAAAACTCTAATAAAAGGCATGCTTCAAGTTAAACAGCAGGGCCTCGCCGCGAGCCCACAGTGCGTCTGAACTGAGATTCCGTGAGTAAATAAATGATCAAAACGCAGAGTTACAGAATCCAGAACCTCGGCTGCGATCTCTGAGGAGATGCTTGGAGAGGAGACTCCAATTTTGTTTTGACATGTTTTTGGTGCTTGTAGTGATGACTTTTGCACGGAGGTACAAATATTGTAGTTTGTAAGGCTTTGAAAGTTATTCCTCTCTTTCCTTTTTCCATTCATTGGCTTCCCAAGCTTGGTTTATGCTTCCTCAAACTCTAAGGTAGCTCTTCCCCACCCCCATCTTACATGTTAGCAAGGGAGAGGGCAATTATTTCGGAGCTCAAATGAATAACTGTACTTCTGAATTCTAAAAGTACTAACAGAAGGTACTTTGTGTGGTTGTGAAAATTGCAAGTAAGGAGGTTTTGAGTAAAATCGTCGAAAACTAGTCTGCCCTTCACTTAACTGCTGTGAAAATATTTTCATGATCTTCCCAACTTCATCCTAAAAACACCAAGGGACTATCATTTTATGCCTTTACTACATACTCTAAGTATAATGTTCACAGTTCACCCTTTCTTTGTCCAATAATATTGACATATGTGTACACACCTATATGATACATGTCCAAATTACGTTGTTGAGATGAAATGCCTTCTGGATAAAAATAAGTTTCTGAATTTCTCAGATAATAATAGTACTTTTTTTTGAAAGATAGAGAAAGAAGAACCCTTTGGGGAAAAAAATAAATTGAAATAGTTCTACGAAAAGTATCTATTGCACCTGACTCAAGATTTACACTCACTCTAAGAAACTAGACCATTTATGGAGCACAGAAGCAACTTAATGAAGCAAAGATAAAATTGGGTTAAGGAGGAGGGGTGAATATAATATATTGTAGAAACTATTATAAAGGCAACTAGGTGGTATAGTATAGGTAGAGAGTGCCAGACTTGAAGTCAGGAAAATCCAAGTTTACATGCTACTGCAGACTATTAAAACTTGGAGATCACTGAAATTTTTTATCTGCAAAATGGGAATAATTGGACTGTGTTCATGGGGTTGTGGTAAGAATTGAAGCAAATGATATATGTTAAATGCTAGGTGACGAAGTGGATGGGGTATAGGGTCTGGAGTCAGAAAGACTCATCTGCCTGAGTTCAAATGTGACCTCAGATACTCACTATGTGACCTTTAGCAAGTTACTTAACCCTGTTTGCCTCAGTTTCCTCATCTGTAAAATGAGCTGGAGAAAGAAATGGCAAACCACCCCAGTTCTATGCCAGGAAAAGCCAAAATGAGGTCATGAAGAGTCTGACACAAATGAAAAAAATGACTGAACAATAAGCCCTTCATTCATTTACATAGATAGTAAGTGGCTGAGGTAGGATCTGAACATTAGAACTCAGGTTCAAATTTCAAAATTCAACACTCTCTCCCCCTCCCTCCCTCCGTCTCTCTATCTCCCCATCACTCTCCCCTTCTCCCTCTCCTTCTCCCTCTTTCTCTCCCTCTTTTCCAGGAACTCCAGTTGTGTGACTTTATGTAAGTCACTTAACTTTTCTCAGTTTCCCCATTTGTAAAAGGAGAATATTTGCAACACATCTCACAAGAGTATTTTTCAAATCAAATGAGCTAATGAATGTAATGTGCTTTGCAAAGCTTAAAGTGCTTTACAAATCTCAGCTATTATTCTTTTCAACATCATTATTACATTCATCTTAGATCCCATGTAAAGGGGGCCATAAGAAGTGAATTATGCTGAGCTGGGCACAAAAGATGAACTAGCTTTGGAAAGAGATCATGGTTCATCCAAGGAAGAAAGAATATTAAGCTACTCTCCACAAATAATTTTAAATTCAAAGGGGGAAACTTTAGGTATTTTTTCCTTCAATATTTTCTTTGAAGAAGTGACTGCCTTAATTTGAACCAGATTTGGCATTTATCTAATATTTTCTTCTCTGCAAAAAATATGAAGACCTTAGCCTTTCTTTAAGTTAGCTGCTATTTCCTGAACCTTAGGCTGCATAGCTTTTTGGGGAAAAAAAAAGATCCTTTCAGCATTGTATATTAATCATTGCTAGGTTTAGTGTTCATTGCTCATGATTTCAATAATGTTAACAAAATAACCCTTTCATTTCATTTCAACAAGAAAACTGCTTGTCTTTTCTAATGGATTCACTGCCATGATGTGGCTTTTATGGGTACAACATGCCTTGCTAGTGTCGAGGGAGGATACCAATCCATTGCACTGACCTCTCAAAGCATTCAGGAAATGTGGACAATCTCATATAGTCCCTTGAATTATGAGACAGCTGAATCCGGAAGCCTCCTTAGTTGTTTTCAGGGAAGTAGTGGATAAAAGGATGGCTGAGTTTATATACCCTGGATACAACGTGGGTTCAGATCCTATCTTGGACACATCAGCTGTGTGACCCTGCACAAGTCACCTAGCCTCTCTGAAACTCAGTTTATGAATCCGTAAAATGTGAGAGTTGTCCAGTTTCGCCTCTAACATACCTTCTTCCTCTAAATCTGTGATTTTGCGGATCCTCGGATCCTAAGTTACAACCTTTTTGTAACTTGATTTCTTCATTTGTAAGAAATGGGGTTAACACTTGGATTATTTATCCCTTAGTGTTGGTCAGCATATCAAAGGAAATAATGTAAAGTGATTAGGAAATGCTGAAGAGCTACATAAATATAGCACTACTGATTCATCATCATCATCATAATTATTATCATTATCATGCTCATTTCCATTCCTTCTCTTTCATCTTCTACCCTCTCCTTCCCCTCCCTAAACCTGGTTGCCACCATAACCACTGTCTTGGCTTTGGGTACCAGAAGTCTTTATCTTTTCATAGCTAAGTCCCATGAGAAATCCCAAGAGACTCTTCCCATTCTTAATTGGGTAAGTGGTTTGAGGGAAGATGCACTTCTATCTGTTTTGCTAACTTATTCAGGTGTCATATTTTTGCATACTTTTTTTGGCGGGGGGAGGATATGAGAATATGTAAGAGTCAATGTATAAAAGAGTTCAGGAGAGATGAAAAGCAATTTCAAACAATCCAAGAATTCCAAAGGTCAAGTTACCAGCTGCAAGTTAGCATTCTGAGTGGGTGAAGTTTATTTCTTTTGGCAGACTCTCTTTGAGCCTGCTTGTGACTGGATATGTTCTGTATGGTGCTGGGATCAGGATAAATGCCCCTGGGCACCTTGCCCATGTTGGATGCTGTTCACTTTTAGTGACTGCTGAATATTTGAGGGGCGTAATAAACACTACTCTACTGTCAGAAATAATACCACCTGAAAGCATTGGAGGCTTAACTGGGCCATTTGGAAGAACCACAAGCTTCTATTTTCCAGTTGTTAACTCCAGGATGCTACTTCCAGAAAGAAAGGCAAAACAGAAAGAAGAGTGTTTTATCTTTCTTCTCAGGTCCTTTGGCTGTGTATCTTTGACTCTTTGTCTCTTTATATATGTGTCTCCATTCCAATTTATGAGTTTGTGAGGATGTCAAAGGGGGGGAGGGAGATTTGCATATATTAGATTGTTAGATTAAAAAATTGAAAATATGACTAAATAATCTACTAATAGGCACAGGGTAGTAGGTGATAGTGGTTGGGGAGTTGGGGAAGGTGATGGCGCTTGCAGGGGGGGAGGGGAAATGATAGTTCATTTAAAGAATGGGAATGTGAAACAGTGAGCACTAGAGAAGGGTGGTTCATATGGTTCTAAGTTTAAAAGCATTATCAAATGATTGGGGCAACTAGGTAGCGCATTGGATAGAATGCCAGACCTGGAGTCAGGTAGTCATCTTTGTGAGTTCAAATCCAGCCTCAGATACTTATTAGCTATGTGACCCTGGGAAAGTCACTTAACCCTGTTTGCCTCAGTTTCCTCATCTGTAAAATGATTTAGAGAAGGAAATAGCAAACCATTTCAGTATCTTTGCTAAGAAAACCCAGATGGGATTACAAAGAGTTAGATGCTACTGAAATGACTAAACAACAAAATGTACGATTGGTTGTTAATTCCACCTGAAGCATGTCAGGAAAAGGCTTTGAATGCCACTGACTTATACCACAAGATTTGGACAGAAGCTGAGATATCATCTAGTCCAACACTATAATTTTACAGATGAGGAAATGGAGGCCTGTGGATGTGAAATGGCTTTCTCGGGTCTACACAGGTTGTATATACCAAGATATGGCATTAGACTGGATATCCATGGAGCACAGGCACAGAGCAAGAAGAGATGTCAGCAGTTGCCTAGTCCAACCTTCTAATCTGTAAGATGAAGAAACTGAGGCTGAGGAAGTTTCAATGACTTAGTCAAGGTCACAGAAGTAATACGTTTCAGAGGTGGAATTCGAACCCAGGTCCTGTAGACTCTAGAGGTGCCATCTCTTCACTTCACTATTCTGCCCCTTCCCTCCACTCCTTTATATTCCACTGGGTGTACCTTAAACAGTCCATTGACATGGTGGTGACCTACAGGAAACAAATAGAGCAATGAATTATGAATTAGGTCAACTTTATCTTTGGTTGCTTCTGCCTGAGTTCTCCTTTATTCAATACATCAGCTCGACTAGAAAGGAACCATGAGGTCATCTAACCCAACCTTCTCATTTTCTGGATAAAAAATCAGAAGTCCAAGGAAGTTAAGTGATTTGCTGATGATTGCATGGGTAATAAGCATCAGACGCTTATTGGGATTTCAACCCGAGCTCTCTGACTCTATCTAGTTCTCAATGACATTGGACTGACCTCTAGCTCAATTTTCCCAGGGAAGTTACCCATAAGCCAGATTTTTCCCAAGTGTGACCGTCACAGCTGCCTTGTCCTACATATCATCTCTTTGGGTTTCTCTGATAACCTGATAAATGAATCCATGAAAAGGTGTAAAGTGTTCAATTTCCTATCACCCTGAGAATTGCACTTTTGGTTGTTCCCTCTTTGCTTTTTGCTTGCTATTTCCTCTCAATTTTTTTAACCTTTGACAAGATTTTACTTGTCCTTTCATAACAAGTTTTCTTAATAGGCTTCCGTGAGGAATCACTGTCTTGAAGGAAGAAGAAAAATGTTTGAAAGTCTAAATAAATTGCATTAGTGGGGTCTCATTTGTTAATGAGAATGTGTTAATAGGTTAATCTGTTAGACCTGTCAGATAATATATTTGCATTTTAACAGGAGTTCCTAGAGACAATGTCTTAAACCAAAGGTATTTCAAGCACCATGCATGGTAAGGCTTGATCAATGCAGAGCTGGCCTGAAAGACCTGAATTCAAGTTCTCACTCTCACAACATAACAGGGTTGGGGGGGGGGGGAAGGAAAAAAAGAAATTTACATGATAACTTTATTATATATTTAAAAGGAGTAGCAAATTGTACATAACATATTTGCAGTTTCATTTGTAATTTTTTAAAGAAAATCTATGTTATGGAAATGCCTGTTTTATTTCATAAATTAAAAATAAAATAAATGATTTTTTAAAAAGACTGTATTCTGCAAGGCATCTATAAAACTTATTTCCTCCCTTGGGAGCTTCATAAGCCAATGACATCACAGATTTGGTCCTTATCTCAATAGTAAAGCCATAGGCAGTGGTGTCCTGATAAATGTTTAACAACTGGCTCTCTAAAAAGGACAAAAGACATACTTTTTGGTTTAATTTGCATTATTAACATTTTCTCTATGATTTTCTTAAGTTTAGACAATCAACTCAACAATGAATTAAGCTTTGATATGCAGCATTTTCTGATTTCCTGTTGTAAATGCTCCCTCTGAAAATTTAACAACCAGCTCTCTTGAGCTGATTGTTAAATCAAGCTGCTTCTAGCGCACACCTCACTGTAGGAGAGATATTTTTGGATGGGTGGGACTTATGATGGTACTCAAACACACCACAAACAGGGAGCTTCTCTTCCCATTTGAAGACTCAAAATATATATCTATCATTAGCCTGCTGATCTGGCCGATTCCAAGCAACTATAAGGGTAATTCTGATGCATTAGGACAGGAGTGAGAACCTGCGTCCTTGAGGCCACATGTGGCCTTCTAGGTCCTCAAGTGTGGCCTTTTGCTTGAGTCTAAGTTTTACAGAACAAATCCTTTTATTAAGGGAATTTGTTCTGTGAAGTTTGAATTCAGTCAAAGGGCCACACTTGAGGACCTAGAGGGTCACATGTGGCCTTGAGGCCACAGGTTCCCCACCCCTGCCTTAGGATAACAGAACCACATTAGCAAGCAGTTCACAGACTTATTAATATGATACTCAAATGTCCTTTGTGACTAATTATTTAAGAACCACGAGTGCTTTGGGAAACCTACACCATTTCCAAATTGTCCTGTCCCTATTACTTCCACGTTCACCTAGGACTTCCCAGGTGCGCTATAAAATCAAATTTAGAAGAAATTTGATCTGTCAAGATTTTTTTCTGGCCCCACTGGTTAAATTAACCCATAAGTAGAGAAAACTGAGAACTTGGTCGAGACTATTGTAAAAAGCCTTCTAACTGGTCTATCTGCCTCTAGCTTGCTCCCCAGAGGCCGTCTTCTACCCAGCTGCTGGAGCCATCTTTAGTTGTCCTGATCTATATCTGGCCACTGGACCCAGATGGCTCTAGAGGAGAAAGTGAGGCTGGTGACTCTGCACAGCCCTCCCTCACTCAAATCCAATTCACTTGGAAGTCAGGGCATCACCTTCCCAATGCCGTGGTTCTCTTTGAGAACAAATGACAAACCACAACCCAGCTGTCCAAGGGCATTGCTTTAGTGCAATTCCATTCCCTATTTAATAAACTCCTGTGTCTCCCTACTGCTCCAAGATGGAAATAAAAATCTCTGTATTTGACTTTTAAATCCTTTCATAACAGGGCCTAACTCTTAATAAATAGTTCTTAATTTATTATTAGAATGGATGACTGATTAAGAGTAATGGAGTAGAGAGAGTTCGAAATGGAAGAATCTCCCTGGATGGCGAGGTCCTCCTGATGCCCCTATTTATCGTTGACCTTGTGGTGATTGTAGTAACCCTGGGACACTGAAGAACCACTTATATGTGATCTGTCTATACGCTAAAGAGTTCACATCTATCTACATAGGAAAAAAAAAAAGCCAAGTAAATGGCAAATACTTATGATGGGGCAGCTAGGTGGCACAGCAGATAGAGTGCCGGGCCTGGAGTCAGGAAGACTCATTTTCTTGAGTTCAAATCTGGCCTTAGATACTCACTAGCTGTGCGACCCTAGGCAAGTTACTTCACCCTGTTTGCCTCAGTTTCCTCATCTGTAAAATGAGCTAGAAAAGGAAATGGCGAAACAGAAACACATCAGTATCTCTGCCAAGAAAACTCCAAATGGGGTCATGGAAAGTCAGATATGACTAAAACAAAGCTGAATGACAACAACGAGACTATGAGATGGAACAAGGAGGTAGTGTTGCCCAGTGGTGTCAAACTTGAAGGGCAATAAATCCCTGGGCCCCAGGCATCTTGACTTACAAAACTACAAATTAACATTATCTATGTTGTATTATATTTTCATTTATTTTGTTAAGCATTTACCAATTCTATGTTAATCTGGTTCTGGAAGTCTTGCAGCCCTTGTTATCCCAGGGGCCCTGAGTTTGACCTCTGATATAGTCTAATTAGATAAAGAGAAAGCCAATCATGGATTCATGAAGATCTGTATTCGAGTCACACACTGCGACACACTAGCAGCTGACCTTGGGCAAGTCACTTAAATAATCAATGCTTCAGATAATGCTTGTACTATAAATCACAGAGCAGGTACTGATCTGCGTTGATAGACATTACTTATACCAATGAAATTAAAGGCGTTTTTGAAAATATGATATGAAGTTAGATGAAGAGTTGTAGCGCTGACCTATGACTCCATCTATATTGGACAGACTCCAAATGGACAATTTGTTGTTGTTGTCATTCAGTTGTTTAGTTGTGTCTGACTCTTTGTGACCCTTTGGACCATAGCATACCAATGCTGTCCATGGGGTTTTCTTGGCCGAGATACTGGAGTGGTTTGTCATTTCCTTCTCTAGGGGATTAAGGCAAGCAGAGGTTAAATGACTTCCCCAGGGTCACACAACTAATAAGTGTTTGAGGCTAGATTTTAACTCCAGGCCCAGTGTTCTATCCATCTGACCACCTAACTGCCTCTAAATGGACAATCAGCTGGGCACAGAAAGACACAAAAGCCCTGACGCAGGGACTTTGCAAATGAGAGATTCCACCCCTTCTCCCCACCCCAGGGATCCTGTTACCTTCCCAGAGTGCTATTGAGTGGCCCGTATTGCAGTAGGGTTGAGGTGGGATAGGGCTGAAGAAATAGTGAGAGGAATATGGGGTATGAGGTTGGTGCATCAGCCACCAGGGGTTCAGGATTACCATGATGGAGTGAGCATAAGGGGATGGGATATGCTAACCACTGAGCAGGGACTCCATGCAGAGGACCAATGGTTAGACAAAAGCTCACTGAAGGAATTATAAGATTACCATATTTAACTGCATAATCATTGCCACCGCATAATCGTTGCACCTTGTTTTTTTCTCATCTTCTGCCATCATATTTGGTGACTTTAATATACGTTTATATCCCCTCAAATACCCTAACTTCTCAGTTCTTCACTGTACTCAATTCTTTTTTTTATGATTTTTTTTCTTTTTTTCTTTTAATTTATTTTTAACATGTTTGGTTTTCAGCATTGATTTTCACAGGCGTTTGAATTACAAATTTTCTCCCCATTTCCTCCCCTCCCCCCACTCCAAGACGGTGTACACTCTGGTTGCCCTGTTCCCCAGTCTGCCCTCCCCTCTGTCACTCCATTCCCCTCCCATCTCCCTTTCCCTTCCTTTCTTGTAGGGCAAGATAAATCTCTATGCCTCATTGCCTGTGCATCTTATTTTCTAGTTGCATGAAAAAAAAAAACTTTTTTACTTTTGAACATCTATTTTTTTAAAACCTTGAGTTCCAAATTCTCTTCCCTCTTCCCTTCCCATCCACCCTCCCTAAGAAGTCACGCAATTCAACATGGGCCACTGTACTCAATTCTAATAACCTATTTCTTCATTCCACCTCAGTTACACACAAAGATGGTCCTGATCATGACAATGGTATCAACCACAACTATTCCATGTTTATTAACTTAAAATTATCTGATCTGATCATAATCTTTTATCATTCCTTTGTTTCATTGTGCCCCATGCACCCTAGCCCTGTACTTCATCCTTATCACGATCTCTGTCCTTTCTACCTTTGCTTTCCCCCCCTCGTCTCCTCCCCTGACCATCTCCCTTGTATTGGCTACACTCTCCCCCATTCTCTATCTATCCCCTTTCCCACTTGTCCTAATGCTGACCATAGCTGACCAAACTCCAACCCTACTCCCAAGATTACTCCCACAATCTGTCTCTTTCATTCCTATTTACATGCCACTGAACAAAGCTGGAGGAAATACAGAAATCATGATCAGATACACAATAATTTTGTTAATGGTCTCAACTGGGTCCTCTCTGCAAATAGACATTCTATTTCTCCCTAATGGATTGGCTATCTCAGAAACATTAGTTATTTCAATCCTCCTCTCTCTTCAGGTTGCCAATGGCACCCTCTCTCACTACCCTTTCAGCTAAGGATCTTGCCTCATACTTCAATGAAAAAATTGAGACAATTTTCTAAGGGCTTCCTTCCCTTTCTTCTCTTCTCCTCATCTGAAATCATGCAGGCATCTTCTTCAACTAACTTTCTCCTTCACTCTCTTCTCAGAGAAAGAGGAGGCCCTTCTTGCCAAGGCAAGCCCCTTTATATGTACCATTAATTTTATCTACTTCCAACTTCTCCAGCAAATTGTCCCTATAATTATCCCTAGTTTCTCTGCTGACTCACCCCTTCCACTGCTTACAAACATATCCAATGTCTTCCCCATCCTAAAAAAACAAAATAAAACTCCATTTGATCTGATCATCCCACTAGCATTCTACATCTCTTCTCCCCTTTGTTAATAAATTAGTTAAGAAATAAATATAAAATTGGTGTCTACACTTTCCCTCCTCTCACTGGATTCTGAAAGCTTTGCTGTCTGCTTTCTAATATCATCATTCAAATGCCAGCTCCAAAGTAACCAATGCTTTCTTCATTGCCAAGTCTAATGGCTTCTTGCTTACAAACTCCCCTCATACCTATTACTTTTGAATGTATCACTACCCTCCCACTCTCCCAGGTCTGCAGCTTTGGTGCCATTCTAGATTCCTCACTGTCACCCTATATATCTAATCCATTACCAAATTTCGTAATTTCTACCTTCCCAATATCTTTCCCATTCATCCCCTTCTTTCCATCAGTATAGCCACAACTGTAGTTCTTTAGGTCCTCATCATCTCCTTCCTAGAATTACAGCAAAAGCCTTTAAGCAGCCCTCCTTGCCTCAAAACTATTCTCACCTTAGCTCATCTCAGCAGACAAAGAGGTTTTTCCCAATGCATAGACCTGACTACATCAGCCCCCACCCCCACCACCATTAATGAACTCCATTGACTTCTTATCACCTCCAGGATCTCTGTTTAGCATTAGATGCTCCTGATAATCTTGTCCTTCTCACTTTTCCAGTCTTCTTACACTTTCCTACCCTCCATGATTCTCTAAATCCACTCCCAAATGTATGCAGGAACTATTTGTACCTGACCTGTGTTAGAATGTTCTGAGCCCATATTGGTCTGATCAGCCACAGTCGGACACACTATAACTTGACTCCAGCAGTGATGTCATTTTGGTCCTCTTCTGAGAACAAAGCACAACAACCAACCCTCCATAAACTCTATGATCTAGCTGTAGGTTCTGGTTAGTATGAATAATAAATCTCCCTCCACTCCCTCCCACCTGCTCCCCGCCCCAAGTGGTTACATTATTTGAATTCATGCTGCATATTTCCTTTGAGCTGAAACCAATTACCATATTTTACATAATTATAACTTTGAATAGTGCTAATTTGAATATATGTAACCATTTCAGGGGACTCATCATTCACATTAAACTGGACCTTGCTGTCCTCCCTGCTTCCATTTTCACAGGAGAATCCATCTTTTGATTCCATGCCTTTTCATTGGTTGTCCCCCTGTGCCTACCCTCTGCCCCCTCACTTTGTCCTCCTAGTATCCTGGGTTTTCTACAAAGTTAAGCTCAAACCTCACATTCTACCAAAGGCCTTTCCCAGTCCTGCCCCTCCCCACCCTCCTACTCTGTCAGGTGCAAAGCCTTGCCCTCTGAGATTAACTTCCACCTCCTCTGTAAATAGCTTGTCTATACCCAGTTATTGACATGTCCCCTCCATTAGAAAGCATGTTACTGGAGGGCAGGGACGATTATTTTTTGAATCTCTGTATTTGTATTTGTTTTTTTATTTTCTTTGTTATCCCAGTGGCAAAGGGCTGGCTCTCTACAAAACTCTCTGCATTGTGTAGCTCTTCACTTACACAAGTGTGGGGAGGAAGTTTCCCTCCCACACACATACTTGGCAATTGACTATAGGGGAGTAGGTATGAATCTCATGGAAAAGGAGGAGTGAAGGTTGGAGTGGGGGAGAAGGGATAGTCCTTAGCAGAGGGCCCGAGACCACAGCAGCAGCTGGCCTCCCACATCTGCAATTCCCTTCTGTTATGATGAAGAAAAAAAAAATGGTGAGGCAGTGGGAAAACAAGACGACCTCCATCTGAGTGGTTAAGCTGGGAGTGACTGGAACTGAGTGTGTATTTCAGCAGGTGTTTGTGTGTGCAAGTATATGCTTTATCTCAGATGTTCCTTTGCTCAGGAGTGGTATCATGGATAAAAATGAGGCACAATGGGTGGGCCTTCCCCTGCCCCAGCCTTATTTCTGTTTATGTTTTCTTAAATTTATTCTGTTAAAGAATGCATTCTCTGGATTTAATGTTATTTATCATAAACACCTGTGGTTGACTCTGACCTTATGTTGCTGAGTGTCTCTTGGTTTGGAGCATGAGAGTGCAATGGAAGTCACCTAGGAGAGAGGGACCTTTCCTGGCACAGGGCTGGGAATTCAACCTTTAGCCTTGTGTTAGAGAGATGTGCTCATTAGCTCGGGGCATAACCATAAACCATTTCATAACTACCCCTCCAAATGCAGAGTCACTATGAATTCCTCCCATGTCATAGAAATCTACTCCGTAGATGTGAATTAAGGTTACATTTGTATTCCTAGCGCTTAGCACATAGTAAATGCTTAATAAATGCTTGTTGACTGACTGAAGAGAACTGTGAACTGAGGGTGAGAAATTGAACAGTATTTTTAATGAACCTGAACTTCTCCCTGAAAATAAAAAACCACAATATTCTGCTATTATATAGTTGTGAGTTGTAGAGTAGCACGCTTTCTCAAGTTGCAGAATGAAGCATATGTTTTTGGATATTACCATTGTGGAAAGTTTGTTTTGCTTGACTGTGTTTATTACAAGATTTTTATTACTGTCTCTGTTTTCAAAGGGGTGGGTGGGAGAGATGGGTTGGGGCTAAGATCCCCCCCCCAAAAAATGGGGTCATCAAAGAATTGTTTTAATGAACAGAAGTGAACAGAAATAAGACCAGATGGGATCAAAGACATACAGGACAGCTTGGATTTGTTTTATACTTAAGAAGAAAAGCAAACCCTACATAAAATTTGTAGTTTCAAGTATAGTCCTCCTATTCTATTCTACTATGTATTTGGAAATGTGCACTTCATTTGGTGTTTAAATCCAGAATAAAAAAAATTCTGAAAAAATGATTAGAGTTAAAGATTATTTGGAGGACAATAGAGAGGTATATGGTGAATGGCAGCACACTGCAACATAGGCCATTGAGAGTTGTAAGGGGGACAGCTAGGTGGTACAGTGAATAGGGCACCAACCCTAGAGTCAGGAGGACCTGAGTTCAAATCCAGCCTCAGACACTTGAAACACTTACTAGCTCTGTGACCTTGGGCAAGTCACTTAACCCTAATTGCTCTGCCTTCCCCTTCCAAAAAAGAAAAAGGAAAAAAAAGAGAGTTATAAGGAAAAAGCGCAGAAAGGATGTCATCAGAGACATGTGTGAGTGGAGAAAAGTGATGGGTCAGTCCATTTGAATCCATACAGTGTCCAAAGATTTAGAGAAATGGCCCCCAGCATTCTGAGTTGATTCCCTGTGGAGTGTTTATGTTAGACAAGTCTCATGGTTAGGCCGAGTATTCAGAAACTGAGATCAGCATTATGAGAGCTAGTATGCAATGTCATACCACTATGAGATACGGGTAGAGGAGTTATCTAAAAAGTACTTTCAAATTTAGTAACATTTTACTTGATATCCATACGTGAGATTAAATTGTTTTCAAGATTAATATTAGTTCTCATTCACAGAGCGCTTTAAGAAATGCAAAATATTTTTCTCACAGCAACCCTACTATAAGTACAGTATAAATACTATTGTACTCAAAGATCAATAAGAAAAATCAAAAAGTAATTATTAAGCAATTACTCTGCCCAAGGCACTGTGCTAGGGACTGGGGTTCCAAAGACAAAAAAATAAAAAGCAAACCCTCGAGAAGCTACAGTCCAACTGGGGAAATAACATTGGGGCATTTTATTGTTTAGTTGTGTCCAACTCTTCATGACTCCATTTGGGGTCTTCTTGGCAAAGATACTAGAGTGGTTTGCCATTTCCTTCTCCTACTCATTTTACAGATGAGGAAACTGAGGCAAACAGGGGTAAGTGACTTGCCCAGGGTCACACAGCTACTAAGTGTCTGAGGCTAGATTTGAACTCAGGAAGATGAGTCTTGCTGATTTCAGGCCTGACACTCTCTCTACCATGCCACCTAGCTGCTTTGAGCTAGTTTTGTAGTAGAAGAAACAACTATTTCTCTAGGCAGAGGATCTCAGTTCAAATCCTACTTGGGATCTGTGTGACCTTGAGAAGTCTCTTAATGTACCTGTTTATCAGTTTCCTCATCTATTAAATGAAGGGGTCGGGCTATGAGATTCCTTCCAATATTAGATCTGTGAGCTAATAAGTACTAATACAAAATAATTGTCATGTATTTTGGGGGTGGGAGGAGATGCCAGCAGCTGGATGGAAAGAGAAAGGACTCACACCTGGACTGTTGCAAATAGCCTGCTGGAGGGTCTCCTTGCCACAAGTCCTGATTCATGCTAACCTATTCTCCACTCAGCTGTTGGTGCTCTTCCTAAAATGCAGGTCTAACCGTGTTCCCTTCCCCCTTCTGTCACTCAATAAATGCCAACGATTCCCTATTTCAAAATCCGCTGGCATTCGAAGCCTTTCATAATGTGCCCCAACCAGTCTCCTCAACCTTTGCAATCTTTCTCCATCTTTCTTCCTTCCATGGACTCTGAGATGCAATGATACTGGCTTCCTTTTTATTCTTCTCACAGCACACTCTTCCGACCCAGACTGAATATTTTCACTGACTGTCCCCCATGCCTGGAACTCTCCTCATCTTCACCTTAGTCTCTTAAAAGTCACAGCTAAAGTACAACCTTCCATAAGAAACCTTTCCCAACCCTCCTTAATCTTAGTGCCTTCTCTCTGAGAGTACCCCAATTATTGTTGTAGACTTCTTTTTTTGTACGTAGTTGTTTGCATATCATCTCCTCTATTAGACTGTGAACTTGAGGTCAGGGACTTTATTTTTATTTTTGGTGGTTGTGTTTTTGTATCTCCAGCCCTTAGTGCAGAGGCACATAGTAGGTGCTTAATAAATACTAGTTGTCTTACTGACTCATGAGAAGTGGCATTTGTATTGAGCTTTGAAGGAAGCTGGAGGTTCTAAGTCATGGAAGTGAATAAGGAATGAATGCACTCCAGATACGGGAAACAGTGAGTGCAGGGGTATGAAAACAGGACATTTCTTGTTGTTGAATAGTGTCTAACTTTTTGTGACTCCATTTGGGGTTTTCTTGGCAAAGATACTGGAGTGGTCCGCCATTTCCTTCTTCGACTCATTTTACAGATGAGGAAACTGAGGCAAATGAGGTTAAGTGACTTGCCAAGGGTTACATGGCCAATAAGTGTCTGAGGCCAGATTTGAACTCATGAAGATTCCTGATTCTAAACCCAGTGCTCTACCTACCCACTGTGCTAGGAGATACAATGTCATATATGACAAACAGCAAGAAGGACAGGTTAGATGAACCACAGAGTGTGTGAAGGGGAATGATATATAACAATTCTCCAAAGATTAGAATCAGGTTGTGAAAGGCTTTAAATGTGACACTGGAATTTATATATGATTCTAGAAGGAACAGAGAATCTCCCATAAACACTGGAGTATGCTGAACTGGGAAACAATACAGGCAGACCTGGCTTTCAGATAATCGCATTGGTGGTTATGAAAGATAGATTGTAAAGAGGAGTGACCTGAGTCAGGAGACCAGTGAAGATGTTGCTTCAATGGAAACCGAGGCTCAGAGAAGTGACTATTCCCAGTGTCACAGTAGTAAGGATGAGAGCAAGATCTCTCTTTCAACCTATGGTTCTTTTATCTATAGTTTCCATATATTATATTTGGTTTGGGAGCCCTAAAATTGCATCCACAGAGCCAGTTCATTTCTATTTTTTGTAGAGTAAAAGGCAGTAGCCAATTGCTTTCCTCATATTTTTATCTGTATTTCATAAATTTTTCTGGAGGAATAGCCATTATACTCTGAACTGTACCATAGTCCTCTATGTGGATCCCCATTTATTACCTAAGCATTTATCAGATTTTATGGAAATGATAATATACTTAGATTAATGTTAGCTTCTCTATATAGCCATTCTTTTAGAATTAAAATTGTGTGTATGTATATATGTATGCATATATGTATATATATGTACACCCACAAATGCACACACACATATACATATATATGCAAATCAGTCAATAAGCCTTAATTAAGTACCAACTATGTGCCAGGCATTGTGCTAAACACTTGAGATGCGAAGAAAGGCAAAAGACAGCCCCTGTTCTAAAAGAGCTCACAGTCCAATGGGGAAGACAACATGCAAACAACCATGTACAAACAAGATATATGCAGGACAAAGTGGAAATAATCAACTGAGGGAAGCTGCTAGAATTAAGGGAGATCAGGAAAGATTCCTCTTCTTGTAGAGGATGGGTTTTAGTTGGAACTTGAAGGAATCCAAAGAAGCCTGGAGGCAGAGTTGAGAAAGGAGAATGTTCTAGCCATGGGGATGAGATCAAGAAAATGCCCAATTTCTGGAGATGGAATGTCTTGTGCGAGGAACAGCAAAGAGGGCAATGCTACAGAACTGATATATACGTGGAGGGGAGTGAAATGGAGCAAGAGTGCAAAGACAGGAGAGGGCCAGGTTGTCAAGGGCTTTGAATGCCAAACAAAAGATTTTATATTTGATCCTAGAGGTAATAGGGAGCTACTTGATTTTGACTGAATGGGTAGAGTGGGGCTGGTAACACGGCCAGATGATTAATTTGACAGTTGTCTGAAAGATGGACGTATAATATCTTGTTATTACATCGGCTGCATTTCCTGATATATTTTTTGTGCTCCCTTCCCAGAGAGCCATCCCTTAAATGAAAAAGAAAAAAAGAGAAGAAAAAACTATCTGGCAAAACTAACCAAAACATCAACAAAAAAGCTTGACATGATACACAATATTCCATGATCATAATCCTCCCTTTCTTCAGATTATAGAGGGGATGGTGGCACTTTTTTTATTTCATTCTTTTGGGGCCATACTCAGTCATTAAGATTTCACAGCAGTCAGTTTGTAATGTTTTTTCTTTGTTCTTTCCATTTACATGGTTACAGTTATAGTACATACCTTTCTCTTTCTTTTTTTTTATTATTTAATATATTTAGTTTTCGGCATTGATTTTCACAAGAGTTTGAATTACAAATTTTCTCCCCATTTCTACCCTCCCCGCTACTCCAAGATGGCGTATATTCTGGTTGCCCTGTTCCCCAATCAGCCCTCCCTTCTGTCACCCCACTCCCCTCCCATCCCCTTTTCTCTTCCTTTCTTGTAGGGCAAGATAAATTTCTATGCCCCATTGCCTGTGAATCTTATTTTCTAGTTGCATGCAAAAAACTTTTTTTGTTGTTTTTGAACATCTGTTTTTAAAACTTTGAATTCCAAATTGTCTCCCCTCTTTTCTTCCCACCCACCCTCCCTAAGAAGTCAAGGAATTCAACATGGGTCACATGCGTATCATTAT
>CM053624.1:160398307-160453380 GCA_028646595.1 Phalanger gymnotis
GACAAAGAAGACCAAAACATACAGCCAGGAGAAAGTCAATAAAGTCAAAGAGCCTACATCAAAAGCCTCCAAGAAAAACATGAATTGGTCTCAGGCCAGGGAAGAGCTCAAAAAGGATTTGGAAAAGCAAGTTAGAGAAGTAGAGGAAAAATTGGGAAGAGAAATGAGAAGGATAAGAGAAAACCATGAAAAACGAGTCAATGACTTGCTAAAGGAGACCCCAAAAAATACTGAAGAAAGTAACACCTTAAAAAATAGACTAACTCAAATGGCAAAAGAGCTCCAAAAAGCCAATGAGGAGAAGAATGCCTTGAAAGGCAGAATTAGCCAAATGGAAAAGGAGGTTCAAAAGACCACTGAAGAAAATACTAGCTTAAAAATTAGATTGGCGCAAGTGGAAGCTAGTGACTTGATGAGAAATCAAGATATTATAAAACAGTACCAAAGCAATGAAAAAGTGGAAGACAATGTGAAATATTTCATTGGAAAAACCACTGACCTGGAAGATAGATCCAAGAGAGATAATTTTAAAATTATTGGACTACCTGAAAGCCATGATCAAAAAAAGAGCCTAGATGTCATCTTTCAAGAAATTATTGAGGAAAACTGCCCTGATATTCTAGAGCCAGAGGGTAAAATAGAAATTGAAAGAATAATTCCAGAGTTTCCAAATCAAGGAGAAAATACTGCAAGCAGCTAGAAAGAAACAACTTGAGTATTGTGGAAACCCAATGAGGACAAAACAGGATCTAGCAGCTTCTACATTAAGGGATTGAAGGGCTTGGAATATAATATTCCAGAGGTCAATGGAGCTAGGATTAAAACCAAGAATCACCTGTCCAGCAAAACTGAATATCATGCTCCAAGGAAAAATATGGATTTTCAATAAAATAGAGGACTTTCAAGCTTTCTCAGTGAAAAGGCCAGAGCTGAATATAAAACTTGACTTTCAAACACAAGAATCAAGAGAAGCATGAAAAGGTAAACAAGAAAGAGAAATCATAAGGGACTTATTAAAGTTGAACTGTTTTGTCTACATTCCTACATGGAAAAATGATGTGTGTAATTCATGACACCCTTCTCAGAATTAGGGTAGCTGAAGGGAATATACGTGTGTGTGTGTGTGTACATATATATGTATATATACATATACATATATATGTATATATACATACATATATATATATATAGAGAGAGAGAGAGAGAGAGAAAGAGAGAGAGAGAGAGAGAGAGAGAGAGAGAGAGAGAGAGAGAGAGAAAGAGAGAAAGTACAGGATGAGTTGAATATGAAGGGATGATATATAAAAAAATCATATTAAGGGATGAGAGAGGAATATATTGAGAGAGGGAGAAAGAGAGAGATAGAATGGGGTAAATTATGTCTCATAAAAGTGTCAAGAAAAAAGCAGTTCATTGGAAGGGAAGAGGGGGCAGGTGAGGAGGAATGAGTGAATCTTGCTCTCGTCGGATTTGAATTGAGGAGGGAATTAAATACACACTCAATTGGGTATCTTACCCCACAGGAAAGAAGGAGGAAGGGGATAAAAAAGGGGAGATGATAGAAGGGAGGGCGGATAGGGGGAGGAGGTAATCAAAAGCAAACGCTTCTGAAAAGGGACAGGGTCAAGGGAGAAAATTCAATAAAGGAGGATAGGATAGGAAGGAGCAAAATATAGTTAGTCTCTCACAACATGAATATTGTGGAAGGGTTTTGCATAATGATACACATGTGACCTATGTTGAATTGCTTGACTTCTTAGGGAGGGGTGGGGAGGGAAGAGGGGAGAGAATTTGGAAGTCAAAGTCTTAAAAGCCAATGTTTAAAAAAAGTTGTTTTTGCATGCAACTGGAAAATAAGATATACAGGCAATGGGGGTGGGGTAGAAATCTATCTTGCCCTACAAGAAAGTAAGGGAAAGGGGGATGGGAGGGAGTGGGGTGACAGAAAGGGGGGGCTGACTGGGGTACAGGGCAATCAGAATACATGCCATCTTGGAGTGGGGGGCAGGGTAGAAATGGGGAGAATATTTGTAATTCAAAATCTTGTGGAAATCAATGCTTAAAACTAAAAATATGAAATAAATATTTTATAAAAAAGAAAAAAGAAAATTGCAAGTTGAAAGATAAAACATTTCTTTCACAAACCCCCTGCACTCTTCAGATTTGTTATTAATTACTGCTACTGCCCTTATGAGAAGCTGGCCTAGGAACCAGGAGAATGTAGGTTCAGTTCCCGCTTCTGTCACATAGTGGATGTGGGACCCCATGTAAGTCATCTGACCTATTGGTACCTCCGGGCAATTCTCTAAGGCTGTCATTTACAGGGTAGGGGCTTATCTCTACTAGTCCAGGATGGACCCCCTCAGGAACCTTCAACACCAATAAAATATCACATTTAGTAGCAATAATAATGAAGAGAAGAGTGGGGATGATGAGGGTGGTGATGATGATGATGATGATAATGGTGATGATAATTAGCAATAGCAATGAGTAGCAGATAGAGGACCAACCTAGGAGTCATGAAAATGGGTTTAAATCTCACTCTTGCCCATATTAACTGTGTGACCATGAGCAGGTCACTTGATTGCTCAGTGCCCCTAGAGGATTCTTTAACATTATGTGTTACAGATCAGTTGCTGATCTGAATTGGTCAAAGGAATCCGTTAAGGAGATAAAATCACAAGACTGGACCAAAAAAAGAAAAAGAAAAAAATTAAAATATATATGGTTCTTTTTACATTGAACATTAAGTTTTGCAATGTACTTTGTATAGGATCATAAAGATGTAGGGTTGGATGAGATTTTAAAGGTCAACTAGTACAGTCCCTTCATTTTATAGGGGAGGAAACTGAAATTCAGAGAGGTTAGGTGACTTGCCCAGGGTCGCATAGCTAGAAGTTTTAAAATATTCTTCTTGCGTGCTATTTGGAAATTAAATGAACAGAAACAACTAAATATCTTCTAAAGTTATATTTTGTTTAAGACACACTGATTAAAGTTTCCAACTAATGTATTATATGCTTCAGGTGGAGTTGGATTCTCTTCTAGTGAGAAATGTAGTTTGTAAAATTTAAGAATATAAAATATCAGAAACCATGAAGTATTCGTGTGTAAATATGACTAAGGAGCCAGATTGGGTACATTGCAATAGAGACAAATTAGCAATGTTTTTTAGGAACTCACAATAAATATTTTCTTGGTGGAGGGTGGGGAAGATATGTAAATGGAAGGTAATAGGAATATGGTCTCTTCTTCCTGCCAACTCCAAAACTGGAAATTTAAAACAGGGTCTGAAAATAGAAACATTGTTTTTCCTTAAAAGAAAAAAAGCATCTTATAGATATTCAGAGAGAAGTAATTTTTGTGTTTACTGGATGGTAGCACGACAGCTGTTCTAGCTCACATGTCTAGTTTTGCCAAGAGAAACTCCTGATCTGAGGTCTCCTGAAATGGGTCCATGAAAATTATTTCTTGCTCTTTTATGATAAGGATTTGAAAATAATTTATTCAATTAAATAAGAGACTGAACAAGGAACATCAACTCAGCATGAAACCAGGTACTTTTAGTCAACCTAAACCTATGGGTTTCTACTGGCTGTATAGATGCAAACGCTGTTGGTCTGAGTCCTAAAAGAACCGGATTACTCTCTGAGCCTATGGGCTAAAGGCCATATGATAGCTGCAGTTCACCACAGTACCAGTAGATAATAGCAGTGAAGAACAGGAAAGGATCAGGAGAGAGCAGCACAAGGAATGCATTTGCAGATAATGGCACAACAGAATGTGTATCTCAGCAGATACCATCTTGTAGAGAGAGAGAATGGCAGAGAGAGAGAACACATGAACAGATTCAGGTTCTATTTGGGACTCATCATGCCCATTAGCTGCTTTCTATGTTCTGGTTAATAAAGCTCTAGACCTGAAAGGTCATTAAGACCTGGGTTCAAACTCATATATGACAGCCTATAGACTGTGTGCAAGTCATATAACCTTTCTGAACTTTAGCCTTATTATTTGTCATATTGGGGTAATAACAAACACTTATCTCACCGGGTTATTGTAAGAGTCAAATGAGATAGTGTACATAAAACACTTTGCAAATCTTAACGTGCTGTATAAGTATCAGTTATTATTACATGAGGATAAACAATACTATAAGGAGAAATTGAAAGATATCTAAGAATGAAAATAGGAAGAACCTAAAATGTTTGAATATAACAGATAACATTTTCACCTGTTCTTTCAGGTTGAGATATTAGAAAGAAATAGAAGGCACGGGAAGTGAATAGTAAACTGGTGCTTAAAAGTATATTACAATTTGGGCGATTGTTGGTTTCAGACATAAGAATTATGAGTCCTTGGTTAAGAATGGAATGCTTCTCCTGAGGTTGGAAAGAATGAGTTTCCTGAAGACTTGGTGATATGATGAAGAAGACTTTATGCTGAAATGGAAGATGATAAAGAAAAAGCCCCGGATAAAACTAAATATATATACTGATGACATAGAAGAATAAAGATGGGAGAAGTTCTCCAGTTCTCTGGAGGAAATAACTAGAAAGAGGATCAGGAACCATTCTTGTGGCTTTGGTTTTGCAAAATTAAGGGGGAAATGGAATTTGAGATTACAATGAAAAGAAATATAAACCAATAGGTGTCATCACAACTACTGTAGGTGAAATACGATTCACAATTGAAATGTTGCAGTTGAATTGTATACCATGTATAAGAGAGCTAGAGTAGATAGGGTTGGAGTATCACTTCATTCCCAGAAGATAGACAACTTTGTGTGAATTTGCAAACCTAAGTGGAAAAGCTGGGTAAACAGCATTTCCCTGAAAAACTCCAGTAAGAGAATTCACAACTTCCCCTGGGCAAACCCCCCACCCACCCAATAACATATCTGGATAATTCCAATTGTTATGAAATTTTTTCCTCAAACAAACTGAAATTTATCTCTTTACTGCTTCCAACCATTGTTCTTAGTTCTTCAGTCAGTGATCAAACCTTTATTAAATACTTCCTATATGCTGTGCTCAGCCCTGACTTTTAAAAAAAATAATTGATGATAATGTTAAAATCTAAGGCAACTCCGAGCCAATCACACATTTCTGGAGCTCTCTACTAGATACTAATTTCCAGGTTGATATCAAACTATTGGTGACTACTCCTTGTTTTCAGTCATTCAGCCAATTCTTAATCCACCTTCTTGTCTGTTCCATATTTCCCTATTTTATCCGCAAAATAACATGGAATACTTTGTCAAATGCTTTGATAAAATTCAAACAAATGATACTTGGAGGTTTCCTTGATCTACCAGTCTAGCAAACCCTTGTCCAAAAAAAGAAATCAAGTTAGTTTGGCATGACCTATTCTTGATGAAGGTACAGGAGCCCTTTGTGGCTGTTTCCTTTTTTAGATGCTCACTAAACATCTCTTTAATAGAACTGAAGTCAAATTCATTGGCCTTATTTTATAGACTCAACTATCTTTCCTTTTTGTGAATGGTATAATATTTGCCCTTTTCCTATCTTTCTGCTCTTTAGCCTATCTCTGAGATCACCAACAACAACTCACCAATCACATCAGCTGATTCTTTCACTACCCTCAGATATATTTCTTCTGGGCCTAGTGACATGAACTAGTTAGCACTCCTAATACTATTTTGGTAGCTAGGAGGTACAGTAGCTAGAGTACTAGCCTTGGAGCTGGGAATATATGAGTTAAAATTGGGCCTCAGAGACTTACTCTGACCAAATAGGGATAATAACAGCACCTACCTTCCAGGGTTGTTTTGGGGATCAAATGAGATAATATATGAAAATCTCTTTGTAAACATGAAAGAGCTATCTAAACCCTATGATGATGACAGATGATATATTCTCTCCTAACATCCAGAGTTTCAACTATATTACTATAGAATATTTTTATTTATTTCCTTTCCAGTCCAAAAGTTGTTTTCCTCAGGAAAGAAAACAGAAACAAAATAAGAGTTGAGCAACTCTGCTGCCTCTCCATCATTTGATATCTTCATACCATCCATTGCAAGTGATCATCCTACCCCTTTTTGATTTACATCTTTTCACCTGTATAATACTAACACACACACACACACACACACACCACCACCACCACCACCACCACCACGCCACCATTTTTTGTTGTCCTTATGTTTCCTAATGTACCTCAGCTGACCCTGAATGAAATTTCATTCTCTACATCCTGTTTTTTATAAAGCTGTGTCATGCTTTTGTATTTATACTTCATTACCTGCCCTTGCTTCCATTTTTTCCATATGTCTTTAAAATCTAAGTTGGTCAATAAGTTCCCTGATCCTCTAGCTTAGCTTTAAAATGGAAGGTAGCTTAAGAGAGACTTTCAAGAGAATCTGTCTTAAGATGAGAAACTTTCAAAAATGAATTTTTTTATGATATAATCACAGATGATCCCAATAAAGAAAAATTGGGAGAAGTACCTTATCAGATGGATTTGGCTGCCCAGGCAGCTATCTTGTAAGCTTATATTGTAAAAGGAAGTATACAAAAATGGAATCGGGGCACTTAAGGAAGAAGGCAAAAAGAATGTCACAGAAATATAAAAATAGTTTCAGCAACACTAATACCCAGAATGAGTGGAGGCTTGTTAAAAATACCGAGGACACCAGAAAGAACTTTCCAAAATCTATGTTCAGGGCAAAAAGAAGAAAAAAAAGAAGAGTTAGGCTCTGCTTGAAATAGATGCTGTACTGTTTATGGACAACAGAATTGAAACGCCCTCTTAGATCATGGATCTAGAGCTGGATGGAACTTCAGAGCCCACTAAGTCCAATACCATCAGGCAGTCAGTCAATAAACATGTATTAAGCACCTACTGTGGGCCATGGATGTAAAGTTATCTGCCCAAGGTCACACAGGTAGTAAGCAACAGAGGTGAAATTTGAACCTAGATCCTCTGTCACTAGAGCTAGGACTTCTTTCCACTGCACTTTATCACTAAATTGTTATTTTTTCTGTCAAGGAAAATGATCCTCACACTGGGGAAAAAAACCAAAAAGACCAAATATAACTGAGAGAAAACCAAAACCAGATTGGTGAGAAGGTAGGAAGAAAGCACTCAACTACTCTTAGTTCAAGTATCCCAGGCCAGATGAAATAAATAACAACAAAATATCATATTTAAAGCATACTTTAAGATTTACAGAGCCCTTTTTTCATAATAACTCCATTAAAAAGGTAAGGCAATCCTTACTACCTCATTTTATAGGTGAGGAAACAGAAGCCAGAGAAATTGTGACTTGTTCAATTCAATGTGACATAGGTCATAGGTGTTAGAACAAAGATTTGAAATGGGGCTCCTGATTCCGAAGTACTTTTAAAATTTGCATAAATGAAGTGAAAGTGTACTTTAGTAACTATAGGCTAGAGAGCATTGTTAAATTGATAGTTCGTGACTACTTAAAAAAAGATGCAGTGATAATCAGGAGTCTGGATAAGTTCATTAAGAACAAGTCATGCCAAACTTGCCTCATTTCCTCCTAGCCCTTTTTTTTTCTTAAACAGAATTACTAGACTGATAAACCAGTGACATTCTCTCTACTTCACAGTAGATACTTGGATTTCAGTAAGAGATTGAATAAAATCTATATTTTCATAGGTAGCATATGGGCTGGATGATAGCATAGTTAGATGGATTCAAAATCATCTGAATGATCTTCGTAAATGTCAACGATATCTCATGATATGCCATGGTACCCAGTCTTCTGCCTTGTCTTGTTCAACTTTTCTGTCAGAGACTTCATTGCAGACATGATTGACAGGCTTATCAAATCTACAAAAGACTTAAGAGGGAAGGGGAGAATTGGTTCCCTGGATGACAGAATCAGGAAGCTGAAAAAGCTTGATAGGTTGAGATGATGACTCAAAACTACCAACATGAAAATTAATAGGCACAAATGTCAAGTTCTCTGATTGGGGTAAAGAAAAACCAGCTACAGAAGAACAGAATAAAGAGATGTGTTTTTAAAAAAGGAAAGAAAGAAATGGGTTTTAATTGACTGGAAGATCAATACGAATCAAAGGGTGATATGGCTACTAAAGTAGACAATATGATCCTAGACATATTAATTAAAATATAATTTCCATTTCAGGATGGTAATAATTCCACCCTACAGTGCATTAGTTACACTTGGAACATTATACTCAGTTATGGATCTCTGTTTTAAGAGGGGCATTGACAATACTTCTGGAGCTTGTCCAATATAGGGCAATCAGAATGCTGATGTGTCTTGAAACCATATCATGTAGGAAATGCTGGAAGGGAATGAGAATATTTTACCTAAAAGAGAGAAAACTTAAGTGGAGAAATGATAAATCATCTTCAACTATCTATACGTTGTGATGCTTAAATATATTTAGAGCTGATCTGTTTCACTAACGTGGGTAGTTAAGAACAATGGGAGGAAGTTATACGGAGGTGAATTTCAGTTAAATATAAGGAAAATATATATGTGCTCCTTGGATTTAGAGCTGGAAAGAACCTTAGATATTATGCCATCTTTCTAGTCTTTTAATGCTTTATTCCCTCCCACTTACTTGAAGATTCAGCAACACTGGCCTCTCTGCTATTCCTTGCACACAGCACTCTATTTCCCAATTGTGTCATTTCACTGACTGTCCCCTATACCAGTAATACTCTTCTTCCTTCTTACCCCATCCTTTAAACTTCCTTCAAGGCTCAGCTCTCAGATCTCCCTTTCCAGGTGTTTCCTGGTCCCCCAACCCATCACCCAGGTGCTAGCAGTGCCTTCCCTCTGAGATTATCTTCTATTTGCATGGCAAATATCTTGTATATTATTTTTGATATGACTTTCCCACAATGAAATGTAAGCTCTTTGAGGGCAGGACCTGTGATTTTGTCTTTCTTTGCATCACCAGCATGTAGCATAGTGTCTGACACACAGTAAATACTTTTTTAAAAAATTAAGTTTTAGTTTTTCAATGAATGAAAATACCTTGTCGTGTCTCTCTCATCCCTCCCCTGACACCATGAGAAAAAAAGAAAAACAAAACCCCTGTTATAAACATGTCTAGTCAAGCAAAACAAATTCCCACATTAGCTATGTCATATGTGTGTGTGTGTGTGTATATGTACACACACAATTTTGTTCTGCAATCTGAGTCCAACACTTCTCTACCAGGAGGTGGGTATCACAATTCATCATGAATCTTCCAGAATCATGGTTGGTCATTACGTTGATCAGAGTTCTAAGTCTTTCAAAGTTGTTGTCTTTACAGTACTGTATAAAAATTTCTCCTGGTCCTCCTCCTTTCACTGTGTACCAGTTCATAAAAGTCTTTCCAAGTTTCTCTGAAATGATTCCCTTCATTTCTTATAGTACAATAGTGTTCCATCACCTTCGTATACCATAGAGTGCTTAGCCATTCCCCAACTGATGGTCACCTCCATTTCAGTTTTCCAATTCTTTGCCACTGTAGAAGAAGCTGCTGTCTTTTGGGCACATATGGATCTTTTTCTCTCTTTCTTTGATCTCTTTGGGGTATAGACCTAATAATGATATTGATGGGTAAAAGGGTTTGCATAATTTAATGGCTTTTTGGGAATAGCTTCAAATTGCTTCCCAGAGTGGTTTGACAATTTTATAGCTTCACTAACAGTGCATGAATATACCTTTTTCCTGTACCCCTATCAGAATTTGTTGATTTCCCTTTTTGGTCAACTTCGCTAATCTGATCAGTATATGAGGAAACCTGAAGTGTTATTTTAATTTGCAGTTCTCTAATTAATGGTAATTTGGAGAATTTTTTTTAATTTGGCTATTGATAGCTTAGATTATTTTCCTCTGAAAAATTTTCATGTCTTATAATCAATTGGGGAATGGTTCTTATTCTTCAGATCAATTCCATATATATGCATATAGATAGATTGATGATAGATAGATAGATAGATAGATAGATAGATAGATAGATAGATAGATAGATAGATAGATACGTAGATAGGTCTTCTTTAGCTCTTGTTTTTCCATGATCTCTTCACTTATCCAGGGCAGGTAGGTGACTCAGTGGATAGAGTCTGGGCCTGGAATCAGAAAGACTCATCTTCCTAAATTCAAATCCAGCCTTAGACACTTACTAGTTGTATGATCCTGGGCAAAATCACTTAACCCTGTTTGCCTCATTTTTCTCATCTGTAAAATTTGCTGGAGAGGGAAATGGCAAACTACTCCAGTATCTTTGCCAAGAAAACCTCAAAAGAGGTCACAGTCAGACATGACTGAAAAACAGTTAAACAACAAAACTTCACCTATCCATAAATTTTTCCCCTTGTCCCTTTAATTTATGTATAGTGTCAATCATTATGTTTAAATCACATACCCATTTGGAGCTTATCTTGGTATATTGTGTTAGATGTTGGTCTAGACTTAGATTTTGCCATACTACTTTTCAGTTTTCCCAACAGTTTTTGTCAAGTAATGAATTCTTATACCAATATTTGGAATCTTTGGGTTTATGAAACACTAAACTACCATGCACATTTACTCCTGTATATTTTGTACCTAATCTGTTCCACAGATCAACCTATCTCTTTCTTACTCAGTACTAAATTGATGATCACTGCTTTGTAGTATAGCTGGAGATCTGGTACTGGTAGGCCCTTTTCCTTCTCATTTTATTTCATAATTTCTCTTGAGATTCTTAACTTCTTATTTCCTCCAGAAGAATTTTTCTCCTAGTTCCATAAAGTAATCTTTTGGTAGTTTAATTGGTATGGTACCAAAAAATAAATTTAGGTAGAATTCTAATTTTCGTTATGTTGGTTTGGCCTACCCATGAGGAATTAATATTCTTGCAGTTATTTATATTTGTCTTTATTTGTGCAAAGAGTATTATATAATCATGTTCACATAATTTCTGTGTATATCTTGGCAGATATACTCCCAAATATTATGTACTTTCTACAGTTATTTCAAAGGGAATGTAATATGTTGCCTCTCGGCTTTAGATAGATATTATTTATCATTTTAAGGAAGGATTTTGTTATTTCTATGCTTTTGTATATGTGTGTGTGTATGTGTATGTGTTTTAAACAGGAATAGGTGTTGTATTTTGTCATAAGCTTTTAGGCATCTATAGATATAATCATATGATTTTTTAATGATAGTTATGCCCATCTGGCTGCTGATGACTTCAGAGTCAAGTATGAACTAGAGCTGGCCATGAGACAGACTGTTGAAAGCAATATTCGTGGCCTCCAGAAGGTTATTGATGACAGCAGTGTGACCAGGCTCCAACTGGAGACAATTGAAACCCTGAAGGAAGAACTGCTTTTCATGAAGAAGAACCACGAGGAGATAAATTCTCTATAACCTTAGATTACAAGTTCTAGCTTGATGTGGAGGTGGATTCTTCTAAATCCTAGGACTTGAGCAAGGTCATGGCTGACATCTGAGCTGAGTCTGAATATGATGCTCTGGCTGAGAAAAACAGAGGTGCTTGATAAGTACTGGTCCCAGCAAATTGAGGAGAGCACTGTGGTGGTCAACACAAGATCTGAGGAGGCAGAAGCTGATAGAGATACTGTCACTGAACTGAAACAGATAGTCTAGTCCCTAGAGATCAACCAGGACTCTCTTCAAAATCAAAAAGCCAGCTTGGAGAACAGCCTGAAGGAGAAGAATCGCTGTGCTGCACAGATGGAGCAGATCAGTGCAGCCCTGCTACCCCTTGAGACAGAGCTGGGGCAGATCCTTCCAGAGGGGCAGTACCTAGCACAGGAATTTGAAACCCTGTTCGATATCAAGGCCAGACTAGAAACAGAGATCAACACCTATCAAAACTTGCTGAAGGACGAGGGGGACTTCAATCTTGTTCCTGCCTTGGACAGCAGCAGCTGTTCCTTCTGAAACATCCAGAAGACCAGCACCTGGAGCATTGTAGATGACAAAGTGGTGGCAGAGACCAATGACATCAAGGTCCTGCAGCGTTAGGGCCATAAACTAAAGATCTAAGCTCAGGCAGGAGGTTAGCAAAGGTTTGTTGGTCACCTGGAAAAAAAAAGAAATATGCACACTTTTTTCTATTGCCATTTATTAACCTTCTGTGGCCATTCATATCTAAGTTTTCTGAAATTCTGTTCATCTCCTTAACTTTTTATTTATTAATTTTTGTTATATTTATCTGGGTCTGCAAGGAACAAATTGAGGTTCCTCATTATTATAGTTTTACTGACTATTTCTTTCTGTAACTAATTTAGCTTTTCCTTTAAATATTTGCATGCTTGGTTTAGTACTGATGCTAATCCATTTTCTGTGGTATCTTTCAGTAAAATGTAGTTTCCATATTTATCTCTTGATATGTTTAGAGCTGAAAGGGATCTCAGGGGCCATGTAGTCCGAACTTTTGGTTTTACAGGTGAGGAAACTGAAGCAGGTTAAAGAGAGGTTAAATTTTGTGTCCAGGGTAACATAGCTAGTAAATGTCTGCAGATTTTGAGCCTAAATTGTCTTGACTTCAAGTCTAGCATCCTATCCAGAATTGCACTTGAAAGGACACTGCAACGAGAGCTGGCTGCCTATCACGTACTTTACCAGATCGCCCTTTACCTATCCTTGGGGTTGAAGGGCAATTAATGGGCCTCATACTCTCCCCAGCCACCTTACTGCACTTTAGTCTGGAGAGAAAGCTCAGGAATGGAAGGGATACATCATACCATATATCGTAAGCCACAGGGGAGGATGGCCCTTCTGACCTGAGACCATGCCCCTTGGCTTTCAGCTACCAGTCTTTTGGGGAAAGCCCTAGTCAGTTGGAACCAATCAGAAGATCATTACTGTGTCTTCTTTGGGCTAGCATATATGTGCATTTCCATGGGAGGTCCTCTTCCAACAAAGCTCCATAACCTATCATCTCATCAAGTGGATTAAGAGACTCATCAGATGGAACTGGTTATGACCCCAGTTGGACATGTGCAAGGCGCAGAGGGCAATACAAAGATGAAGTCAGGTTTTCATCACCATGTGAAGGTAGTTTAAAAGTAAGGTAATTTATTAAAGTAAAATCTTAGCATGCTGATGATTAAAAATTGTCCTCTAGGTCGTTTGAATGAAAGCATTAGAACATATGCATTGTTTGCCATGATGTACGCTTCACACGGTACTTTAAAATTCGCTTTCTTCTTGTTCCTTGATTTTTTTTTCTTTATTTGCCTATTTTGTGAAAACTTAGTAGGGATAACTTTTAGAAACAAAAAAATACTATCTTGGAAATTTCTAAGAATCATGGTATGCCAGGTATCGCAGAGTCATACATTTAGGGTGGGAGGATATTATTTGTCTAACTCCTATCCCAATCTTACAAATGAAAAATCTGAAATGTAGAGGGGTTAGGTGATTTGTCATAAGTGACACAGTAGATTCTAACTTGAATGCTCTGTCACTAAACCCAACCTTCTGGGCATTTTGCCAGCTTGTATCCTTGGGCTTCTAGGTGGCACATTGGATAGACCACTGGACTTGGAGTCAGGAAGACTCAACTTCCTGAGTTCAAATACAGCCTCAGACATTTACTAGCTGTGTGACTCTGGGCAAGTCACCTAACACTGTTTACCTCTGTTTCTTCATCTGTAAAGTGAGCTGGAGAAGGAAATGTCAAACCCCTGAAGTATCTTTGCCAAGAAAACTCCGAATGGTGTCACAGAGAGTAAGACACAACTGAAACAACCCAACAACGATGATTAATCTAATACAACTACCGGAATAATGAATGAATCTAATATTCAAGAGCCAAAAACAAAGCCAATACCTGACACTGGCCTGATCCTTATCTGGTTTTGGTTTCTGGATTTTAGAGGGATGTGGAAAAATTGGAAGAAACAGAAAATACCTTAGAAAGCAAGGTTAAAGGAGTTGGAATTGAAAACTAGAAGGCTGCTGGTTGATTTAATAACTGTCTTCATATGTGAAAAGTTATTTTGAGGAAAATTCTTATACTGACCTATCTCTACAAAAGAATTCAAGGAAATTAGCCTAAAGAACAAGAGAGTTAGATTGAAAGGCTGATAAGGCTGATTCAACACTGGAATATGCTGTTGTAGAGACTACATAATCTCCATCTCTAGAGATCTTTAAAAATAGGCATATATGGGTTAGATATTGTTCTGTCTGGTTACAGACAGGTGGTTAGAACCAGATAACCTCTCTCCTACTGCCATTATCTTATGTTATATGCCATTAAAACGATGTTGCACCCCTAAAAAGAAGTAGAGACAACCACAGAAGTAAATACCAATTCGCCAAAAGCCAATTTTAATCACTTGGGTCTCAGTAGGACCAACGACTGGAGAGTGTCCCAGAGAACCGGATAATGACTGAAAACACACTACATCCTAGTCTACAAAGGTCAAGGGAGGAACAACACGGTGCAGGGGAATTACTTCTAGACCTGGGCTTGATTCTTGCCTCTGATGTTTACTAAGTGTGTGACTATCGACTTGTTACTTAAAAGTTAATTTATTAACTTGGGCTAGGCACTAGGTTAACTTAGGGTGTGCTTAAGTGGCACAGCAGAAAGAGCGCTGAACTTGGGGTCAGGAAGACCTGAGTTCAAATCCAGTCTCAGACACCTAATGGCTACGTGACCTTGGGCAAGTCACTTAAACTTTCTTTGCCTCAATTTTCTCAACTGTAAAATGGAGATGATATCAGCATCTTCCCCCTAGATTTGTTAAGAGATAAAATGAGATAGCACTTGTAAAGTGCTTTGCAAACCTTAATTTGTCGTTGTTGAATCGTTCAGTTGTGGCACGGTTGACTCCTTGTGACCTCATGGACCATAGCATGCTAGGCCCCCTCTATCTTTCACTATCTCTTGAAGTCTGTTCATGTTCATTGTTTCCATGACACTAGGTATCCATCTCATCTCTGCCATCCCCTTTTCCTTTCGCCTTCAGTATTTCCCAACATCAAGATCTTTTTCAAAGAGTCCTGTCTTCTTATTATGTGGCCAAAACATTTCAGCTTCAGTATTTGTCCTTCCAATGAGCAGTCTGAATTAATTTCTTAAATGATATAGTACTATATAATCTATAGTAAAAGACTGAATGGATCTTGCTGTCCAAGAAACTCTCAAAAGTCTTCTCCAGCGCCACAATTCAAAAAGCATAGATTCTGTTGATTCTGTGGCACTCACCTGAAAGTGCTACATAAACAAATGCTAGCTACATAACTTCAATTTGCTCATCTGCAGAATGGGGACAACGCTTATAACATTACCCACAGGGTTGTTGTGAGGGACAAGTGACAGTGTATATAAGCACTTTATAAACTTTAAAACATTTTCTAAATGTCAGTTATCATTACTCATATCAATTTGAAGATACATAGGGAGAACAGTTATCTCTAAGAAAATAGGACCTTGCTTTTATTTGAACTTGCAAATTAAATTTATAGGATTATATTACCCTTAGAGACTAGTATAAAATAAAGAGGGCTGAGAGTAATATCTTCCCCGTGGCAATGTCATGAAAGGAGATAGATAGCTGCATTTGACTGTATTCAGAATTCCTAGGTATTTTTTTTAGGGTCTGACATAGGAAAAAGTACATTGGAATATCCAACTGCAGTTTTATACAAAGTTGGCCATTGTGGTAAGGTTCATACTTCTAGGACTGCTGTGTATGCATAACCATTTCCAGAGACAAGCAAGCTAAAAATATGGAAGAATTTAGGCTTATGTTTTAGGAACATGAAACAAAAAAGCCCCTCTCATTCCCCTCCAATCATAGTGCATAGATTACATTACGAATTCTTTGTATATTTTTTCATCTCCCTTTAATATTTCTAAATTGTCTGGCTTGCATCTCTGCTTGTGGACTTAGAATTTTTCTCTAAGCCAAATATCATTAATTCACCACAACACAAGTTTCTGGTTGTCCACTATGTGCAAGAGAGTTAGTGATGTACTTGAAACCAGATTAAAATGTAATTAGAATATGTTGAACAAGATAAGTAAAAATACAATACCACATAATGTTAATTTGTGATTTTCTAAGTCGATGTGGGCCCAGTTGTTTCTATTTGAGTTTGATGCCACTGCCCTAGGCAATACTTTAAGATTACTAATTGAGGACAAATTGCCCATCTGCATTGGTGGCAGGAATTTCCACAATGGGAGTTCCCTGGATGAATCTAATTTCAAGAATTGAGGATAGCTTTAAAAATAAGCAAAGGCTCCCTAGGGAAAAGAAATGTATAAAATGAACCTGAGTTTATAATCTTTCAGTACCAGGGGTGTGCTGGAGACAGCTCTAAAAAACCCTGCTGATAAATTTAAAAAATTAAAATATAAAAAATTTAAAAAAAACTAAATTTTCAGTGTCGGCATTTCTACCTTGGTGGGGAGAGGGAGGAAGGAGAGGCATTATTCGGCTTCAGCTTTGATATTTTCCTTTTGCACTGGAGGAGAGCCTTACAAGCTTTGAAGAGTCTGGAGGACACTGAACTTCCTACCTTCTCACGGGGTCTAGAGGTATTCTTGGATCAGTTGATGATAGCGTCTGCATTGGTAGCCAATGATAGAATAGATAGAGCTTCGTATGCATTAGATTATAAACTCTCTGAGGGCAGGGACTGTCTTTTGCCTCTTTTTGTATCCCTAGCATTTAACACAGTGGTACATATTGTTGATCAGTCGTTTCAGTCATATTCTACTCTTCATAACCCCATTTGGGATTTTCTTGGCAAAGATACTTACCTTCTCCAGCTCATTTTGTAGATGAGGAAACTAAGGCAAATGGAGTTAAATGACTTGCCCAAGGTCACACAGCTAGTATCTCAGGTGGGATTTGAACTCAGGAATATGAGCCACCTTGGCTCCAGGCCCAGTGCTCTATCCACAGTGCCACCTAGCTGTCCCCTAGTACATAGTAAGTGCTTAATAAATGCTCAGTGAATTTAATATCTCCACAGGAAGTTCAACAGTGAAACCACACTATGCTGAAGGAGAGTTGTTTAAGTACCCGATGCGTGGGAGAAAAGGACCTTCAGCAGTGAGGAGCTCTAAGTTACATCTTTGCCATATGTGCTTTCTAAGCTTGAAACCCCTCCACCACCTTCTCCTGGACTCTGTACTTTTAAAATGGTATGTCACAATTTGGGGGAGGAGATGTTTTCTACCAACTGTTCTTACTGTCCCCTCTTACTAAATAACAATTTCCAAATGGTTAAGTTGAGCCCAGTTTGAGTAAAATGATTCTTAACTCAATTTTGGGGGGAAGCATACCATCGGGGACTCTAGCTGCTGATATCAGGGAATTGCTTAGACTCTTAAGGGGCAACCCTAGAACCCTGATGGGGGCTATGTAGCCTTGTTCCAGGACTCCTCTGAGAGAGGGGGAGTTGGGTTTACAATCCTCAGAGTTGATTTCACTGGGCTATTTGTTTTCGTTATTTTCTTCATCTGAAGATAAGCCCCTTGAGGGCAGGGAAGGTTTTTGCTTTTTCTTACATCCTGATCTCCTAGCATAATTCCCCAGTATTGTGAGTTTAACAAATCTTTGTTGATTTATTGAGAAAACAGGAGACTCAGATGAAGAGATCTACCATCTGAATCCTCCAGAACACTTAGGGGAGAAACTCCTGTAGAACTGGGGTTTCAAATATAGCTGCCGAGTCATGCAGAAAAAAAAAAAATGAGTCAGAGTTTTTGTCTTTAAGATGAACGCTAAGGCAATGTGATTTCTTCTTCCTAAGGTTTTCTACGGGTATGCTGGAGCCAGCTCAAGCTCTGGAGATGCAATTGTTAAATTATCATTGTGAGCGTTCCCATTTCAGAAAAAGGCAAATGTTATAAACCAAGGCTCCATTTTATTGTTTTGTTGACTAATTTCAGACTAATTTTTAATTAGTCTGCACTGATTGATCTAAGGGCAAATACTAAGTAGCCTCTGATTCAGACTTACAGAATCTATACATAGTTAATTTTGATTCCTCCATCAATGGAGTATGTCTTTTTTCTTTAGTACTATCTATCTGCTGAAACTCTCCCTCGTCACCTTATGCCTAGATTAATTTAATTTTGTGCTTGCTTGTTTCCCTCACCCTTCTATTCCGCCTGCATACCACCACCAGAAATATTTTCCTAAAACAGTTATTTTAGGATCTTCTTCTTTTGCTGAAGAATTTATAATGGCTCTCTATTGCCTATATTTGAACAAGATCAGTTTCCTCATTCTGATATGCAAAAGATTTCCCTAGTTTGACCCTATTTTAGCATTCTTCTCTCTGAGTGTATTAACCCTTTCTTTATTCCAATATGACCCATGTACTTCCCAAATGGGGCAGCTAGGTGGCACAGCGGGTAGAATACTGTGCCTGGAGGCAGGAAAACCCTTCTTCCTGAGTTCAAATCTAGTTCCAGATACTTCCTAGCTGTGTGACCCTGGGCAAGTCACTTAACTCTGTTTGCCTCAGTTTCCTCATCTGTAAAAATGAGCTGGTAAAGGAAATGGCAAACTACTGTAGTATCTTTGCCCAGAAAACCCAAATGGGGTCACAAAGAGTCAAACACAACTGAAAA
The DNA here is from genome assembly GCA_028646595.1 of Phalanger gymnotis. Classification (NCBI taxonomy): domain Eukaryota; kingdom Metazoa; phylum Chordata; class Mammalia; order Diprotodontia; family Phalangeridae; genus Phalanger; species Phalanger gymnotis. Next base: position 160,416,895 of record CM053624.1, read on the forward strand.
CAACCAAACAACATCTCAAATCCACATTCTTACTAGCAAATTTTGGTTCATCCCTTTTTTCTGACCTCCCCCTCTACTGTTTTCTGTCTTTCTTAAACTCTACCTATTTTTCAAGGCCCATCTCAGTTCTTCTAAACTTCCCCATAAAGCCTTTGCAAATAACTCAGGCCTAGATTGATTTTTTTCCCCTTCTTAAAGACCTTGCTAGGGAATTTGTTTTCCATCCCACACATACTTGCATCTGTCTAGGTTTGTGATAGGAATGTATCACTTGTGTCAGTCTTATACAGCTTCAAATAGACTGTAAGCCCCACCAGAGTGGGTGTTGTGTTTTAACCTTCTGTTCTATGACTCATAACAACAAGCAGAGTGTACTCATTATATTTTTGACTGAATTTAATTTTTTGGCTCTCATGTATAGTTTCTGTCTTTGTGAAATGACCAGCAAAGATTATTTGCATGAAATAGGTATGAAGATCTTCACTCAGCCTTATTTTTAACATTCAAGGGGAGAATTTGTTTCTTATTTCATTAGTCATTTAGATAGAGAGAGGAACTATGCTTTAGTGGACAGAGTACTAAATTTAGAGTGAAGTCCTGAGTTTGAATCTTACCTCAGACAGTATTTGTGCGATGCTGAACAAATTATTTCATCTCTCTGGATGTCAGTTTCCTCTTCTACAAAATGGAGATAATTATAGCACCTACCTCACAAGGTTGTTGTGAGGCTCAAATGAGATAATATATGTGGAGCACCTGGCAAACTTTAAAACACTCTATAAAACATGAGCTCGATTATATATTATTTATTCATGAGCTCAGAAAGCCAGTAAGGAAGTATTTTGGCTAGAAACCTCTTAGAGTATTTAGTGGTGGCTTTAAACCAGCATGTTAATAAAATACTCGTTAGGATGAATCTTAGTTCCACATTAGGAAATTGGTTCCCTGGCTTATGTGCATTACTTTGGTTCCTTCCAAAACATTTTTCTGCCATAGTGTAGCCATTAGCTGAATGAAAACCACATTTTTTTCATGGAATGCCTACATGTTGGAAGTTATTGTGAAATGGCCCTATTTCCCAGAGGAAAAAAGAATTTCTGCTCTGTATGTATCTCTAGTGGAAATCCAGCAAACAGGATCAATAAACATTCTTAGGAACTGATGCTATATACTTTGGAGTAGTAAATCTCTGAGAATGTTTTGAAACCAATATAAAATTTCCATGGAAAATGATTGCATGATGGCACACCAGGCAATCCTGAAGGAAGTGAAAGTTGTTTTGGGCCAACAAATAAGAATTTATATTATAATTCTGTTGAAATTCAATTTGTACCTATTTACACAAGGTACTTGAATACAAGATATTCTTATCCCTTCTGGATGGGACATATCATAAATGGAAGGAAATTTCATGTTTTTGATTATTTCTCAAGCAAAATATAATGATAAAAATATATTCTTACTAGAGAATATCTCGTCCTTCATAATTAACTATTGCATTTTTCTTTCATCAGGCTCTGACCTTTAAAGTGTTCCTGTTGTGTGTGTTTTTAATGTCTAACTTTTCTGAAAATGTGTAGAGGTCATAATGAGGCATAATTATATACAGTATATAATTTTATTTGGCCTTTTTCAAGTGCTAATTTAACTATCACTTCTTCATATGGAATTTTTATAAGAAATATTTTTTAAAATGAAAACCCTGTCTTAGTTCTCTGGTGTAAATCAGAGGTTCCAACATATGCTATAGGAAATAGTCAAGGAATTTGACAACATACTCATGAATGTTCAGAAAATGTACTAATGTAAGTTTTGTTTTTTTATCCAAGCTCCAAACAAGTAAATCCTCAAACGAGCAGATTATAATATTCTCTGACTTGTTATAAAACAACTAATAACAGATAAGCTATTATCGGATATTATTCAAAAAGCTATCTTCCAGGGTTCACCCTAATCTCCCAAAACATCTGCATTTACTGTACTCTGTATAGTGATAACTAACATTTATAAGGACCCTCCTCTGTTGGAGAATGCTGAAGTGTCCTTTGAATAATCAAATGCTAAAATAACATTATTTTTTTTTCCTTCTGAGACTAGGTCTGCTTATCTTACCCAAGCTGTAAGAGTAGCACATATTTACATGTCAATCCTCACCACTGATCTCCAGGGAAGCTTTCATCTATTCTGTTAATGATCTGACCCAGGTTCATCACATTATAGGCAATTTGCTACCCTCTACTTCTTTGCTGGTTCACCATAAAGGTGTTGGGCTTACTATAGACCGGAAATGTGAAACATGAGGTGGGCTTTCTCCCACAACACTTCCAAATAAGGCTTGAGACAGGTTAAAATATTATTGGGAACTATTTAACAAAAGAAATAAAAATACACTAGAATGTAGATAATGTGGTTTTCTAATATGCACCTACCCAGTTGTTTCTATTGAGTTTGAGATCATTGGTGCAGACATCCAATTGATTTATCCCCCACTGCAGCTCAGAACTCCAGAGCTCAAGGAATGCACTAGCCTTAGTCTCCTAGTAATAGAGATTACAGACATGTGCCACCAAGATTGGCCCATTAAAGTAACATTTTCTGTGTTCAATATTAAGGGAATTTGAAAAATGAGTCATATCAAATCGAAAATGTACGATAGCCGTCAGATAACCAAAATCCTCCACTCTCTAACCATTCTGCATTTACAGAATTTTATCATTTTATCATCCACATGCCTGTAAATGATAATTTAGATTTAAAGATCTTTCCCACCCATTAACAGGCCATGTGATCTGCTTTTGTCACAGGAAGTCTAAGTCACATGTGGTGGGAGGAGCTTGCCGAGAGGAAAAGGAAAGTGTGTCACAGGAGATGCTGAAAGAGAGCAGTTAGAGCTCAGGGAAAGAATAAACATGCTGTGCTGTGAGTCTGTTTGTGGGAAGGCCCCAGCAGGGGGGCTGAAGGTTATGGGATGCCTAGGTTCCATGCTGTGATATTGTGTTTTAAGTTCCTTGCTGTTAAGATAAAGTGGGCTTACTGGTTTTGGGAGTTGGTTGCTGCTTGGATGGACTAGACTTATTGGTTATGGGATCTAGTCCTCTGGTGTCTGAATAAATATTTTACTTCTTCTGCCTTCTATCTAGAGAGTCTCTCATATTTTGTGATACAGAACTACACAGGCGTATTCACGATTATTGTCAATGTTGTGTTTATTGCCTTGCTAATATGATGCCATACTATTTTACCTGAAGTCAGTGTCTCTAACCTTATGGTTTCCAGACAACTTAGTTCTTTATAAAATATTTTCCTTTTAAAATTAGCTTCACGTGTGAAAAGCAATCATTTACAAATTTGGGAAATTAAAATACCACAGTGCTATAGAATACTGAGAAATGTATTTGGAGACGGGATAGGAAACCCAATCAGGTTGTCCCAAAGAACTTTAAAAAGGATGTAAATTTTTACAAACTTGTCCAAAGCATCATTAATCAATCATTTGTGTCTGAGATCAGAAATATAACCATTTTGGTATTTTGTCTTGATTTTCAACACCATCTTAATGGCAAATTAAATTTCAGGTTCTTTATTTCCCATGGAGAAAAAAAAATAAATGGAAGTGAAGTAAGTTTGAAGTGAAATATATAAGTATGTGCATGTACACATACATTCAAACATAAATCACATACATCTGTTCTATAAAGGGAATTATATCTGTCTGGGTTAGTGCAAGTAACTTGATTAATTAATGGAAAGGATATTTCTATGAAGTATACACTTTTTTGTTTTTCACACTCTTAAATGTTTATATATTTTTCCAATTACATGTAAAATAATTTTTAACATTTTTTAAAGTATACACTTTTTTTTTGATGAACCAAGGACTGGAGAATATTTAGATTTCAAGTGGTACCTTATAGGAATTTATTTTCCAGAGTGGCTTCAATCATTCAATTGATTGAGTCATGGAGAAACATTTTTGCTATGATGGTAATATTGTATTTACTTAGCAATATTTCATAATTTTAAATGTTTCTTATTAAATTCAATTGGAACACATCTCATAATGGGTTTCTGGTTTGGGGGTTTTTTGGTGGGGAGGAGAGTGAAGGGACAACCTGGGGAGAAAGTGCCAAGCATTGTATGAGCTATATCATTATATCACAGAATATGTGGCACATTTTATGGATGTATCTAGAGAATGAGGTAACTACAAGATGAGAGGCAGCATGATAGTGTGGACAGAATGCTGGATTTGGAATCAGGAAGGTGTCTGTTCAAATCTTCCTTCTGTACTTATTAACTCTGTGACCATGAGCAAATCATTTAACTGCTCTGAGCCTCAGAGAACTCTCTCTAAGTTATGGACCAGTTACAATCATTAAGAATGGAATGAGTATTCTATATGAATGAAAGCACAGGTCCTTGACATAATTATATTATTAATAATAATATCACCTCAGATACTAGCAGTATGCCTCTGGGCAAGTCACTTAACCCTGTTTGCCTGTTTCCTCATCTGTAAAATGAACTAGAGAAAGAAACAGCAAACCCCTCCAGTGTCTTTGCCAAGAAAACCCCAAATGGGGTCACTAAAAAGGACTGAAGGGCAAAGTAATAATAATGATGATAATAATAAATAACTAGCATTTATTTCATACATTAAAGTTTGCAAAGCCCTTTACAAATACTCTTTCGTTTAATCTCACAACAACTCTGTAATGTGGATGCTACTATGATCCCTACTTTGCAGATTAGGAAACTAAGGCATACTGCCCCGGGCTACTCGGCTAATAATTGTTTGAGGCGAGATCGGAGCACATAGTACATAGTATGCATAAGTGGTGAATGGGGTGATTTGAGTGCTAAAGACTAAGAGTCTTCTTTACTTCTCTAGAGTCCTGAAATTTAATATACTGCTTCATGTAGCAGGTGAGAAAGAATTCCCGGACAAGACAATCTTTAGTCATTTCTCCATGATTAATATGAGGCAGATTTAGGCTGTATGTTGTGATTCAATTATTGTGGATTTCACTTTTTTTTTTTCCAAAGGAAATACTAACCATAAAGTTCTGTTGGTGAAGGCTATGGAAAATCTAGGGCTAGCATTTTCAGTTTGACTTTTGTACTCTAGGAGAGCAAATTTTGCTGACTTTTATGCCCTCAATGCCCCTCTTCTACCTCTTGATAAGGGGGAAGGATAGAACAAGTCTAGAACAAGTGTCTCTCTCTCTCTCTCCTTCGCTCCCTCCCCCCTTCCTCTCTCTCTTTCTTTCCCTCCTTCCCCCACCCTCTCTATTTCCCTCCCTCTCCCTCTCTGCCATAACTCTCTGACTTTCCCTAGAAAATGCACACAAATCCACATGTTTGATATGATGAGCAATCTGTGACCACTGTTAATGGCCATCCCAGAGTATGGGACCCAAATCCATCCTCCTATGGACAGCAAAGCCCAACCAGAAATCCCATTAATTAACTTAGGCCTACAGTGGCTAGTGAGAAAACAGCTTTCTTCAATCCTCTGATGATTCAAGTGTATGGTAAGATGGTCCTGGTGGAGTTAAAGCTGGAATAGTATATGATGCTTTTGTCTTCATTCATCTAGACATAGCCTAATCCTTCTGGAAAGACATCATGGCTATCAAATCTTCCAAGTAGCATAGTGGATAGAGTGCTGACCCTGGAGTTAAGAAGACCTGAGTTCAAATCCTGCCTCAGATACTTACTAGCCGTATGGTCCTGGGCAAGTCACTTAACCTCTGTGTGCCTCAGTTTCCTCATCTGTAATATGGATCTCATAATAATACCTACTTTATAGGATTGTTGTTTGTATCAAATGAGATATTTGCAAATGATTTTGCAAATCTTATAACGCCATACACTATAAATGCTAGGTATGTCCAAGAAGGGCATGTTAAGGAAAAAATAATGGTAATGAACTATTTACAATCAGTTTCTATAACGATCATCTCAGAAGAATAAAAATTATTTTTAATTGAATGCTTAAGAATACCATTGGACAATGGAAACATGGATGGTGGCTGTAAATATGGGGCACCATTTTGCCAATGATAATTTATGCTTCAGTTATAAAAAAGCCATGGAAGCCATGTATGATTGGCAAAGAAAGTGGGCAGGATAGGTAGAAAATATGAGAGACAAAAGCCCAACTACAACAATATCCCAAGATAATTTTAAAAAACCTGATGGAGGCCTTCAACATACAGGAAGCTCCCGTAGGGAAAATCTGTGAAAAGATGCTATGGAGAATCGATGAAGGTGAGATGTGGAGGTGTTGAGACAGACATCACTGAGGGGAAGTACTCGCAATTAGGAAATGATGAACTGATTAAATTAACAAATTACTGTTACAAAAAATATTAATTGATACTGTAAGTATTGAATGGCTAAAAACTGAGGAGCATAGTATCAACAGCTCCATTCACTAAACTCCAACTCCAGGTACAAGAAAATTATACAAATTTAGATAGTTTTTAAAAAATATTTTAAATGCTTATTTACTCATCAGTCTAAAATGCAGGTAATTCTCCCCTTATAATTATCTCCTTTAAACACAAGAAGTACTTCACTATTTCTCTCCAGTAATCAGATTGCTATTCTATTGTTTGGTCACTATGTTTTTAAAATGATATGGGAAAAATGGAGAAGAAAGTACAAAATTATTGGAAAAAATAACTTGTGAAAAAGAGGAGTTAGAGAAGAGATGGCCAAGTGGCAAATTTTATCATTACCTTCAAACACATGAAAAAGGCATTGGTCTTTTTGTTCATTTAAAAAAAATGATCTTATATTTAGGAAACATCTAACAAATGGGCTTAAATTAAAATGGTAGTGATTTGGGCTATACATAAGGACGAATTCATTGATCATTAGGCTGATAAACCCATAGAAGAGCCACCATGGGAATGCAAAGAAATTACATTCAATGAGAACAGACAATTACCTGCTTTGACTGGTGTCACTATTCACTAGGCCTATATATGGATGATTTGATTAGGTAAGGTCTTGGGTTCTTGTCTAGTTCTAAAAATCTAGTTGAATTATTTTAGGACCATGCACAAATTAAAGCTGAACTAATGGAATTAGTATTTTTAAATGCAAAAACAGTATTGAAGTATGCTGTGGCTGAATCTATATGCCTGAAATAAATGCAGAGAATTCTCAATCAAATTTAAGTGCTCCTTGAAAACAAAGATTATAGAATCACAAACTTGCAAAGAATCTTAGAAATTTTCTAAGTTAATTCCTAACTTGCCAAGATCACACAAAGCTGGGACTCAAACCCAGGTATTCCTTTTTTTTAACGAGGGTAGGCAGTTGGGGTTAAGTGACTTGCTCAGGGTCACACAGGTAGTGAATATTTGAGGTTGGATTCGAACTTAGGTCCTCCAAACTCCAGAGCTGGTTCTGTATCCACTGAGCCACCTAGTCGCCCAAATCCAGGTATTCTGGCTTTAAGTCCAGGGCTCTTTCCACTCTGCCATGGTATGCCCCAACCTCTTCTCCATGCTTGTTTTTCTCCAGCCCACAGAGGACTCTCTGATTTTAAAAGTATTTAAAAGATCAGTTGGTATCATACCTCTAGGTCTTGTTTACATGGTATACCATATTGTTCTCTAATTTATTTTTTTCTCGAATATATATCTTCTCTCCCCAACTAGACCATAAGCTTTCTTTGGCATTCAATAAAATAGCTGGCAGAGTAAGTGCTTAAAAGAACCACTTAAGAGAAAATGGCCTTTCTTCTTTTGGTATGTTTGATAATGGTTGAAGGAACTGAGAAGAGAAAAAATGTAGTGAGGAAGACGTGATAGCTATGTTCAAACCTTTGAAGGACTAGCACATAGAAAATGTAATAGACGCTGCGGAAGGCAGAAATAGGCCAATGGGCAGACATTAGAATACAGATATTAGTTCAACATGAGAATGTTCTAACACATAAGAGTTGTTCACTGATAGAGAAAATCTATTGCGAAATAGTGAATTCCCCATTATAGAGAGTTCTATTACATGATGGCTGACCACTTGTTAAATATGGTGCTGAAATGATTCCTAATTTGGACAGAAAGTTGAACTAGATGTCCTTAAATTCATTTCCATCTCTTCGACCCATTGTTGAGCATAGAGTGTGGCAGGATTGAACACATAGCAAGTCCTCAAATAAATACATGTTGTTTGATTGACTGGCTGATGCTAATAAGTAAACAATGATGAGTTTTACTAAAGTTACAAAGTGATCATTTTGACTATGCTTCTGGTTATAGACATAGACTAACCTAGGAAACACAAAATGTTGTCTTCTCAACATATAGGACAGCATCCCCCAATGATGCACAGGCTCCATGATTTTTGCCCCTTCTTCTGCATTTCTCCTGCAACCACTGCTCCGGGTTCTTATCACCTCATACATGAATTACTATGCTAGCCTCCTAATTAACTCCCCTCCATACAGTTTATTCCTTTTTTCAATCCAGTCTACTCACACCTACTACTTTCATCATATCAGCCTTCGATTTAAGAACCTACAATGGCCAAGTGTGACGGTACATTCCGGTAATCCCAATGCAAGAGGATCACCTGAACCTGGATGTTCCAAGCATCAGTGGGATAAACTGATCTAGATGGTGATGGCCCTAAGTCTGGCCCACATGGATGTCCTGAAGCCTCAGAGAGTTGGGGTGTGCCATGTTGCCTAAAGGAGGGGTTAGCCAGCCCAAATCATATCAGAGTAGATCAAAGCTCTTGTGCAAATCAGCAGTGGGATTAGTATAGTCCAAAGGTGGGGAACCTGAGGCTTTGAGGCCACATATGGCCCTCTAGGTCCTCAAGTGCAGCCCTTTGTCTGACTCCAAACTTCACAGAACAAATCCCCTTAACAAAGGGATTTGTTCTGTAAAATTTGGACTCAGTCAAAAGGCCTTGAGGCTGCAGGGTCTCCACTCTGGTGTAGTCACTGCACTTTCAGCCTGGTCTTAATACGCAAGTAAATGAATGAATGAATAAATGAATGCATAGAACCTACATTGCCTAATGAATCAAGTTTGAACTTCCCAGCCATTTCAGGATTCTTCTGCAGCTCTCACTGTTACCTTATCCAATCTCCCACTGCTGTTCAACACCCACATACATACACATGCATCCATGTATACACACACACACACACACAACTCAACCTCATCTTTACTTCTGCTGCTGCTTGCTCTGCCCCTGATCTTACTCATCACCAATCCAAGTTCTGCTTTTCCTTTAAAAGTTCACATCAACTTTTTCCCAAGTGCTTCCTTTCTCTAGCCCACAAGATCTCTCCCATTCTAAAAGTATTTACGTTTGTTAGTTATCATACCTTCTAGGGCTTGTTTACATAATATACTATGTTGATTTCTAGGTTTGGTTTCCCACTCACCTTTTCCCAAATTTCTTTTCTTTCCAACCATAGGCATGTTTGGCTTTCAATAAAATACCTGGGGCAGAGGGGCAGGGAAGGAAACAAACATTTATTGACTGCCTACTGTATGCCAGGCACTATGCCAAGTACTTTGCAAATATTATTCTATTTGATTCTCACAACAACCCTTTTCTGTGAGGTCATTTTTAAAGTTGAGGAAACCAAAGCAGAGAGTGGTTAAGTGGCTTTCCTGGAGTCACACAGCTAATTAGTGGAGACAGGATTTGAATTCAGGCCTTCCTGACTCCAGGCCCAGGGATCTATGGGCTGTTTACCTAGATGCCTCTGGAATAGTAAGTGCTTTATAAATTCCTGATTTGAAAAGCAGCACTGAAGAGAACATATCTTGCCTTCTTTTCCTTTGATATAATTATGGTGTAGGATACAATCATTTGAGATGTCTGTCTAAATCAGTGATCACCCTAACTATAAAAATCTTTATGTCTCTATACACATAATTGCCTAGACAGAGATATGTGTTTCTCTATGCATGTAGAGTATGTATGTATAGTATTGTGTGTATATCTATGCACAAAAGCACACACATGTAATTTCCATGCAATAAAAATACTTATGGGTAAATATGCATGCATATATGTACACAGTATACATATACATACAAACATATAAATACAGATAGATGGCATCATGAGGTAGAAATAGCATATGGGGGCCTAGGGATCTGGATGATCTCATTCAAGCCTTGCCTTTGACATATACTGGCTGTGTGACCCTGGGAAAGTCACTTATCAGTTTCTCAGACAACTCTTTAAGACTTAAGGCTTGCTGAGCAAGTCTGATTGCATTAGTAAAAAGAAGTCTGCTCAGAGGAGTTCCCTATTCTGATAAATTCAGAGATTTGGTACAAAGGAAAAAATAAATTATTATCAAGCATGGTACAGCACATAGAGATCTGGCCTCTGGGATGTGAAGACCTGGGTTCACATGTGGCCCCTAACAAAAATCCTAGCCAAGGCATTTGTCCTCTTTAGTGTCTCTGGGAACATGGCCTCCTAAGTATGTTCTGACTCTTAAATGCTATGATTCTTTGAAGTCGTGGCCTTGGTCAATGAACATTCCATGTGGATTTGCCTATACTGATGTGATTTGGACGTAGGTCCAGATTTCTTTTAAAAAGGCCCATATATTTGTACACATGAAATTTATCCAGGGGAACTGTGTAAATGAGTGTAATTTAAAGGCAGTAGAAACCCTGAAATAAATCAACAATGAATTAATGATAAAGAAGAAATAAAAGTCTTGAATAAATATTTATTAATTGGTGGTGGTGGGGATGCAGTGAGTTTATAGTCGAATGCTGCTGAGTCTTGAAATGTACATGTATATGATGAGAAAGACCATGAGACTTTGGAGGTTCCGTTCCCGGTCCCTGATTTAGGTAAAGTAACTCAAAGCCTCTAGCCAAGTATTGAAATTTCAAAATTGTATATTATTTCTAGAACAGGATGCAGAAATTTCTTTTTAAAGGAGCACAGGTAGAAGAGATTACTGGTTCAGCTTTTTCCCCCCAATAAACTATGTTTATTATACCAATTCTAATTACCATGCAATCTAATGGATTTAAGGCTTATATTTTCCACATCACTAGACATCACAAAACATGAAAGCATCTTATACTGTCATTATACATCAATGTTTGCACTTGGTTATACATATATACAGAAATTATTCACACATTTTAACCTTGCTATTTCCTCCTTTCAAACCAACATAATTTTACTGTGAAAGCAGCTTTTTTTTTAATAAATGGTATAAGAAATACAGCAAGGCACACATTTTTAAAAAAACTTTTTTTCTTATTACCACCTCAAGAAGCATAAAAAACGAAAATGTTGTACATAATTCAATAGTAGGACGTTACCAGTTTATAACATACAACACTGTGTAGTTGTTTCTTGAAGTGTTGCATAGGTTTTTTTAATGAAATAAATAAAATGGTGCTTTTAAAAAATTACTTTATTTATCATGGACAGAATCAAAAAAGAGTAAGGATTCTTTCCTTTACTGAAATCAAATCAAATCAAATATTTGCTTAGGTCAAACCATCCTAACAAGCATAGGCATTATACCAGAAATTTGTTATATGTGAAATATGACATAGGAAAGCATTGGCAGATATCATTCTAAACTGGTGAATTGCATACACTTGCAATTTGGCGGATTGTAGAATTTTAAAGAACAGTCAGGAGAAGAGCCAACAGAAACGTCCAACTGAGGAATACAGGATCAGTAGAGGTAGCTTGGGACAAGAATCCTTGTGAAAACAAACGGCTTTGCTATACTTCAAAAAAGAGAAGAAAAGAAAAGCATCATCTAAAGAGGACCAGCGCACCAAGCAGCCAAATCACAAAGCCTACATGGACAAATTGCATTTGGAAGGAATATTTATCTTGGGAAGAGTCAGTGTAACAAAAGGCAGTGACACAATGGAACCCGAGGCCATCCCAGGGTTAGGATGGTGAGCCTGCACCTGGAGTGCAACCAGACTTCTGAAAGGAAACAAACAAAATAATAGTACAAAGTAATAGCACATTTCAGAAATTACATTTGCAATATACACTCAAGACAGCTATCACAGAATTGCTGGTGGTCATCTCTGAATGTAGGAAGGCAAACGGTATGAATGGGAAAGTTTTCACTTTAGTGTCAACAATGTCTTAGAATTAATGTGGGAAATCTATTGGTTTTTTTTTCTTTTTGAAACCTCAGTTTCAAAAGAAACAAGGAAAATCATCACATCTGACCTTTTACCTGTACCCTATGCACACTGTTGCTTGTGAACTGGCTTTTTTTTTTTTGGCAACACACAAAGAATGCTCCAATCAATACGAAAATGTGAGGCTGCTAAAGCCCAGTTACTCAGGAAGGGATAAAGAATACTCACCCAGGTCCCAAAAGTAAACTCACTTTTTTTTTACAAAGTGGACTTCTGATTTCAACTTATGGTTTCAGTGACATAGTGGAGGATTTATGCAAAGACGTGTATATTAGTCTCAGAAGGTGACTGAAGCTTAAGAAGCTTCAGTGACACCCCATTACTTCTAGAATAAGATAAAAACTCCCTAATTGGGCATTCAGAGCCCTTTACAGACTGGCCCCAGTATGTCTTTCAAGGCTGATTACCCATTTTCCCCCATCATGAACTCTAACTCCAATACAGTCTTACTTGCTCCATGTTATAGCATTCTGTATCCTAGTTGTTTGAGTTAGCACTCGAAGCACAGTCACCTAGAGCTCCTAAATCCTTTCAGAGTTTTTCCTGAAAGGGCCTTTCTTGAGTCATCTGCTGTTGATCTGATTCACCTGCCTGCTACCTAAATCACTTTGAATTTATTTTGTATACATCCCCAAGAGGCAGTGTGATATAACAGAAAGCTGGCCCCAGAAAGACTGACCTAGGCCTCTGCCATATACTGACTGTGTGATCTTGGGCAAGTCATTTCACTTCTCAGTTCTCTAGGCAACTCTCTAAGATTATAAATTGCAGAGAAGTTACTGAGCTGCATTGGCAGAAGGAATTTCTTCATTAGAGCATCTGTTACACTGATGACATCATAGGTTCACTCCCTAACTCTGTGTTTCTTATATCTACTCATCTATGAACATGTTATTTTTCCTTCAGTAGAATTTAATCTCTTTTAGGGCAGGGACTGCTTGGAATGTAGCAGATGCTTAATAAATTCTTATTGATTAGATGTGGTTTGAGCAAATAAATATGCCTGTTACTGGGCTATATCTAGGAAAAATAGAGATTAGCTGTGATGTGTTTCAGATCCTTGAAAGCAAACTAAAGTAGCTGACTACTTGCTCATAACTAAGAATTCAAGGTGTAGAAAACATGGGGAAAATTTTTAAAAAAAGATTTAGGTAAGTCTTAACATTTGTGGTTTGAATACAAATCTGTAAAAGCATGATCTTGCCTTCCTATCTGTGAATGGACCAAAGCAACTGCCTAAGACAAAAGGAAATCTGAATTTCAGACTTAGGCTAGTTGAGGATCCTTGCTTCAAGGAATACTCAAACAATAATAGATTTGGACCTAATCTCTCTCTGTCTCTGTCTCTCTGTCTCTGTCTCTGTCTCTCTCTTCTACCTCCCCCTTCCTTCTCTCTCCCCTCCCCCTCCTCGAAGAGGCTTTAAAGAACTTTGGGATTACTTAAGGATGCTTAGTAGCAATCAATTTGAAAATGACCTTGTGCTTACACAAACTATCCATAATATGTAATTTAATTATATGTAGTATATACATTTGCATAAAGAGAGCACATTGTAGTGCTATCAGCTACCACGATTAGTATAATACATATACAGGTATGTGCATTCATATTCCCAAATTATATGTCCTATAGACTAACCCCTCTCATATTTTTTTACCAGAAAAACAGAAGTGATATTACAGCCAAAGGGAAAACAACAACAGCAAGGCTTTCTTAAGAAAGTAAGGTCTAAAATGGGGTATGCTTCTGCTGTAAGTAATGAGTTAAAATTTTAAACACTAGAATTTTTTCCAGCCTGAAGTTTAGGGTTAAACTATTCATCAAAGAGCAGAGGCTTATGATGAGGATTATGAAGAAATAACTGTCAGAATACAGTGAAAAGATTAGTGCAAAGTACATCTCTTAGGCAGTTCCTAGGAGGCACTCCAGACATGCATTATATGCCTCTTCCAAATTAAGCAGAAATATCTGGATCTATCCAGTTACCTTTTCCTTTGATGTGATTTGCTGTAACTGACCTCTCTATTTTTATAGAAACATGGCAAATAGGGGAAATAGTGAAAAGCACAGCGGTGTGCCTGGAAACCAGTACAACTGCATCATACATACTGGGTTGGATTAGATCAAGTTTTCTCTTAAATCATTTGAGGGTGAGTTTTAATTAGATTCCTCATAGGTAAAAGGTTTTCTTTGGTTACCTGTTTGCAGACTGTATCTGCTTCTGCTAAGTTATAGACTTCCAAGGATGACATTATAAAATAGAGGCTTTTTATGATCTCAGAATTTATTTCTGGAAAAGCCAGCAAATTGAATTTGGTGTAGTAAAAACACTGTCTTGGTAAAAGAATTCTCTGACTGACTGCCTTTCAAACAGTCTAAATGGAAGCACGGCTTTTTCGTTTGCTTGACTGCATCTACTGGCAAGACAATTACGATCATTAAGCTTTTATATACATAGCACTTTCTACTTTCCAAAGATTTTATGGTCATTTTTACTATTTACTCATTACCTTAATCCTGAAGGCACCTCGGTGTTGGGAGCATAGATGAGAAAGGAGAGGCATAAAGAAGTTAAATAGTATGTCCTGGGTCACAGATCTCTCAGGGCAGAATTGGAATACACAGCCTGGGGATGTATCTATACAATGCCCAAACAGTTGCATGAAAATTGAAAAATCCAATCCTCCAGATGCTTTGCATAAAACTGAAAAACTCTCTAACCCTAATGCAAATGGCTTTTTATAGGGTTTTAGTACTTAGTATTTTCACTTTCCATCTGCATCCTCAGTATTTAGAATAGTGCCTTTCACTTAGTAAATGTTTGCTGAATGATTATTTTTAAAAAATAGCTTTAGAGCAGGAGTTAACCTAGGGTCCGTGCCCTGTTTTTTTAAGATAATATTTTAATTGCTTTTCTTTGTAATCCTGTGGTTTTTTTATGCATGTAAAAACATCATTCTTACAAGGGATCTATAAGTTTGAGTAGACTAGTAGAGGGATCCAAGACACGGAAAAAGTTAAGAACACCTGCTTTAGAAAAGGTACAGAATGATGGATAGTGCTAGACTTCCACAGAGAAAACAAGGGTTTAAATACTGCTTCTGACATCTGGCTTTGTAACCACGAGAAAGTCTGTGGATCTCAGATGACAATGATGAAAATCATTATTTCCTAACAGGATTGCTGTGAAGCTCAGATGTATAGTGCTTTGCAAATTTAAAGTGCCATGTAAGTGCCAGCAATTATCATTATTATGGTCGTTGTTGTGTTACATGTGATGGAGATCTGGTTCTTGTTTCCTCCACAGTGCATGGTGGTAGTCTGCTATGCACATCGAAGGTACCCAGTCATCCAAGTGGCAAGCATTTATTAAGTGCCTGCTTATGTCAGGACCTTTGCTAGGCTCCGGGGATACAAATACAAAGAATGAAACGATCCCTACTTAGAAAACATTGACTAGATGGTTTTATGCTGGCCCTTCTCATAAGGATGCTAGCACTGCATCAGAAGATTCTTTTGCCCTGCTTTAAAAAGCAGAGCTTGCTGTCATTTCTATGCCTGATCCTTACAAAGGACAAGGAATAAACTCCTAAAAGATCACAAGACATAGCAGCCTGTGCTTTCCAAATCTGATGGGGAACAGGATTCCTTAGTGCTTGGAGTTTGTCGTGCTCTGAATATGAGCCTCCAGATCCTGGCATGACTGGTGACTTGGGGGTCATGGTCACATGATGTCATGCTCAGAGTGGTGTTTCTTTCAAGCTTTTATATCCTTTGAGAAAAGAGATTCAGCTGGGCTCTATAAGCCCCTCTGTAGGCTGGCAAAGCAAGCTGCATATAATCGCTAGCCGAGGTGGTTTTGGAGAAGTTTAGGGAATTGCTCTCCACTTCTAATGGTCACTTTTACTACATACTGATAAAGAATGTAATTAGAGTATGGACACATTTAATAGAAGGTACATTTCTCTCACTGCTTTTATTCTCATTCTCAAACAATGTAAATAGAGCCCAAAACAGTATAAAATTAGTTGAGCTACATTACTAAGTCAAGCTTCTTTCTCCAATTTTGCATACTGAGTTTATTTTTAGGGTGTATCTATATATGTATATATATATATATGGTATAGATTCCCCCTGCCCCCCACCTCCACCTCTTACAGCTCTACACAGAATCACACATTTTAATGAGTTTAGGGCACAGGTGTTAACAGGAAAAAAATAATGATGTTTGCCATTCATCTTTCAAATTAAATAATGTGTTTTTAAATAGTAACTTTTTTCATAATACATTATGGGAACAACATTTATCTGTCACATTTTAAAAGATGTATTTGTAATAAATGTAAATTACCTTTAGAAAATCAGTAATTAGGCTCATCAAAAAATAAACAATCTGCCACAAAAAAGATAATCTTTAGCATAGTTAAGTATAATAACTGTTATTTGAATAAGTTAACAAATTAGGGTAGATTGCTTCTGTAATTCATTTCCTATAGCACGAGTTTAGGTTACAACATTAAGCTTCTAAAGGGGGGCCAACTGGGAGCTCATACTTTCATGAAATATAATTCCCACATTTGGTGGCTCAGGTTTTCCTTCTTTAAACTAGATTGAGACAGAATATTCATCACTGGGTTTTTGAAATGGGAAAAATGGAATCTTTGTGTCAGTTATGGATATAATATCATCTCAAATTTAACAATCAATAACTGTCTCATTAAATATGAAGAGTGGGATTTTAAAAGTGGAGTTTTTTTTAAATGATGGAAACCAACCTGTCATTTTCAGATAAGATTTATAAATTCTGTTTTTACCCAAATTCTATTAACCTGTCACATACTTTCTCTGTGCTGTATTTTTGGGGCCTCAGGTGTGTTTGGGTAAAATAAAAGCCCCAATTAATTCAAAACTGTGAACAAATAACATCAATTTGCCCTCCCCCTACTTTATTTCTCAAACTGGGCCACCTTTTTTTTCCTAGTAGTTGTGAAAGCATAACATGCTACTGGGGAATCATCTGTGATAAAAGCAGCAGTAGATTGCAGCATCAAAGGCGAATCGGGCTGGAGCATAATCCTCTAACATAATGGCTGTTCATCTCAAAGCATCCACACCTTCCTCCTTAGAGTCAGTCAGGAAGCACTTAAGTGCCTACTATGTGCCAGGAACCATGCTAAGAGCTGAACTCTCAAGGAGTTCACATGTTCTAATGTTCAAGGAGTTCTAATGGGGGAAGACAACATGCAAGAGGAAGGCGCCAAAATGCTAACATAAAGAAAAAAAATGATTTAACAAACTTATGGTGTTTACACTGATAGAAGTGAAATGAGTGAAAATTATGTCTTTTTAATTGTGATTAATAATTCCTAATTTGCGCACTCCTTTGACTCTCGATGTCAGATTTGGGAGGAGAGGGGCTGAATCATTCAGATAATTATCTGAGGCAGCTAGGTAGAATAGTGGATAAAACACTGGAATTAAGTTCAGAAAGACCTGAATTCAAATCCTGTCTCAGACAAATACTAGCTGAGTGACCCTGGAAATGTCATTTAACCACTCTCTAGCTCTGTTTTCTCATCTGCAAAATTGGGAGAATAATAATAACAAATACTTCACAACTTGAAGGACTTTGCAAAACTTGACTTATTTACATCTTAGCTATTATTATCTCATGCTTCAATTCCCTTAGCTAGCATGAGATAATGAAAAAAGACTGCCATAGGTTCTGAGCTGGAAGGGGCCTTAAAGGTTAAGCTCAATCCATTTATTTTACAAATGAAGACGTTAAATGGCTTGTTTCAAGACCACACAGACATGTACGTGGTAGAGTAGGCATTCAATCCCATGTCCTCGGATTCCAAATCCAGCCCTCTCTTCACTACATCACATCCTTATTAAATGACAATTTAGAAAAAGCTCCTTCCTTCCTTCCCTCTTTCCTTCCTTGCCTCCTTCCTTCTTTCCTTCATTCCATCCTTCCTTCCTTCTTTTCCATTTTTCTTTCATTCTCACAGTAATTATTTCAGCTTACTTTACCTAAATTTCTATCATGATAGCAACTTCAGTCAACCTAATTTAGCCTTTTCTTCTATGTTGGTTGAGTTGGATCAAAATTGCATTACTATATTTATAGATTTACTTAACAAGTCATTTATAGGAACTGCATATGGTAAATGGCATTCCTGTGGAGTGTCATTCCCTTTCACAATGCATGTATCTTTAATCACATAAAGACTGCACATACCTTTCAATGAGATGATTTATGTGCCCGGGGAGGATTACATTCTACCTGTGCATATTTATATGCCGGTCGTTGTGAAGGTTCAGTAGGTTTTCTTCACAGGTTAACGTTTTACTGTTAGGATGCAATACAGCCTGGTCTTTCAGCTGTTCTGCCTTCAGTGGGAGGCCTGGAACTATAGTTTTGGCTAAAGCTGCACAACCATCTTCCAGCATCCCAGAACCACCTGGCTTCCCAAAACTACTCTCTTCATTACTCTTGCTTGGAGCAGCAGGTAGGGCTGAACTCGCCTCACAGCTGTTTGAAGTACCAAACTCATTACACATTTCCTCTCCAATGTCAGACCTTTTCTGGGTGGTGGGACTTAGAGTGCCCTTGTCGATTTGATCACTCAAGAAAGAAAACCCACTGTAGTTAGAAGCGGTTTCAGTCCCTTCTAGGGAAATTGGATCTTTTTCTGGCACTGCAGCTTCCTTTGGTGGCTCGCTGGAGAAATAACATTGCTGTTCACCTTCCTCATCATCAACGCAAGCCTCAAAGAAACATTCAATATCCTCTTTTTCATCTAGGCCTGATTCAGGGAAGTCAGGTGGCGATAGAGTGTGGCTTTTCTCTTCTGTGTAGCTGGTGACCTCCCCACAGTCGCTGTCATGAGATGAGAGGGACAGGTAGGAATAAAAGTCTCCTTTTCTGAGCTGGATAGGCCTGTGAGAATGCTCTAATACTTTTTCCTTGATCTGAGCTAATGACGTGGGAGTGGCTGCTTCGCTCTCAGGTTGGGACTTATTCTTCAGGGCAGTTGAAGCCATGTCAATGATCTCCTTAACAAAGTTGTGTACTGAGCAATCTTCTGTATCTCGTTTATGTAAAACACCAGACTCACAGTTGCAACAGGAAATCCTGTCATCCATAGCAACATTTTCTTCTGATTCACTGGGCTCCAATGCTGGAGAGTGATCAGCTGTTCCGGTTGCATTGTCAGATGAAGATTTCAGTAGTGCAGGATCTGATTTGTTGATCACACTGGTTTCGGCATGTTCTGGACAAGACTCGTCAGTAGGAATTGAAGCTGCACTTTGAATTTCAGAAAGCAAGTGGTTTTGACATTCCTTTGGAGGGTTCCTGGAAGGTGGAGAAACAAATTCCTTCCCCTCTACGTTTGAATCATCAGAGCTATCTGTAAAAGCTTCACACATGCAACTCTCACACTCTAAAGCCTCATTCTCAGTTGGAACGAGATCCTTTGACACCTTTGAAACTCCATTTGGTGTTTCCTTTGGTCTTTCTGGAACACTTTCAACATTGCCATTCTCCATGTCATCCACAAGTGGATCTTTATTGACTTTGGAAATATTCTTCTTATTTTCTCTCTTTGTCCCAATCTCATGCACTTTAGATGAATTTTTACCATTTCCATTATTTTCAGGCATCCGCCTTATGGAGCCATTCAAAAGGGCTTCAATATTCAGTGCACCTGTGGCATTCGATGTCTCACTGCTGCCTCTATCTTTGCTGCACTGAATTTCATCGCTGAGATTACACCTCCTCTTTTCTCTCGACAGTGAGAACTTTGGTCTAATCCAGGTCTGCAGTTCATTCTTGATGTAATCCAGCCCTGAGATTAGATTGCATTCTTCATAAATCTCCTCGTCAGTTGCAATACTGGAGTCATCTTCATCTTTAGCACATAACTCTTCTTCAGTCAAGGTGAGAGTGGAGCTAGAGAGTAGATCACTGTCATCTTCATCATCTGTGCAAGCAGAGGTACAGGAGACATTAACGATCATGCTGACATTGACATCACTCTCATCTGCCACCGAGTGAGCGAGACGTTTCCTGAAGGATGCATTGGAATCCTGTGGGATTTTGTTCCTGTGCAATATGATGTCCTCTGAGCAAAGAGAGAGCTCGTCGCTGCTACTAAGTTCAGTGAGCGAGGCGGCTGAGTCTTCATTGATAGAGGATGCTATGTCCAGTTGGCCAGGGAAGGACATCTTTTGGGAACTGCTTTGGAGAGTGATGTCAGAAACACTACGTTTTATCTTTTGTTCTGAGGGACTCTGAATATTCTCCAATCGATTCAGGAGATCTAAAGTTCTTTTGCTTAGTTCGCCAACTGAGCCACTGCTTACACTGATATCCTCTGAGCTGTGGCGGCTGAAAAGGTCTTCGTTGCTTTTATATGACGTTAACCAGCTTTCCAGTGACGTGCTCCGTTGAAGGCCATCACCATTTTTCAAGATGCCTGATCCAAATAAGTCACTTCCGGGTGAAAGGGACTCCAAGGAAGAGCTTTGTGAGAGTAGAGAGAGCTGCTTGGCATTTTGCATGCCAGGCAACGTCTTCTCTCCATTGCCACTTTTACAGGAATTGGGATCCATTTCATGGGGCACACTTGCCAAAATACATTCGTGGGGAGCTGCATCTGGATGTAACTCTGTAGCCTGATGTTTAGATTTGCAGGGTTTTTTATCAAAATAAAAACCATGAAGCAATGGGTCCTCCACATGTGCTTTTTCACTCTGTGATTGTTTCATTACCATTGGTAATTTGAGTTTTGAGCCTTGGAGGTATGAGTAATCATAAAATGTAAACACATCATGTTTTCCTTGTAATTCTTCTTCCAAACAATCAGGGGTACGCTTGGTAACACTGTTTAAATCTCCATCTTTTCCATTTACACAACACATTGGTGATGCGGGTGACTGAGAACTATTTGGAAGCTTAATGTCTTCCTCCTCGTCTTTAATTTTTTGTTCTAATATATTAACTATATCACTCATGTGAGGACCTGGGTGTTCAGTTTTAGGGTTGCTCGGGGGTCCGTCCATATCATTCAGCAGGCACATTTCAGAATTGGTTGTGGTCTCGGTGTCCCCTTCACTGACGATGCCGCTCTCGCTCCCAGAATGTTGGCTCGTGTCTCTTCCGTGGCATGTGCAAGGCTTAACCAAAGTGATCCCACCTACAAGGTCTGGCAAAGATTTGGTGGATGAAAATGACGAGTCTTTACTGAGACTTTTTGTTAAAACTTTAGGCTGGGATATTCTGGGGAGGTTGGGGCTGGTTTTCAGAAATGGCATATGGTTCTCTTCATAAAGTTCGACATTGTGGAGGCTGTAAACTTGGTAGATGTGTGGGCTAGAGGGGGCAGTGATGCTAGAGCCATAGTGAGGTCCTCCTTGGTCACTAGCGTATTCCTCATAACTTCGGTCCTCACTGCCTGCATCCTCCAACTCAGATTTCAAGTTTGACGTGGTGTGTGCGTGGGGGTGTTCCACATCAAGATCACTGGATTCTTCATTTAAACTGATTAACCTATTACTTATGTCAGTTTCATCCCATTCCAGGGCATCTTCACTTGTCCCATTTAGATCCATCAGGCCATGGTCAATCACATTCAAAACCTCCTACAAGAAATAAGAGAAAAAAAAGAAGAAAGTAAAACCCCCTGTTTACTCTCTTAATTGATTAATGCCTGATTCTTCTTTCCAGGAAAAAAACACCCTGCAAACATGATATTAAAAGTCAAGGCAAATGCAGTCTCATATTTACTTCTAAATGATACCCAGAGTCCGGCCTCTAGTGCCACATTCTAAGCATCTCCACACATCGCCACTCTCATCCCCACTGCCATCTTCAGCTCTCCCATTAGAAGGTAAACTCCTCAAGGACAAAGACCATTTTGCTTCCTTGTATATATAACAGTGCCTGGCACATAATTAACACTTAATAAATGCTTCCTCTAGTGCAGGAAGGCAGCATAATAGATTCACTGGGTCTGGAGTCATGAAGACCTGAGTTCGAATCTAGCCTCAGACACTCACCAGCTGTGTAACCTTGGGCAAGTCATGCTCTGTCTGTTTCCCCAATTAGAAAATGAGGATCATAATGGCACCTACTTCATGAGGTTGTGAAGACGGACAGAAAATATCTGTTTTTCTGCAGCCACTTTTGGGAAAAAGCACTCCCAATTCTTTCCTCTTAGATAATAATAAATGACACCTATACAAGGATGCCCCAAAAGTCTTGGTGCAGTTTTAAGTTTTAATAGCTTAAACTTATTAATTTTAATAGCTTAAAACTAGCCTAAGACTTTTGGGATGTCTTGTGTAGTGCTTATATTTGCAAAGCATGTAATATTCATTACCTCATCTGAGCATGACAACAACTCCATAGGGTAGGTAATATTATTATCATTAATTTGTGGATGAGAAAACTGAGGCTCAGAGACATTCTGACTTGCCTTGGGTCAAAAGGTGTGTTGTGGGGAGGAGAGAAGAATTTCAAACCTAGGTCTTCAGGAATTATTTCATTTATACCACATTACGTTGAAAAGGATTTCCACTTGAAGCAAGTTTACTTCCAGAAAGCATCTAAGCAGATGAGTAAAAGATGCATATGGACATAGGACCCTACTTAGGTATATGCAGAGGCAGCCTTGGAAATCTCATCCACACTTCTGTCACTAAATGGGACCATGGAGGTGTGTCGGCACTTGTGTGAAGCACTTCTGTAGAGCAGGGTGGGCACATCCATGAAGGGTATCCTATCCTTTCTTGGAGCCTACTCCTTATCCCATAGTAGGGAGGGAACATTGATCACATGCCAGGTAATGTTTTTATCCAATTTGTGATTTCATCAGTATAGGGAGCTTCTGATGAGGGTTCTCCTCTACCCCCATAAGGACCAATGACTGCTCTGAAACTTAGAGGCTGATAGAATTGCCTGAGTATACTCAGAGGTTAAGGGACTTGATCAGGGTCACATAGGCAAGAGGGACCTGAAGTAGAACTTAACGTGAAGTCATCCTGTCTCCGAGTAAGTTTTCTACCAACTACACCATGTTGCCTCTTTCCTCTATATTGCTACATATATTGGCAAGCTCACCTAGAAGAAGCAGCTGGGGAACTCTGAGGGAGAGATAAGAGGTAGCAGGTGCCGGGCAGATCAAACCACTTCCACCACATTGACCACCACCTCTCCTCAGACCCTGATGGAAATAGCCCAGGACATTGGGGGCATAGAATAAAACATACTCCACGACCCTGGCTCCAGCCTGGCCCTCAAGCCATCATGAAAGGGAGCAACCCCTGTGGAGAATGTACCAACAACCTCTCTAGCACCAACACCGATGGCTGGCCAACTACTATCAAAGGGCATGTGAGCCCACAAGCCCTGGGACTATCACTGGCCCAGATATAGCCTCACCCTTACAATAATCCAGATGAGTAATGGCTGTGGAGGAGAGGCCAGGCAACTTCATCAGCTTCTAAGCAGCTGCTACCCAGCTGGCAGACCAGACCTCTTAGCTGAAACAATTAGGGACCTTGAGAGAGAGACAAGACCAGCATATGCTAGATAGGTCAAAGCTCCAGAAACACCTCATTCATGATTTCCTTTAAGAGTGATGGAGATCAGTGGGCCCCCACCCCAAGGCCACTAACCCTACTTCCAGCCCAGCCCCTGCCACCACCATGCAGGAAATCAACTTTTATGGAGATGCGACCAGACAATTGCCTCCTCAGTAGTCAAAAATTATTGAAGATTCAGAAAAGATTCTTACCAAAGTCATTGGCATTTTCAAATGGTTCACATTAGAAATGGATCTGATTTAATTAGTGAAAATGACTATAGAAGATGCCTTACCACTTGCTTTACTTCTGTATCCTAAGTACTTTAAGACCTTTCTACCTGACTTGCAGCTGAAACCTCCTATATGTGTTGTCTCTCTCATTAGAATATGAACTCCCTTAGAACAGGGGCTTTCATGGCTCTCTATTTGTAACCTTGATTCTTAGCATAATGTTTTCCACATGTAAGCACTTTCGTTGTTGTTGTTGATGACTCATTTTAGTCACATCTAACTCTCCATGACCCCATTTGGGGGGTTTTCTTGGTAAAGATACTGGAATGGTTTGCCATTTCCTTCTCTAGATGATTTTGCAGATGAGGAAACTGAGGCAAACAGGAGTAAGGGACTTGCTCAGGGTCACACAGGTAGTAAGTGTCTGAGGCTGGATTTGAACTCAGGTCCTCCTTGACTCCAGAGCTGGTACACTATCTGTTACACCACCAAATTGCCCAGTAAGCACTTAATAAATGCTTTTTTTGTTCATCTTATCCATCTGTCCATTCATTCATTGTAAGCTCGATTATAAGTATTTTATACTATAAATCAGAAATTCTTTCAACAGTTTGGCTGGGGAAAAAAGCAGGTCACAATGTTGTAATTCCTCAGTAGTGGG
Organism: Phalanger gymnotis; assembly: GCA_028646595.1. Classification (NCBI taxonomy): domain Eukaryota; kingdom Metazoa; phylum Chordata; class Mammalia; order Diprotodontia; family Phalangeridae; genus Phalanger; species Phalanger gymnotis. Next base: position 160,441,582 of record CM053624.1, read on the forward strand.
AAAAAAAGATTTGTCTGAGCATAAAAAGTCCTCGATCCTTCTTCAAACTGATAGTTAAAGGATCACACACAAACATATTAGGTATAAAATATCCATTAGCACTTTATTATACTGGATATGTAAGAGATTATCTGTATAGCCTACTTAAAGTGTAAAAGAGTCCAGTTACAAAGTAAACATTAATTAAAGGATATTTTTAAATTTTATAACAGAAATCTTTCATGCTGCCAATATTATAGCGGTTAATCTAATACACTGGCAGTCATAACACTTGCTTAGGTATGGAGTACATTCTGTGATGAATTTCTATTAGAATTTCTGTTTATTCTTTGCTTGCTGATAAAGGAAGTACTAATGACTGGTTAGCATGGTTAATGAATGTTAAAATCCTCAGCTGTGAGAACAATCAATCAGTCTAATCAAATAGTATATTAATTTCGAATATTGTCTGTGCTGACACTGTACTCAAAGGAAGTGCTAATAAATAATTGAACTAATCTTTCAATTTAAAAAAAAAGGGGGGGTGGAGGTAAGAGCCTGTCATTCTCTGATAGAATTTAGTACTTGGCAGGGCAATTTCTAATGGTGCCCCATATGATACGGATGCATTTGTAGACATGCCATACCAAGTGCCATACAGGCATCCAGGATTTGGTTTATATGCAACTTGGGTAGCTCATTCACTGATCGAGCTTTTTGGCTCCAGAGATTTGGTCTAAATGCTTGTCTGTGGCAAGGAGAGATGTGTTGAAAACTCAATCTGTAGAAAGTGTATGTGGGTGTGTGCATGTACATGCATGTGCGCACACATGATCTAGTAACATCTGAAGAGAGGCAGAAAGTAAGCAGAAAGCTAGCCTGGGAACTTGGAAGACATGAGTTCAACTTCTGCTTCTGTGGCATGTTGGGAATACGACCCCAGGCAAATAACTTAACCTCTCAGTGTCCTTAGGCAAATCTAAGAATGTCAGTGAATCACCATTTGCTGGTCTGCATTAGGACTTGGAATAAACATTTTAAGGACATAAACTTTGTTCTAAAAATGAATGAGGTTGAAAAGTACTGTAGAACAAGATAATGGAAAATATTTCCCTTAGATACCCGTTTTTTTGCCTCTTTCCCATAACTGGCTGATTTGTGGGCACATAGAATCTTGGGCAGCTAGAAAATGTAGTGGATAGAGCACTAGACATGGACTCAGGAAGACCTGGGTTCAAATCTTATCTCCTGTACTTATTAGCCTAGCCATGTGACTTTGGGCAAGTCACTTTACCTTTGTTGGTCTTGGTCTCCTAATTGATAAAAATAGGGCTTAGTTCTTAGCTCATAGGGTTGTTGAAAGGATCAAAGAAGATAACACATATAATAGGCTTCGCAAACCTTAAAGCACTTTATAAATACTATTGTTACTAAAAATAATTTTTAAAAAGATGGGAAATTCTCATTGTGCAAATGAAGGGTAACTGATAGACAACCCATAGATTCTCCAAGAAGTCAAGAGAAATCAAGGAAAGCTCCTAGCATGTTAGAGCAATCCCTAATGGGAAGATACGGACAAACGTTGTAGAGCCAGGCATGTATCTTTGCAAGGAACATTCATATCAGTGAGATCTTAGATGCATTTAAGATCATAGATCCTATAACTAATTCTAATAGTTTGCTATATATTGACATTTAACTTTTTGTGTATGCCTCTCAGGAAAGATGGGTACGGACCTCTCTTGATCTGGTAAAAGTGCTATTAATGTAGGTTTTTAGCTGCCATGTTTATCTGTTTGCTTAAATTGAGTTTGTAGCCTAAAACAATGTTAAGATTGTTTTCATGGAAAGTACTTTCTGGGTAAGGTCCCCACATCCTACACTTGTACAGTTGAAATTTTGGACTTTACATTTAAGGTATATGATTTTATATTTATTTGTATTAAATATTGTCTTAATAGCTTAAGCCTATTATTCCAGACTGTCATGATATTATGAATTCCAACTCAGTCATTCAATATGTTAGAGCTAAATGGTTAGGCAGAGGATTCATAGTATTCAGAAACAGAAGGGACCAACCCTATCATTTCATAGACGAGAGGATGGAAGACCTCAGAGGCTAAATTACTTTCTGGTAGTCATAGAACTAATTATAGTCAGAGGTAAGATTTGAATTGAGCCTCCTGGCTCCAAGTCCAGCGTTATCACTACTACTTTATATCACTAAATTCCTTTTCCTACCTCCTAAGGATAGGAATTCCCTAAGGCTCTATCTTAGTGCTCTCTCCCTCTCTCTCTCTGTGTCTCCATGTCTGTGTCTCCTTCCCTCCCTCCCTCACCCCCCCTCCCTCTCCCTTCTCCCCTCTCTCTCTACTCTTCCCTCTCCCCTTCCCTCTCTTTACACTCCCTTTCTCAATAGTATTTACTCTCCATTTCCATGATTCTAATGATCGCTTCTATGCATGTGACTCCAAAATCAATATATTCTCTCTAGAGCTTACCCTAGCCCCATATTTTCAGTTGCCTTTTGGGTGAACATCTCTATCTAGATTTGCTGTTGGCACTTCAACCTCAAGATGTCCAAGACTACACTTATTAACTTCTTCCTAAACTTACTCTCTACTAAAATTTCTTATTTCTGTCGGATACCTCCAATCTGCTTGAAACCTCAGAACCATTTTTGACTCTTCCATCTTAACCCACTCCTAACCAATTGCCAAGTCTTTTTTTTCAGTTCTACTTCCAATATCACTTGTTGTATCAGCCCCTACCCACTCCCCTCCAATAATATAGTAGTTTACCCAGTCCAGGACCTCATCAAGTCCAGTCTAGAATTTATAATATCCTCCTGACTTGCCTACCTCCAGTCTCTCTCTTTTCTCCACAATCCATCCTTCATGCTGTTGCTGCATAACACACATATATATGTAGTATGAGTAACTAGATTTTTTTTTTTTACTGATAGAAGTAATCAAGAGATTTTGGAGATCACTGGCTTTGTGAGTCCTTGGCAGTTAATGTTAACTAAGAAGAAATACCTAATCCAGATACATGTAACGATGCCTAACACCCATAGCAAACCTAACCCAACCACCCATATCAGTGGAAGTTCTTGAACAAAGAGATCAGAAGCAAAGAGAAACCAAGGGTTGTCTGACCTGTTGGGATTTCTCTTTAATAAGTTTAATAACTTGTAGCATCACACATAGTCTCAATTTCCAATGACTTTTAAGTTGCTACAGCAGCTATATTTGCAGAAAAAAAGCAAAGGTGGGCAAGACATGAGACGATGCTTCAAGTTACTTTCTTCCCATGTATTTTATGGACCTCACTACACAGGATTTCATCTTTGGGTCTTTCCTAACTGGGAAGGAGAGCGTTTTCTAGCAGTAAATTATAGCGGCTCTCCTTTGTTTATTCTAGGATCAGACAGACTGAAATAACATGGTTAGCACAGGGGTATGACCTTATTGCATTCATCATAACCAAAATTTCCTTGCAGAGCCACATTTTTTGCCATAAATTTTCAAATCTGATCTGTTCCTATTAGTAATGCCCTTTTAAGGGCATTGAATTTTTGTATGTCATTCTTCACAACTAGCAAGACCATATACTTTTCTATCTACTATCTTTTCTGGTTCTCTTGCCAGTTTTATGGAGCCCAGGACACTCATTAAATGACCAAAATAATTCTTGTTCAGTGGGCCAGTGGGTCTAAGTGTCTTTACAGTGGGAAATGGAGAGGAGAATGAATGGCTTCTGCTGTAATGATGCTGGGTGGAGGAGATAGGATTACATAGCTTATGGTAAAACAGTCATTTATCAATTATAACAGAGTTGATACAAAGCTTTGTGTGTAAAGCAGTTTGCACACAGGTCCACAGGACTTTTGGGGAGTTATGAAAAAATAAAGATAATAATCTAAGGAAAAAGATGAAATGTGTAAGACAAGTTATATAAATGAGCCATAAAAATATTCATGCCAAACTATAGCTATATAAGAGCACAATATATATGGTAACTTTTCTAGGATGAAAAGTGAAATATGATTTTAGGATAGCCATTTTACTTCTCTAGGCCTCAGTTTCCCTGGGTCTGAAATTTTCTGATTGGTGGGTGAGTGAAAACTATCATCTCAGTATTACATCTAAGTTTTCATCTCACCCAGTGATCCAACAGGACCTGGCTGGTGTGTATTACTGTTTGTATTTCTGTTACACACACACATACACGAGTTGTTCAGTTAGTTCTGACTCTTTGTGACCTCATGGTCCATAGCACCCCAATACTATCCATGGAGTTTTCTTGGCAAGTAATACTGGAGTGGTTTGCCATTTCCTTCTCCAGTGGATTAAGTCAAACAGGGTTAAGTGACTTCTCAGGGTCACACAGCTAGCAAGTATCAGAGGCCAGATTTGAACTCAGGTCTTCCTGATTCCAGGCCCAGTGCTCTAACCAGTAAGCCACTTCGCTGGCTACACACACATACACACATATAAAAGTACACATGTATATGTGCCCATATAATTCATATTTATATGAAATATAGATCTATATTAAATTTTATACATATATAATTTATATTGCTAATATATGGATAGAGACATATATAAAATTCACTTGAAGAATAAATATAAACTTCCCTTGCCTGGCCCAGATAAGAGTGATGCCAATGAGAGTCTCTATTTCCTTTATACTCCGTTCTGTATTTGAATAATACTCTCCTGTAGCAGCTCAATTTTGTGAAATAGTAAGTTCCTCTGTCTTGCTCATCTCTCTTTCCCTAGAGTTTTTCTCCTGTATAGAAAGCATCTTTTTTTTTAAACACTCAAGCCAGTTGTTTCTCTTCTTGTTCTCTCATCAACCCTTAGAAATCCTTGGAATTTTTTAAATTAATTAATTAAATTTTAGTTTTCAACATTTGCTTCCATAAGACTTTGAGTTCTAAATTTTCTGTACCTCCCTCTCCTCCCCCTTCCCAAGTTGGAGTGCCATCTGATATAGGCTCTACATATACATTCATATTAAATATGTTTTCACATTACTCATGTCGTAAAGAATTAGAGCCAATGGGGGGAACCACAAGAAAGAAGAAAAAAAAAGATAGCAAGTAGTATGCTTTAATCTGCATTTAGACTCCATAGTTCTTCTGGATTTGGGTAGCATTTTCCATCATGGGTCTTTTGTAGTTATAATCCTTGGAATTTTGAAGGACTACTTTAGTCTCTTCTATTAGGATGCAAACACTTGATCTCTATTAAGCCCTTTGAGTTTTTCAAATTGTTTGTATTTTAAAGTTCTTCCCCCCACCCCAGTGAATCAGTAAGCATTATTTAAGTGCATTCTTGTGTGCCAAGCTACTATGTTAGGTGCTACAGATATAAAAATGAAATAGTAGCTGGCATTAAGGAGCTTACATTCCATTGCCAGAAACACATTTGTGTGTGTGTATTCCTTCACTGTTTTTACCTTGCAAAATTTCTGCCTAACTAAAAAGTTATCACTAGTATAGTTTGGGAATATAAATTTCATTAAAAGTCCTTTTTTCTTTGTAGAATTATGCTCTGCTTCAATGGATAAATTATTCTTGTTACAAGCCATTTTTCTTTTCCTCTCAACATAATGTGTTCCAATCTTCTCTTTTCTACCTGGTAACCTCTGTGTAGTCCCATGTAATTCCCATTATGGTTCTAGAGGATATATCTCCTTAACCACTTGTAACACATTTTTCTTTGTTGTGGACTTTGACTACCACATTTCCATTTGAATTGTAACTTATATCAGTTACAATCAATGGATTTTGTTAATCTTCTGATTCTAATATTTGGCGGGGGGGGGTTACAATTTTTTGAAATGTAGAATTTAAGTTTTCTATTTTATTGTGTTTTTATGATTTTGATGATTTTTCATAATTCTTAGATTATTATGCTTTGCCCTGTTTTCCTGGGCAGTTGTTTTTGATAATAGATTTCTTATTCAGCTTTAATTTTTTCCTCTCTTTTGACTTTGTCCTAATTCTTTTTTTGTTTTAGCAATGAAAATTTATTTCTATTTCTTCCATTCTTTTTTCAAGCTCTTCAATCCATTTTTCTCCCCATATCCTCTGGCAAATTAGCTCCACAATCAGCTCTCATCTTCTGATCCTTAATCTCTCGATTTCTATTGGCTCCTTTCCTTCTGCCTATTAACATGTTTAGGTCTTTTGAAACATTAAAAAAAGAAAAAAAACTTGACAATACTATCCCCTCAAACTAACATCATATATTTCTTCTCCTCACAGATCAATTTCTAGAAAAAAGCTGTCTACTCTCGTGGCCTCCACTTCTTGTCTTCTCACTCACTATGCAATCTTTCATAATCTGGCTTCCAATCTCATTATTCAACTGAAATTATTCTCTTCAAATTATTCTCTCCAATAATCACTTAATTCTTAATCCAAAGACCTTTTCTCAATCTTCATTCCTTTTGACCTCTCTGAAGCACTTGACACCTTACCTTTTTTGAAGAACTATACTGATTCAACCTCATAATCACATCTAATTCTCTTTTTTCAAGATGGAAATTCTGCATAGGTAAGAGCAGAATAATAGACTCCCTTTAGATACTAAAGAAAGATAAATATTCAACAAACATTTATTAAGGTCTTCCTCTACAGAGCTCTGTGGGTTTATGCCTAGGGATCAATCATCAGTAGGGGTACCTAGAATTCTAAGTCTCAGCTCTGCCTATAATATGTAACAATTCTGAATATCTCTTTAGCTTCTTCATTGGTGAAAGACAAATAATAGCATTACCACATCAATCCTGCAATAATACTGTGAGCAGAGCTCTTCTTAAATCTCAAGCTATTTTAACTATTAACAAAATATTTAAAACTCAATGATAATGAAAACTCTTAAAATTAAAAAAAAATTTAAGTTTCAGATCTGTGTTCTCCCCAGCCTCAAATCAATCGAGAAAGAAATGGGGAAAAAACTATTACAAACAATAAATTTCCCCACAGATCATGTTTGATATACATGTATATGTGTGCATGATACAATATAAATGCATGCATATATTAGTGTGTACATATGCACATGTTTACATGCATGGAACATACATATATATACACATATATATTACACACCTATACACGTACATATATGTGTATCCCAAAGCCACTCTGTATTTTTTTTTGTTTGTTTTTTGACAGGGCAATTGGGTTTTTTTGTTTTTTGTTTTTTGACAGGGCAATTAGTGACTTGCCCAAAGTCACACAGATAGTACATGTGTCAAGTGTCTGAGGCCAGATTTGAACTCAGGTCCTCCTAACTCCAGGGCTGGTGCTCTACTCACTGCACCACCTAGCTGCCCCTCACCTCTCTATTAGTACGTGGGTAACATGTTTCATTTTGAGACACCTGTAAATGTGGTCACTTGATCAGAGTTCCTAGGTCTTTCAAAGTTGTTTGTCTTGACAATATTGCTGTTATTGCAAAAATTGTACTTCTAATTCTGCTCACTTTACGCTATATCAGTTCATAAAAGTCTTTTCATGTTTTTTTTTCTGAAAGTATCCCCTTTATCATTTCTTATAATACAAAAGAATTCCATCACAGATATATACCAAAATTTGTTTAGTCACCTGAGTATCCCTTGAGTTTCAATTCTTTGCCAACACAAAAAGAATAAATATATTTTGTAAATAGTTGTAAAAAAAATTTATTTTGTAATTTTTTTGTTTAAAAGAGCTGCCTTTTCCTCTTTCTTTTATCTCTTGGGACATGTGGATCAAGTAGTAGTATCATGAGTCAAAGGTTATTCTAGGTCTAGTAGCTTTTGGGGGCATACTTCCAAATTGTTTTTGCAGAATGGCTAGACCAATTCATAGCTCCACTAGCAATGAAGTAATGTGCCTATTTTGTCACAGCCCCTCCATCGTTTTCCATTTCTCTTTTTCTGTCAGCTTTGCTGGTCTTATGGGTATGAGATAAAACTTAACTCTTGCTACATAATCCACAACAGAATAGTTTGAGGCAATTCTTTGCAAAACTAGAGGATCAATTGGTAATTCAATTGAGCTGAAGGCATCATGGAGGAAGAGGTGTCTGAGTTGAGCCTTGAATTACGGTAATGATTTCAACAGGCAGAAATAGGTTGGCAGAAGGAGGGAGAGAATAAGCAAAGGCCAAAAAGGGTGGGGGCGGGGAGGAAAATGAGAACAGAGGGTAGCAAGTAGCCAAAAACCTTCTGGGCAAGAATATAGAGTTTATGAATCAGAGTCATGTTAGTAAAAACTCAAAAGTTCAGTTAGAACTAATAAGAATAGATAGCTTTAAGTTTTTTTTTTTTACTTTTTAAGTTTTTTCAACTTTTAAGTTTTGCAAAATGCTTTACGTATGTTATCTCATTTGATCTTCACAACAACCCTTCGAGGTAGGTGCTATTATTATCCCCATTTTACAGCAGAGGAAACTGTAATATGTCAGTCTGAATTCTGGCAGATGTAGGTGATGTTTCAGCTCATTTTGCTGAGCTGCTTTTCTTCTCTTCCTTTCTTTAAATGTCTTTGTTCCAGGGAATATCTTTCTGGGTGGACTGGATGGGAGGTGGTGGTGATGAAAAGGGACATATTTGAAAATTTTAAAAAATGATACAAAATGCAAAAAAGAATGATATCAATAAAATTATTTTAAAAGTATGTGAAGCTTTGAAAGAAAGCTATAAAGCTTTGATAGAAACCTCTAAATTAGCACCATTCTACAAAGATGTCCTGAGGCCTGCTATATGAACAAAAAAACTATTTACTTAGGTCTCTTATATATTGTTTGTCAATCAAATTCTTCCTTTGAGGGGTACTGTGCCTACAGAAAACTCGAATTCTGGTAGGCCCCACTAAGACAATAGTTCTGTATTCCCAGGGCCAGCCTTGCTTGCTGTTTGGCCAGATTGGCTTGAGAGCGACATTTTCAGCCACAGAAGCTCTTATACAGTAGATAGATGGATGGAATTGAAGTCAAAAAGACCCAAGTTCAAATCTTGCCTCAGATATTTACCAGTTCTGTGACTCCGGGCAAACGGTTTAACCTCCTAGCCTCATCTGTAAAATGGAGATCATAATAGCACTTACCCTACAGGGTTGTTTTAAGGAAGAAATGTGATAATATGTGTGTATGTGTGTCAACATATATATCACACACAACTTCTTTTCCTTCCCTTGTTCCTTCCTTCCTAATTTATTTTACCCCACCCCAATTAATGTAATCAGAAAAGGCCCAGACAGCTCAACCAAATCAGTCAGTTAGTCATTAGGCATTTATTATGTGCCAGTCACATTTTCCTTTTTTACCAATACAAGCAAAAAGGAAAGGTGGTTCCTACGGTTAAGAAGCTTACATTTTAATGTGAAATATAACATTTAAAAGGAAGCTGAAAATTTAAGAAGGTACTCAATTGGGGGAGGGGGAGGTGTATGATGGAAGAGTCTAGGTTATACCAGAGTGAGAAATTAAGAGATGACAGGCCTGGGATGGGGGGAGGTGAGGGCAATGTGCTCCTCAGATGGAGTTTCTGGAAAGAGCCATCCAATCCAATGGAAGGTCCATAGGGGCTGAGGGTCTTTCTGAACTACGACTTCCATGGCTGAAGTGATCTTACAGGATGAAGAGGTTTTTTTTTGTTTGTTTGTTTTTTTGATATGGTGGAGTTGGCTAGACTGCAGGGTATAAACTACTTCTGAGCATCCCTTAATCAGTTCTGGAGAAATAAAGTGCTTTGCCCTTTGGATAAAGACAGATGTTATAAAGATATGTCTTTTGATTTACTGAAAGAAATAGACTCCTGCATTTCAGCACCAAGCCAGCGCAGTGTTGGAAGAGCTCCATCTACTTGGAAAGAGAAAAGAGTTTCTTTTTCTCCTCTCCACTCTGCCCCTTTCTCATGACCATGAGAATTTTGGAGATTCATCAGAGTAATCAGAGGTCCCACCAGTGATCTAAAGTCATTTAATAGTATCCACTGGAGCCTGCAGCAATGACCTTAAAGCAGCAATGGCTAATGGCCCCCTTGCCTTGAGACATGAGAGGTGCACTGGAGAAAGGTACTTTTTTGGACTCCAAAAGGGCACCAACACTTGGAACCCAACAGAGAAGGGAAACTGAGGATTCTGCTAAGGTGAAAAAAGGACTTCCAGTGAGTAAGGTTGTGATTTTACACTTTGGCTATATGTGCTCTCTAATTCTGAGAACACTCTCTACTTTTGTAAAAAAAAAAAATAAAAAATTTAAAAAGGGGTGAGAGCATGCCCCTGGTTTGGGGAGATGTTTTTTTCATAATGACTCTTGAAGCTAATTAAGACTAGCTGATAATCAATAAGGAGTTCACTAGATAGGGACTCAAGGGCAAAAGTACTAGAAATCCTAGCCCCTCAAGGCTACCCCTAGAACTCTGGGTAGAAGTAATTGGCTGCTTTCTTGCTCCCTGGCCTGCCAATGTGAGTGGGAGTACATAATTAGCGCTTGATGGGGTTTTATATAAGTTTTAGTCACCATCTCTCTGAGCCTTAGTTTTCTCATCTGAAAAGTGGGATCTCATACTGTCAGCCACCTCATATGTAGTTGTTTTAAAGTGTTCTGCAAACATTAAAGTGCTATTGTATATTCATTAAGTTGTTATCATTACTAAAAATTGTAGAAGGGTTTTTATTTGCTTTATTCTCAGGAATATCCTTCCATATTAGGAAAATGACAGGTCTCACATTATGCTAGGTGCTATGGTATATAAGAGTAAACCACAAAGATCTCTTAATCCAGCTGATGTGGAGAAAACTGGCATACACAGATCAATGAGACAACAATTAAGTGCTAAACTCTACTGAATATGAACAATAGGAGTTTAGAGAATGAAAAAATGTCTGAAAAAGAATTAGGAAATTTCTGATTGAGTTTACGGACGTAGGTTGCAGAGATGTTGTCGTTGAGAGATGTAGGAAATAAAGTTGGACAATTCAGTGAGGTTAGATCATAGAGAGCCTAGAAAGCTAGGCAGTGAAGTCTAGAGAGGAAAAGATAATCAAGGAGAAGTCTTTATAAGTTCTTGTGCAAGGTAGTGCCATAATAAAAAAAGTAAATAGGGAAAAAGTGATGAAGGTCTAGATTAGGACTGTGCCCTTTCTCAAACTAAACTGCCAAACATTCAATTTCTACTGCAGAGAATGCAACCCTGATATGCTGGCCACATTGTTCGAAAGTCAAATGTACATTTACCTAAAAAACTATTTTACAGAGAACTCACACGAGGCAAGCACTCACATGGAGGTCAGAAGAAGACAAGGATACTTCTCAAGGTCCCTCTGAAGAACTCTGGAATTGACTTGTGTGTCATGGGAGACACGGACACGGGACTACCGAGCATGGCATGCAGCATGGCATACCCGCATCAAAAAAAGTGCTGTGCTCAACGAGAGAAGAATAACTGTAGTAGCTCAAAAAACAGCATGATGTGCACATTTTGAGACACCTCGACTCCAAATGTTATGTGGACTATTTGTGCCTGACCTATGGTAGAGTTTTCTGAATTCATATTGGTCCTATCATCCACAGTTGAACCTACTGTACCTTGACTCCAACTTAGTGGTGTCATTTTGGTCCTCTTTAAGAACAAAGGACCATCAGCAGAAAGAGCTCCAAAAAGCCAGTGAGGAGAAGAATACTTTGAAAGGCAGAATTAGCCAAATGGAAAAGGAGGTCCAAAAGACCACTGAAGAAAATACTACCTTAAAAATTAGATTGGAGCAAGTGGAAACTAGTGACTTGATGAGAAATCAAGATATTATAAAAC
>CM053624.1:160453880-160525409 GCA_028646595.1 Phalanger gymnotis
TTTCTTTTCCCAATTTTTCCTCTACTTCTCTAACTTGCTTTTCCAAATCCTTTTTGAGCTCTTCCATGGCCTGAGACCAGTTGATGTTTTTCTTGGAGGCTTTTAATGTAGGCTTTTTGACTTTGTTGACTTCTTCTGGCTGTATGTTTTGGTCTTCTTTGTCACCAAAGAAAGATTCCAAAGTCTGAGTCTGAATCTGAGTCTGTTTTCACTGCCTGGCCATGTTCCCAGCCAACTACTTGACCCTTGAGTTTTTCAGCAGGGTATGACTGCTTGTAGAGTAGAGAGTACATTGTCCCAAGCTTGAGGGGCTGCACTGTTGTTTTCAGAGCTATTTCTACACAGCAAGCTCTGCCACACCAGTGCTCCTCCTCCCCCAAGAACCGCCAACCCAGATTTCGACTCATATCTGAGCAGGCTCTGCACTCCGGCTCTGATCCTCCACTTAATCCTCCCACCAGGTGGGCCTGGGGCCAGAAGCAACTGCAGCTGTAGTTCTGTAGGTGCGCCACCTCTGCTGCCCCCAGGTGGCTGTACCAAGAACTCCCTTCACAAGTTTTTCCACTAACCTTGTCTGTTGGCTTTGGTGTTTGTGGGTTGAGGTAACTGCCACAGCTCACTGATTCAGGGTGCTAGGGCCTGTTCTGCCTGGATTCCAAGTCTGGTTGGTCTTGGCATGGCCCATGCTGGGCTCTGCTCCACTCACCTCCCAGCTCCGTGTGATAGAACCCACCCGGCCACCATCCAGGCTGTTCTGGTCTGAGCCCTGCTTCCCTCCGCTATTCCGTGGGTTCCATAGTTCTAGAATTTGTTCAAAGCCATTTTTATCGGTTTTTGGAGGGTCCTGGGGGGTGAGCCCTAGGCAAGTCCCTGCTTTCTAGCTGCCATCCTGGCTCTGCCCCCCTAAAATATGATCTTAACAGCCTTTTCCCTAGTTAGTTTTCTTTCTCATCGAGATTCTTTATAATTCTATCATTAGAATTTCATTTTTTTTTTGTGAGTTCCCATTCCTCTTCAGTTATGCTTCTTTTTAGAGTTTCCCTTTATGGGTGGGTTCATAGCTACCTCTTCTCGTAACTTTCTGAAAAAGTCCAGAAAATACTCTTAAACACGCCCATGGTTTTAGTCATCAGAGTGCGTAAGATATTGCTTTCTCTCAAGACTCTCATCACTTCCAATCCTTCAGCATAATTTTTTGTTGGTCCATATTAGGCTGAGAGTAGTAGTTTACAGGACTACTTCTTGTACTTCTAGGAAGATGAATTTATATTTGGACTTCTTTGTCTTCTTTACCAAGTCCCCACGAATATCATCAGAGGGAAAGCCCATCATCCTGTAGTATCATATACCTGTTTGTTTTTCATATTTAAATGTCTTCCTTGGTTTGTTCCATTAACATTCTTGGTACTCAGATCTCACCAGAACCCTAGGCCTCTCTATTTAAAGGATGGAGCCAGGAACTCCTCAACTTCTATTTAAGGAGGGGACAGAGGATGGACATCTCCTTTCCCACCTAGCTGGATCATCTCCAACTTGTTTGGCTTTCCTTGTTTCCCCACGCCAGGTATCTCCCCTTTACAGATTTATTTTGTAAGTTCCTTTAGGGCAGGGACTGTCCTTTTTCTTTTTGTACTTTTATCTGTCATTTAACTTAGTACCTAGCACAAAGTAGGCACTTAATAAATGTTTGTTGATTGTTGACTAAAGTACTGCTTAGTGCTTAGGCAAATAATCTCTTCTTTCTATCAAGCTGAAGTCTGCTTCTCTATAACTTCTAGAAACTGATCCTACCTCTATGTTCTGAAAACAGCCAAGAAGTTTATGCCTTTTTCCATGACGGTTCTTTGAATATTTGAAAACTGCTACCATGTATCCATTAACAAATAAACCAGAAATAAGAAGAAAAAGAGGAAATCTTGACAATTGGAGGAGAAATCAATAAAATGTAAAACAAAAGCTATGGAAATGATCAAACTAAAATGTGATTTTCTGAAAAGACTAACAAAATGTATATGTTAAATGAAACTGAAGCCATAAAGAAATTTTAAAAGAAAAATAATCCTGGCCCAAAAGGATTTATGTGTGAACTCAATCAAATATTTAAAGAACAGTTAATAATGCAGTACAAAAATTTTTCTCAAAAATTTGAAAAACCCTAACATTTCATCAAATATGGTCCTAATTCTTGAATCAGGGAAGGGCAAAACAAAGAAAACTATAGACCATTGTCACTAATTCATCACAATATAAACATTTCAACTAAAACTCTAGCAAAACAAGGTAGGAATAAACCCCCTAAGTATTCACCATGACCACATGGGATTTATGCTAGTGATTTGAACATGAGCCAAAATTAGGAAAATAATTTATGTAAATAAATACATTTAAAACAAACCAAATGATTATATGAAAAGAAAAAGGCTTTGACAAAATACAATGCTCAGTTATGCCAAAACCCCTAAAAAGTGTAGTATATGCATGGAAGGGACATTTTTAGTAGTAAATAAAAGGTAGCTTTATTTTCAATGGGGAAATATGAGGAGATTTTAAAATAAATACAAGGGTGATTAAAGATGAATCTTCTCCCCACTATTCTTTGGCAGTCCTAGAAATGCCTTAAGGGCTTAGTATAATGCCTGGTTTAAAAATGTTTATTGGTTGAATGATCTCTAAGCAAGAAAAACAAAGAAATTAAAGACAAATATTGGCAAAGAATAGGCAAAATTATCTCTATTAGTAGACAATGTAATTATTTATTTGGAAAACCCTAGAGAGTCAGCAAATAAACTAATCAAGATGATTAATAGCTTCAGTAAAGTACAAAAATAAATCTATAAAAGTTGGCAGCATTTCTATTTAGCAATAAAAAAAACTTTTGGAGGAAACATTTTTAAAATCCCATCCAAACTAATTACAAAAGGTATAAAGAACCTGATAGTCAATCTTCTAAGATTTCTAGATATGCAATGAATAAACATTCTTTAAATGAATAGTGCATTAACTAATGGGGTGGGATGCTTACTGCTAACAGATATGCTCTACCAACATAATAAAAATTATGATCCAACCTAAATTATTTTCCAGATTTAGTTTTATAACCAGCAAACTACTAAGAAGATACTTCAGAGAGGTAGATAAAGTAGTAACAAAAGTTATTTGGAGGAACTATTATTTAGAGATTCTAGAATATCCTAGAATCTCAAAAGAATAGATGGAATGGGGAGATAGGAATAATAATGAAAGGGGAATAATGTCTGCAGACCTTAAATCACATTTTAAGTCAGCGATCTTTAAAAAAAAAAAAAGTTATGCTAGTTTAAAAAACAACAACAAAAAAGAGAATAGGTGGAACAGACTAGATGAGCAAGAATCAGTTGCAGTATTCCAATGATTAATAAAACAAAAGATATAAACTGCCTAGGGAAGAACTCACCATTTGATAAGAACAACATGAAAAACTAGAAAACAATTTACCCAAAAAGTGGAGAGGGGCTTACATCAGCCTCTTACACTCTTTACTACAATGAGTTCCAAATGGATACTTAAATGTAAAAATATCACAGTGTCATCATCATCATCATCATCATTATCATCATGACTATTTATATTTATATTTATTTATATAGTGCTTACTATGTGCCAGGCACTGTGTTAAGTGATTTACAATTATTATGTCACTTGATCCTCACAACCTCACAACCTGAGAGGTAGGTACTATTTTACACTATATCTTATGTTATCTCTATTTTACATTGAGAAAACTGAGGCAGACAGAGAAGTTAGGTGACTTGCCCAGGGTCACACAGCTAGTAAGTGTCTGAAGCCCTATTTGAACTCAGGAAGATGAGTCTTCCTAACCCTAGACCTGACCCTTTATCCACTGCACCATCTAGCTGCCTGCTAGAGATCTGGAGGAGAATGGACAGTAGTATCCTTTACAAATCTGGCTAGGAAAAGAACTCTGAACCAAACAAGATCTGATTATCACAAATGATCATATGACCATAGCTCTAGAACTACAACCTTAGAGGCCATCTAGTCAGACTACCTCATTTTGCAGATGAGGAAACTGAGACCAAAGGAGGTTAAATTGCTTCCCAAAGTTACGTAGGTCATAAGTACCAAAGGTGTGATTTGAACTCAGATCATCTGACTCATTTGCCTCACTTTTCTTGTGCTGCTTCTGACTACATGTTATTGAAAAGCTTTTTCACACATCCAAAATCAATATATTAACAAAAATAAGAGGAAGATCTGGGAAGAATCTTTGCATCACACATCTCTGGTAATGGATTGATAATTCAGAAATATAGGAGATTAAAACAGACCTCTAAGAACAAGAGGCATTCCGCAATGGATTGTGCACAAATTGTTCTCAAGACAAAAATGGAAATTATTAACCCCTCCCCATGAAAGACTGCAGATCACTAACAATAAGAGAAGTAGATATTAAAACATCTCTAGTCTTCACCTCACACCCAACAAATTGGTGAAGATTACAAAAGATGGAAAGAACCAATTTGGAGTAGTTGAGGGGAAGTAGGCACGTGGCACTGTCAATGGAGTTGCAAAGTGGTGCAACCATTCTCGAAAACTATTTGGAGTTATGCAAAGATAGTCATTAAACTACTCATACCCTTTTATTTACTTATTCCACTGCTAAGCCTATACATGAAGGAGGTGAAAGACAGATAATAAAGTTTTCTCTACATGAAAACATTCACTGCAGCACTTGTCATAATAAAGAATTAGAACAAAGGATATATCTGTCAATTAGGGATGACTAAATAGACTGTAGCCTATGAAGATAATCAAATGAATATAACATCGTGTCATGTATAAATATACATATATGCATATATATATTTATGTATAATCAAATGAATATAACACCATGTCATGTATAAATATATATATGGATATATATATTTATGTATAATCAAATGAATATAATACCATGCCATAAGAAAGAATGAATAGAAATAATGCAGAGAATATGGGAAGAGCAATATGAACTGATGTAGAGTTGTGTTGCCAATCAAAATGGGCTCTTAGCACTCAGTTCAACCAAGTGCCCTTGAAGAGTTTGGCCTTTGTTTCCTTGATTAGCTTGGGAGTCCTTGGTGATCTCCTTACCTCCTAGGGAAGGCCTAGTTTACATGGATTTGAGTGGCATGTTTGGGACATCAGGGGCTTTTAGACCATGTGGGTTTAAGTGGCATCTTTGTGATGATTTTGGGTCACATGAGTGAGTCGTATTTGTGACTCACCCTTGACCCTGAAAAAGATATAAAACCAGGGGTTGGCTTTCTTGCCTCTGGGCCAGCCCTTGTTATGAGCTCCCGGGCTGAACTTAGATGTTGGTAACTATGAATTATATTTGGTCTGTCTGTCGATGTTTGTAATTTGTTTGTATTTGCTCTGAAGCTCAAGGTGCTGGCTTTTTCCCCTGAACTAAGTGAATGGTATTTGTATGCCGGATTAAAGTAAGCTTGTTAACCCCTTTACGTTGCTTTTCTTAGTAAAGCAGATCAAAAGAACCTATGCTGGCAGCATTCTTGTTGTTGGGCTTGTGTTGGTCTTTCACCCCCACAGCAGCTGCTAGCTGGACTGTTGAAACAAGAGTGAAATAAATAGAACCAGGAAACCCATAAATAACTACCACAATGTAAATGGGAATTTCGTTAAAATGCTAGGTCCTGTAAAACAACTGAGAAAAGTATGTTAGTTTTGAGTTGTTTTAATTGTGCCTGATTCTTCGTGACCCCATATGGGGTTTTCTTGGCATAGATATTGTTAGCAGTTTGTCATTTCCTCCTCCAGCTTATTTTACAGATGAGGAAAGTGAGGCAAACAGGTTAAGTGACTTGCCCAGGGTCACACAGCCAGATTTGAACTCAGGAAGAAGAGTCTTTCTGACTTCAAGCTCAGTGCTCTATCCATTGTGCCATTCCTGAGAAAACACACCTTCCTCTTTTCTTCCTTGTCGAAGCGGGGATTTAGGGGTATGTACTACAGCACATATTTTTTTGTGGTGACAAATCTCTATTTTTAGTCTTTTTTACAAAATAAAGTCTGCCAGGGGAGGGAGAAGGAGAAATACATTTGAAAATGAATGTGATATTTTAAAAAATTATCAGCTTTTTAAAAAGAAAGAAAATGAAAGGGATAAGTCACTTCTAGCCACATAGTAGTGGAAATAATAATAGCTGACACTTATTACGTTGGTACTTACAAGTTTCTTTCTTTTGGCAAGGTAGTCAGGATTAAGTGACTTGTCCAGTGTCATAGAACTAGTGTCTGAGGCCAGATTTGAACTCAGGTCCTCCTGACTCCAAGGATGGTGCTCTACCCACTGCACCACCTAGCTGCCCCAGTACTTACAAGTTTTACAAAATATTTTCCATACATCATCTCATTTGAGCCTTACAGCAACCAAGAAAGCAAAGTATAAGTAATCTTATCCCCATTTTACAGATGAGGAAACAGATCAGGGCAAATAAGGGATTTGCCCACAATCTTAATACTAGTTGATGTCAGAAATGGCATTTTAACTCAGAACAATCTTGACTACTAAACAAATCTCTCTTCCAATATTATAGTCAGATAATTTTTATTTGAGTCTTGCCTCTGCCACAGTAGCTACTTTACCCTGCCAGGACTCAGTATCCTTATCTGTAAAATGAAAGGGTAAAGCTAGTTGATCTAAGTTCCCTTCGGTCTCAGACATTTATGATTCTATGTTGCTGTTTAATTGTATTCAGTCATATCCTACCCTTTGTGACTCCATTTGGGGTTTTCTTGAGAGAGATACTGGAGTGGTTTGCCATTTCCTTCTCCAGCTCATTTGACAGATGAGGATCAGAGGCAAACAGGGTTAAGTGACTTGCCCAGAGTCACACAGCTAGTAAGTGTCTGAGGCTGTATTTGAAGTCAGGGAGATGAGTCTCCTGATTCTAAGCCCAGCAGTCTGTCCATTGTGCCACCTGATTATATGAGACACACTAAAACTAAATCATTTCCTTTTCTCAAAATCATTCTGAATGAGAATGACCATCAACATAACCCCAACCAAAGACAAGGGCAAAACTCTGCTGATGCTCAGTGGAGAAAAAAACCAGGAATGTATATCTTAGTCCTGCAAAGTCAACTCGAACTTCATCCCATGGAAGCATTCCAGAAAACAGAGTGAGATGTCTCAGACTCCACTGATGCATAGACATTAAACAGTCTTTAGCCCAGTGGTTCAGATTTGTCATATCCCAGAAATTCATTCCATTCCCAAGTCTAATCCATCTTTACAACGGTCCCCTGCTCAATTTAGCCCACGAGGACTTATTTCTAACTACTACTGTTTCTACTAGCCCAGACTTAGCAGCTTCTTGCCTGGAAAACAAACACCAACTACAACAAAAAAAGGATCGATGTTGCTCTTGTCACAGTTACTAACTGATGCTAAGTTGTAGTAGGGCCTCCAAAATTGTAGCTTCAGGGGCTTCTCACTGCTCAAGCTTGCCCTTATTCCAGAAACGATATAAAAAGCTCCCCTCCCAGAGCCAATTCTAATCTCTAGTCTTCAGAGAACTACTCCTGCCTTCTTGCCATCTTTTTATTTTCTTCTAAATCCCAAAAGAAATCCAGTTTTGCTTCCCTGAAGCAGGCTGAATGCTAAGAAAATCAGATTGCAGAATTAACATTCAAGGCTTCACAGAGCTCTATTTGGTTCCTGTTTCAGGCATTTAATAACCACTGCCACAGATATTTCCCAGAGATAAAAAAACAACCTTTCCTATCTCTCACTTCCCCAAAGGCACCATAGCACCCCAACACAATGACTAAGTAATTTCACAACAGGTGGTCTCAAGAGAACATAACAAATTCAATAATTATTGGTAATAATTTGCAAGTCATAGGCAATTTGACAACTGTAACTTAGAACTACTAAACAGCACCCCAGAGGCTAATTCTAGAGTCAGGGTGGCTGTATATGTGTAGGGAGCTTAGGAAGCCAACTAATTCACTGCCCCTTCTGCTCCCAGTCCTTGATGCCAAGCATACCAGACAACAAATATTAGGGCCCTATTAAAAACGGATATAGTGAAGACCTCACTTTGCCATGAAAGGATTTCTCCTTTTGATTGCTAGAACTATGAATCTCCAGCTTTCCACCGATATAGAACTGAGGATCTAAAGGTCCAGGAGCGGTTCCTTTTTTATTTATTCAATTTATTTGTTCAAACATAAGTGTCGGACCTTCTACAAATAGAATGCTGTCCCCAAGTTCATGCATGAAAAACATGGACTAATAGAGAGAGCACTAGACCTTCCAAAGGCAGAAAGACCTAACCTCTCTCAGACCCATGCTTCCCTATGTAATCTTGGGCAAATCTCTTAACCTCTCTCTCAGCCCCAGTTTCCTCAGGAGTAAATTGGAGATAATTTGTTGATGTTTAGTCATTTCAGCCGTATTTGACTCTCCATGATCCCATTTGGGGTTTTCTTGGCAAGTTGATGTGAGGATCAAGTGAGATAATATACGTAGAGCACTTTGCAGACCTTCGATATGAATGTCCATATTCCACTCTATCTCATAATCACACTCATTGTCACATACGATTCCTTCATTTCCAAAGGTCAATGGCAAGATTAGAGGGTTTTTTTAGTTGTTTTTCAGTTGTCCATTTCTTTATGACTCTGGGATTTTCTTGGCAAAGATACTGGAGTGGTTTGCCATTTCCTTCTCCAGTTCATTTAACCTATGAGGAAACTGAGGCAAACAGGATTAAGTGACTTGCTTAAGGTCCCATAGCTAGTGTCTTAGGCCAGATTTGAACTCAGGTTTTCCCGACTCCAGGCCTGGAGCTCTATCCACTTTTTCACCTAGCTGCCCATCAGTAGTTGTGAGAGACTGGCAATAATAAGTGGAACTTCTAGTCCGACTGAGGAAGAATTATTTCTTCCAAGATTGAACTGAAACTTCCTCTCTTAGCAAATCTGTCAATGTGACACTGTCACATATCTGCCTCAGGTAGGAAATAAAGGAGGACTGGTGTCTAAATCAGAGCTCACCCACATCATGTAATGAAAAGGTAAACGCTGCTTTATTTCAAGAAAATACGCACTGCCCCATATGCTCAGAAAATACCGAACCAGCTCCTAGCAAAATATTCATGGGGTCTCATATGATTAACAGGTACTCTGGGCAAGGGGTGATTTAAGAAATTGAGTGAATTAATAGTTTGCTTTGGTGAGGTTCAATAAAAACCTGTGTGCTATTAAAAACAGAGCATTGAGACATATTAAAATGCATCTTATTAGTCAGGCAAATCTGAGCCCTGTGGGGGGAAAAAATGAGCTTCATTTACTGATCAGAGAGAAGTGCACCTTCAGTCAGTAAAGCTACTTGTAAAATGACCGTGTTTGACAAGCCACAGAAGAATGGCCCTTGCGTGGGAAAAAAAAAAGAAGAAAAAGAAGAGAAGATTGGGCCTTTTTAAAAGCAAGTATCACTCACCTGCTCCTTGCCTAACTTCTTTTGTAGCCTTGTTTGCCACTGGACAGCTTGCATGACAATGGCCTCCCACCTTCTTTCAAGGTTCACAATGATCAGCTGCATGGGTTGGTGATCAGCGTTCAGATTGCAGGTCTCCTGGTCATCTAAGAGGTGCTGGCATAGGCGGAGGACTGAGGCCACCCCACGCCGGCGTTGCTTGATTTCACTACACAGAGACTGCAATAAACAGAGGAATACATGGATGTCAGTAATGCCATGTGCCTTCAAACTTTCCATTAACTGCTAATCTCTTATTTCCTTGCATTTTATCTTCTTCAGCTACACTCATCATTTCCAATCATAATGAACAACAGAATAATGAGGCCAAAACACACCTGTGGCTTCCTTTCCATCAGGGTTTCTTTTATCATCCCAAGCATTTTATTTTATGCATTTAAAAACATTACTCTGAAGAGGGGTCCATAGGCTTCTCCAGAATGCCATGTCAAAAGGGGTCCACAACATGAAAAAAGGTTAAGAACCCCCTTGCTTTAGATGAATATCTGGTGTTGCCAGCTAATGCTAAGAGAACATTCTCCCCCGCCCAACCCACACCCCCTCCTTTCATCACCTTCTCCACTGGGTTATGTACCTGAAAGCTAGCCTATTCCCCTTTGAGACTTAGTCATTTAACATTTTCAAATTGAATTAAAGAAACCTTTCAAGAAACATATATGTCAAGCGCACAGCCTGGCCCAATTTGATTCAATCCCCCTGGAAACCTGAAATGAGGGGAAAAGTCCTACAGAAGGCAATTAGACACCATTAAAGGAAGTAGCTCTGTCATTAAATGCTTTGGGGCAAGAAGGTTTGGAGGTTTTTGATATGCTTGAAAGAAGTTAAAGGAAACTAAAAGCTATTCAAAATATAAAACCTCTTTTCTGAGGGGAAAAAAACCAGATAACTGAGCTATTCCTGTTCTTTCTAAACTTGATTTTAAAAAAATGAAAAACAGAAATTAAGGTATCAGCTTATTACATCACTTTGTTTAAAATAAAAAGTTACATATACCCAAATAGACACATTGAGGCAATTTAGAAGGGATATAAAATCATTGAAACAACATTTTGCCTCTCCCGCCCAGCCCCCCCAGGAAGTTTTTATATTGCTGCAGTGACCCTAGGCTGAAATGACTCTAGTAAAAATACTGGGTACACATGTCTAAAAATGCTCTATCTTTTCTTTGCCTACGGATAATGCGTAAGTGATAGTCTAATTCAGAGCCTTCAAGAAAAATGATGATTATATCCACCAACATCACAGAATTACTAATCTCTTTCGACTGGCACAATTGGACTGTTCTAACAGTTAACAGATTGCTTATTAATCAATGAGGGTAAACAAGACAATGCAATTTCATTTAGAGAGAGAGTTTTAATGCCTAAAAGTGTTTGTGTTCAAAATGTTAATCCAGATCAGGCTTCATTAGAAGAAGTCTTAAAATGATGAAGTGCGTTTCATTGAAATGTACAAGGAGTAGTAGTAGATCAGCAGGTGGACATTTCATACAGATGTTCCATTTATTGATATAATGCATTCTATAGCCATGTAAATTACCCTAACTCAGTAATAGCCAGAATTCTATTATTTCTGTAATGAGAGAACCCTGTACCTTTAATATTTCTGAATTTTAAATAAGGTGAATGACAAATTCCCAAACCTCTATTTATGGCAAAATATGACCAGGAATTTTATTATTCAATTTATACCAGTGCTGCATTTTCACATATGTTTCCTGAATTTACCCTTATTTATTTTCCTAGGGTTCATTACTATTTCCCTACATAGCTCCTGGTATAAACCATCAGGTGTGACATATTTCTTTTCTTATGCTATTCATTAGTCTAATATTAGATGATGAGAAGCCCCTCCACCCTGCCCAGAACTACACAGCAATAATATTGAGGATCTGATTTACCACAAAAACAAAGACCCTTGGAGAGGTAAAAAGTTATCCTACTGGCAACCTGCTGTGCTGTCCCTAATTGTTCTATTTGCCGTGGGCACTTAAATGAAACCTAATTTCTTAATTTGTAGCACTGAAGAATGATTTTACAGCAACTGGACTTAATTTGAGGGATAGTTTTACAAATTTTTGAATAGTGATACATGTTGAGTTGTTGACTCTTTGTAATCCCTTTTAGGCATTTTCTTGGCAATGATACTGGAGTGGTTTGGCCATTTCCTTCTCCAGATCATTTTACGCAAATAGGATTAAGTGACTTGCCCAGGGTCATGCAGCTAGTAAGTGTCTGAAGCTAGATTTGAATTCATGAAGATGAGTCTTCCTGATTCCAAGCCCAGTGCTCTATCCCCTGGGCTACCTGGCTTCTCAAATAATGAGGTTTTTGCATTTTAAAAAGAAATCTGAAGTTTTTTTTTTCTTTCTCTATGGGGAGAAGGGGCAGGGAGCAAGTTTAGATAAAAAGGGGGATGAGATGGGGGCAGTGGTCTATGCATGAGGTATTGCTTTTGTAAAATTGACTTTGAAGCTGAATGGAGTTAAAATTAGACTACCAAAGGTGAGAATCAACACAATATTTCATAGTCAAATTAACAAGGGCCTTATAGAATTAATAAAGGATACTATACTAGGTAAGATTTAGAAAGATCCTACTGGCAGATTTTTTTTTACCAGTTCTGAAACAAGACGCAAGATTAGTTAGGTGGTAAAAAACCTTCTTAAAGGTCATTGAACATGTGGGGATTTTAAAGGGAATCAGAATGACCACCCATGTTGTCACCATGATATTTTAGAGTATATCAACATCATCTTTAGCATGTTGTTATTGTTCAGTCATTCACTTGTGTCCGACTCTTTGTGGCCCCGTGGACCACAGCATGCCAACGCTATCTGTAGAGTTTTCTTGGCAAAGATATTGGAGTGGTTTGCCATTTCCTTTTCCAGTGGATTAAGGCAAACAGAAGTTGGGTGACTTGCCCAAGGTCACACAGCTAGTAAGCATTTAAAGCCAGATTTGAACACAGGTCTTCCTGACTCCAGGTACAGGGCTCTATGCATTGAGTCATCTAGCTGCCTTATTCTCTAGCATGAGGTAGGTTAAATGGAGAGATTAATACAAAAATTATAAACAAAACAAAACCCCAGTTACTGTTTACATATAGAATCTGGTTTTTAGGTGTTTTTAAAAATTTCAAACATGCCAAGGGTTTGGTATATACTCAGGATTAATAATCCCTTACCTCATGTTAGAAAACAAAGTCATTGCTTAAACACAGGAAAATCCCAAAGAGAATTTTATCTGGTCAACATATTGCCCCCCCCCCCCCCCCAGTAATGTGAAGATAGCTCATCTGAAAGTATCTAGGATATCATCATTGATAAAGTAACTCTCTTCTACATAATGGGGTTTCTATGACAACTATTAAAATATTTATTTGTAATCATAAACAGATACCCAAGGATACCAGCATATCTAGGCTATGACACCTCTCAGAAATACTTATTTAGGACTATTTCCATGATAAAATATGGATATCAAAATGTCAAAATACAACTATATAAAACAATTCATTGCAATTATCTCTGATTTATTTTGAAAACAAAATATTCTTAAATAGGGATTCAAACATACACCTATGCTAATCGTGTAGCAGAGAAATGTCAGGCAAATGTACGAAACAACTTTTTTACTTATCTGATAAGCTCTTGATTTTCCCCTACCCTCACTCCAGGCATAATTACATAATAAAATAGGAAAAGGGGAAAGCATCAAAACTACCCACTGTCTCCTACTGCCTACTGAGGAGTTGGTTGGACTTTCTGATGAGCTGATAGAAAGTAATGATGGATTGCCAACTATGCAGGCTGTCTGACTAACCTGAAAGCTGGGTTGATATGTATGTTTAAGAATCTTCAGACAACTGATAGATATTTCTGTGATCCATATTCTAGCATGGTGTGTTCTTCGTATAGTATTGTGATGTGGGGATGGTCTGTTTTTGTTCATGTGCCTAATATACTTGGTCATTGTATGTGACCTACGTATACTAAGTAATATGCATGGCATGAGACATATTTTAGCTGCAAATATCAAATTTGTTTTACATTTTATAGATGTTGTATACCAGGCATCTATTCTGAACCTGTCTGTGATAGACACAATAACTATGCGGAATGCTAGCTTTCTACCTACCATTCCCACCAATGTCGAGCATATATTTGAAAGACTGTACCCTAGGTTTAGTAAATGCCTTTGCTTTCAATTAAATGTGTTTGCTGACTAAACATTGAAAGTGGTAGGAGCTCATGAGCCATAATTTTAGACCCAGGGACCACAAAAGTGCATTGAACCTAGGGTAGTTGTCCACGAGGTGATCCAGCCCATAAGTGAGAGTTGATAGAACAGGCCTAGGAGGGCTGGTATGTCATCAAGTATGGACAACCATGTCCAGAGATGGACCAGATACACAGCAAGAGTAAAGGATAAATGATGCATGGACAGCGCTCTTGGCTTCACTGGAATTTACCCAATGTAAAGAGAATGCAAAGGAGTTCCTTGCAATTTGCGACACCACCCTAGAAGCAATCTTATAAAAGGACCTAAAAGAGAAACCACACAGGATAAACTTCAATCTGTATCTTTGGGAGGAATACTCACATTGATGAATCTACAGATCCATGAAATATAACAACATTATGAGAATGTTGTCAGTGTTCACACTGATAAACTATGCATCTTATTTTCAGTTTGGTATAACGATGTGTAAGTTTGTTTTGGGCTCATTCTAACTGCTTTTATCAATCTTTTGGGAATACATAACATCTGTTACAGATGAGCCAATGGAGGACTCTGAGTTTTGCTCCTGATTAATTGCCAGCATCATTTTTGCCATAGACTTCGCTTTTTAACACTAAGGAGAAACCCAAAGACTGCTTATAGATATGTTAGACTAAATAAATGACTATGGAAATCCTAGATAACCTTGGTTTCCCCCGCATTTTGAGGTATCTTTGAGTTTACCTATTTTTTTTTAATTGAGAATATTAGCATTTTAATTGCTTAGTAAAAGATTGTGTTTTTCTCCCATATGATAGTGTGGGATAATATTTTTTGAGTTTGCTTGTGGACTAGTGGGTAGAACCCTTGTAGAAGATTATTAAGAAGACAGGGACAAGAATCTCAATACAGGAAAAGATGTAGAGAGGTTGCTATTTGCCTCAGAATCATAGAATTACAGATTTAGACAAGGTAAAAACCGACCCCCTCATTTTGCAGAGAGTAGTTAAATGAGACAACTGGATGGGTGCTGTAGATAGAGCACTGGGCTTGTGGTCAAGAAGAAGTGCTTCAGACACTGGGCATGTAATCCTGGGAAATCTCAGTCCACCTCAGTTTTCTCAGCAATAAAATGTCGTGTCCGACTCTTTCTGACCTCACTTGGAGTTTTCTTGCCAAAGATACTGGAATGATTTGGCATTTCCTTCTCTAGCCATTTTACAGATGAGGAAACTGAGGCAAACAGGGTTAAATGACTTACCCAAGGTCACACAGCTAGTAAAGGTCTGAGGGCAGATTTGAACTCAGGAAGATCAGTCTTCCTAACTCTAGACCCAGCAACCTATCCACTGTACCACCCAGCTTCCCCCATCAATAAAATGGGGATAACAAAATTATTGTGAGGATCCAATGAAATAATGTAAAGTTCTTTGAAAAAAAACTTAAAATTATACTTCAATGCCATCATCATCATCATCACCACCACTACCACTATCAGCAGCATCTATTATTTTTACCCAGCATCACACAAATAAGTGGAAGAGTCAGGATTTGAACCCAAGACTTCTTGACTTCAAGTCCAGTGCCCTATATCTGACATTTATTTCAGGTTAAAAATCACTTTTACTGAATTCCCTGGCTCACAGATTAAGTGATTTGTTTAAGGTCACATAACTAGTAAGTGGTGGGAGTAGGGTTCAAACACAGCTTTTGTGACTGTATGTCTGCTGCTCAGTTTATTGCACCATGCTGCCTCTCCACACTAATTAAATCGTGGATCCATCAAAATACCAACGTATTTAAGGGCCAGACTCCAGAGACTAACGGAGGAATTTCATTTGCAGATGGGATAATTAGCAATTGGATAACAAGTGTAGTTGGCCAGATACTTTTCTTTGTGCAGTTCACTGAGAACAATTTCTTATAGAAAGCTGTACAGACCAATTTAAATTGATATTTCCAATTCCTATTTTCATCATTTGTAGAGCTGAGTCTTTCAGAACATTGAACAATTCGATTTTTAATTTTCAAACCACTGATGGAGAATAATAAAAGTTGCAAAGTTAGAAATATCACACTTGGCTGACACCCATGAGAAGATATCATTTCCAAAGATCCCTAATGGATTAAGTAGAAATAATAAAAATGTGGCCTAATATAGTCCCAAATTTGGACATTTGAGTCCTCCTCCACTTAATGGGCTCTGCAGTTTATTGGTCTTAATTTGAGGGTTTTCTTATGTCATTATCAAAATTATGCTGTTGAAATGCTAAAACAGTGAATTCTGAGAATGCCAAGGGAAAAAAGACATGTGGGAATATTTAAACTATCATTTTATCTCAAGCACGCAAAATATAATGCTCCCTGACCCCTTTCTGACTTTATTTCGTTGGCTTCTTCCCTGAGCATGATGGCAGGGTTCATGCCTGCTTGTGTAACCAAGCTGGGAGATTTAACCCTTTTTTCCTGCTTTCCAGACAAGATAGCCATCTATAGCCTGGACTGAAATTGTTCTGAATCTAAACACCAAAGTGAACCTGACAGTTGTAAAACCTTCTAATAGAGAGTTGGAGAAGGAAGTGGCAAACCACTCTAGTACCTTTGCCAAGAAAACCCCACAGATAATTGGTCCATGGGGGTCACAAAGAGTCAGACATGACTGAACAACTGAATGATAACAACGGCCTCTCTGACTGCTAAGCTACTGGAGGACACTGAAGGCTAGACTGCTAAGAGTTTTATCAAGAACTAAAAATCAATAATACTAATAATTAGTATTTATATAAGCATTTTAAATAACTTATCTTATTTGATCCTCCCAACAACCCTGGGAAGTAGGTGCTATTATTATCCTTATTTTATAGATGAGGAAACTGAGGCAGAGGTTAAATGACTTTTCCAGGGTCATATAGCTAGACAGGCAGCCATTTAACTCGAGTCTTCCTGGTCCCAAGGCCAGGGTTCTATCAACTGTACTTCCCTTTCGGCTTACATAAGATCATGGAACTTGGAATCACAGAACCTCACTTTTAATCTCAGCTCTGAAACTTTGTAGCCACAGAAATTACTATTTGAATTTAGTTGTCATTATTGTTGATACTGCTTGGCAGTTGTCACAGTGTTATTAAATGATTCATGTACCATGTAGCTCTTTGCTGATGCTATACAAATTTTGGTCCCTGGGAAGTCAATAAAAGACCACACAAACAAGGGCTCATACTTTACTCTTTCTTTGTTATCCTTACTCTTTTTTTTTCTTTTTTGCAAAGCCCCTCCCATCTCCTCCATATATGCCCTGGGCGAGTTCCTCCATTTGCAGGCTGCTGGGATCTTCAAAAGCTTCTTGACAAATAGTTTATACTTCTATTCCTCTCTTGAAATCTTCTATCATTTAGATAATTTTCAATTTTGTTCATCTTTCCCGTAATGTCTAAGGAACATCAATTCAATTCTGTCTTCACTATCAGAATTCACATTTATTCCTTGTCTCCCAAGTCTCTCTTCTTTCCAATTAGCACAAAATATCAAATCTCTCTGGACTGACAATTCCATCACTTCCCTTTTCAAGTGTCTCCAAATAAAATGTCAATTCCAAACAGCAATTCTAACCCTCAATTCTACTACAATTTATCACCTCTTACTCTCTGACTACATTTCATCTCCATCCCATATTTCTCATTCCCTTAGCTAAATTTATACATACATATATAAGTATGCATATATATATATATATATATACACCCACACATGTACATGTAAGTGTATACTCCTGCTATTTTTTCATCTTTTTCTGCCAGTGAAATTCTGGTAACATTAAAGTTCCCTCATGTTTAACGGTATTTTCACTTATTTGGTATAACAGTTTGATGAAACGGAATCTTATTTGGAAGGATTTTATTCCCTTTTGTCTTCATTACTGCCATTTTTATTGATGAAGATTTATTCATCTGTAATTAATCTGTACCTTAACTGTGTGGTACACTTTATAAGCAAGTTAAACAGACTCTGTCCCTACTTTCAAGGAGTTTCTGTACTGAAATAACAAAACCATGTATCACAGAGAAGTGTGAGTGAAAGCAGAACAGATGTACAAGAAATCAGGGGCAAGGAAAATTATACTCTGACAAAATTTTACCATATGTGGAATTAGACCACATCCACAAAGGACAAGAAAGTCAGGAAGCTGAGCCCTGGCACTGGATTTACCAAATGATTGTATTTAGCTCAGCAGGTGGGGAACCTGCTGCCTCGAGGCCACATGTGGCCCTCTAGGGTCTCAAGTGCAGCCCTTTGACTGAATCCAAACTTCACATAACAAATCTCCTTAACAAAAGGATTTTTTCCATACAACTTGGACTCAGTCAAAAGACCGCACCTGAGGACTTAGAAGGTCACACGTGGCCTCGAGGCAGCAGGTTGCCCACCCCTGGTTTAGCTGGTTAGTTTATCATGGCATTGGTTCACGTAGGCAGGACCAGTAAAATTTATGGAGATATGTATTTTATCCAAAAAGGAGTACCAATGACACATTTTGAGAGGAATGATCTGGTGGGAAAAGTGCTGACCTTTGGGTCAGGCAGACAATTTTGAATCCTGACTAGCTGTGTGACAATGAGCAAGTCATTGAACTTTTCTGAGCCTCAGTTTCTTCGTCAGCCATGAAATGAGGAGAACAATAGCTCCTACTTCCCAAGGCTGTTGTGAGACTCAAAACTAGAGAACATACATGAAATGCTTCTTTGCAAACTTTAAAGTTCCATATAAATATCAGTTATTAGTACCGCTTTTGTGTTATTGTTGCTATTGTATTCTTGTTGTAAATCTCATGCATGTAAATCTCAGTCCAAATAAGAACAATCCTGGGACAAGTTACTATTCTACAACTATCCTTTTTATATTTAATAATAATCAGACATCTGCATGAATGGATAGAATATCTGCTTGTCTTCATTAAATAAAAATATTGGGAAGTTAGCTTATCCTCTGTGGGCTCCCCAAAAGCATCCTTGATGTAAGTCTCGTAGCAGACAGAACAGAGGCAATATCCAGCAGATCCTATACCCACAAGATTTTTAGCTCTTCTTCTAGTTCTCTAGGTTTTGAAAAATTTTTTGTTTGCTATTGTGAGTGGTAGATATGGCAACGTCTATTAAAATGTTCTCATGGATTGATAACATGCTCAAGAGATTGTGAGCAACAGTTCAGTCTATGATAATGGTTTGGTTTCAATACAGTTAATTGGTTGAGTTCTCCAGGATATTTTGAGGTCTGTATTTTTATTATCTCCACTTCTTGTTCATCAGTCCATGAGAGAAAAAGGAAGCTTCTGACATAGAATTCTAGCCTCCAGGTCATGTCTTGCTGGGTATTTGGTAGGCACTAAATTTTTACATTAAGTGTTGCACAGTTCCTATCATTTCCACATACAACCTCAATGACTAAGTCTAGGCTTCTTTAAGATAAGCCTTCTGTAATTTTTGGTACCAGTAATTTGGTCCTGAATGCAGTCATAAAGCCTTCCTTTTCCACAAACAAATCCACATGACTCAGTTCAGTGCTTCCGTGTTGATAAGTTGCTGGCTGAGTTCATGAGGATGTCACCTATGGACTGTCTTTTGATTCCATTCTTAGATATAAACCATCCAATAGTCTCAATCTGGAGGTAGACTACTTTCTGTTGCATTTCACAAATCTAATGACATGTCCCTGTTATCAGCCTGGACTGATGAAGTGATAGTGAAGTGGTGTGTGCTAGTTCAAAAGGTACTTCTGTAGATTTGTTTTTACCTGTTTATCATATGCTCTAAGAATATATATCAAACTTGTTCATCCTTTATTATTAATTTTTTAATTAAAAATTTTTTAGAGCTGCCATAGAGTGATTGGCATTTTGTTTCATTAATATTGTACAGATTTTTTAAAGATATTTTTCCAAGTCTGTGATGATCCATTTTAGAGTTCTAAAAATGTACAGTAAAACTGGCAGTATGTATGTATCAATTGCACTAAATATGTTCTTTCAGGATACCAGAAGGTCTCTTAACGTATATAGCCACGGCCTTCTCTTTGCTATCTTCATGTATTAGAGTGTCCTAGTGAAGGAATCCAAGGTATTTGTAGGCATAACCTTTACCTATTGGTTCAATGTAACCTTCCAGATTCAATCATGAAGTTTTGGGTCTCTATATCTCCTTAGTGTACATTAAGAACTGCATTCTTATCGAGTCTAAAGGACATTTTGATTTCATTGGAGAACGAGATTCCACCAGATGACAGAGCTATTTAATGGTTTTTTTTATGGAGACATAAATCTTGATGTCATCCATACACATGAAATGATTAATCTAATATTTTGGTTAGACTCTTTTATTTGAAAGCTGCATTTAGTTCTACTTAGGAGGAATGATAATAGATTTAAGGCTGGGTGGAACCATAATGGGCTTAAATTATTTCCTAGAAAAATACCACATTTTATATAAATTGTTCTTGACATTATTATATTGGTGACATGTACCAAATAGAAAACAAAACTCCGGGTAGAGACCAAATATTCTACAGTTCTTGCTATATTTAGGTATGTTCCATATACTTACAATACATTAATAAGCCATGAGTGTGGAACTGAATCAAATATTGAGTAAAAGTTATGAGACCTTTGTGAAGCTTGTTTGATAATTATTGAATCTATAATAAGTTGCTTTTTACCTTCTGGGACTTCATGACCCAAACTTTTCAATCCTCCTACAATATACTGTTTCCTTATAAGTGTTTTTTAGAATTTTTTTTGGGGGGGGATATAAGCCATTGAGTGCTTTATATAAATTACATGATCATATAATTGGCCTATGTTAGCTGGAGTTCTCATCTTTTCATCACAGATATGTGGTACCCTCTGTTAAAAAACATGAGATCAGGCTTGTATCTGTTAGCAAGATGCTAAAATGCTTTTCTAGTAATAAATTTGCCACTGTGAAGAATCTGAATTATGGATCTTACAGAAAAGCTTAGAGGTTCACTTGGTCCTCTTGCTATAACTATTCCATCATTTACTACGTTAATGATATACAAGTTTTCATCTGATCCAAATTGTATTTTCATTGCGTTGGATCTATATAGAAGAGAGCATTGGAAAACGGTCACATTCCCCTTCTTCAGGGATTCTCTTTTGCCTCTGATTTATCTGTAAAGCCTCTGTAGTACAGTTTCTGATTGATGATAAATTGTTTATGCTGTTCTTTGTTCTGATTTGACTCCTTGTGTTGCTTTAACTTTTAATAGGGCAATCTAGCTTTTAAGTTTTCTACTGTGTATTCTAGCTACTCTCCTAGGCTGGAAGTCCAGCAGCTATTTGCAGAAACCACATTGTTGATCAATATGGAAGCTTAGATTTGTTCTGTTTCCAGTTCACCCTTCTTTTGGCAGTCTGGTAGCCTCCACTCCCAGGGATTCACCATAATGGTCCTAAACTTAATACAGAAATCCAATTGATCAGCTTTAGCCTTATTGCATCCCAAAATGCCAGAGCTTAAGGGATCCAGCCTAAGCCTCCCTAGTAGCAAATATTTCAGGGGTGTACCACCATGCTCACTGATATTAATACACTTTCAGTATTTTTCCACAGATTTTTACTAGATCTTTCAAATCACTTTTGCCATGATGGTGCTTGACATTTGTCCTTAGGAATATTCCTTGACAACTCTACATTTCCTCTCATGGTTCTTACCATGGCAGCAGCTGCTGCATGTGCTACTATATGCAGGTTCTGAAGTGTTTGGATACTTTCCATGAAATAACGTGAAAGAATACATTCATGATGCTTATAGCAGATACTAGTTTTTTTTAATTACTTTATATTGATATAACTATTCTGCTTTTTGGATTCACACCAGCAAACTCAAAAAAAGGCTTTTTAGAACTCCAGTCTAAGTATGCCCATCTCTTCTTCAAAACCATTTGAGATATTGGTGCTGTTTCTGTCATTCATTTAGTGATTAGGTATAATTTCTAATGGTCATATTAAGTAAACATGTTCAATAACAGGGTCTTCACTATTTTCCTCCTCCAATTTTAGTAGTTCATGGATTTCATTTCCTATTTTATCTAATTTAGGCTTAAGGATAGGATTTGATTTTGTTTTGTTTTGTGATTTTCTTGCCTTGTTTGGAAATACAATACCGTGTGACTAGAAGTTGATAGTACTTCTAGTCAACTACTGATAAAAAGCAGCAGGAAGCTCTTGCCTATACCTGGTAAGGTCTGTTTCCAATTTTGGTATCATATATCCCCAGCAAATAAGGAAAGTATTCGTGTCTTCAATCCATTTCATGCGTATTTGTGTTCCTGCTTTGTCATTGCGATCTGCATTAAAGAATTTCTAGCAGATGAAATGTTGGTATTTCTGGTTTCTTCCAATGTAGTTTACTTTTGTAAGGTATCAGAACATGGCGGGGGTGGGAGGGCGAGAGGAAGGATTCCATTCATTTTGCCTTCCATTGTGTAAAAATGATTATCCTGATGGTTCCAAGTAGAGCCAAAATGCAATATTCTACTATCCCATTTATTTCTTAGATTCTTAAGAGCATTTTCATCACATTGGCTGGAGTGATAGTCCAATCAGTGGTATCATTAGAACCCAAATGGCCAGTGTTGAAGGGTTCCTTCTAGGCCTTCCCCTCTACCAGAGCAGTCTCAGGGCACATTGAATTCTCAATGGATAGCCCCCTGGTTGGCATCTCCTCATTTGGCCATTGTCTCTTTCCCCAAGGATATAAATAATGGATTGGGGTTTGAGGTAGTTGTTATTATAGATCGATAGATTGATTATATTAAGATTTCATATTATACAATCATTAATTATATATTATAAATGTTTGTACTCATACTGCATTATTGGCCAACTACCATGCTGGATACCACGGAGAAGAGACTGTACAAAATAAGTCAGCTCTGGAATATTTTTAGAATATAGTTGCAGAGATGAGGCTTGCATACCCAGAGCAATAGAAAACAATTTAAGCATGTATAGAAGAAGTGATACATTGAATGGTATATGCTATAAATGTTGGGAGAATTCTAAAGAAAGGAAAGGTCAGTGTGGATTGGAACAGTCAGAGAAAGCTTTAAGGTACAAATGAAAATTGAACTGGGTCATGAATTTTTAGTATCTATATAGGTAGAGAGGAAGTATACCTGGAGGTAGTTCTCTGGCCTCTACCTACCTAGGAGTCTGAATGAGCCAGCTTGAACTGGCTCATAACAGCTGATTGTTAAATTTTTGGTGTAAGCATTTACATCTTGGACATCAGCAAATGCTACAAATTATGGCTTGATTTATTGTTTTGTTGATTCTCTAGACTTAAGAAGGCAAAATTAAGAAAAGATTGATATTACTTTTTATACTTAGAACTGTGTCATACAGAAATATATATATATACATATACATACGTATATGTATATGTATATATATATATATATATATATATATATATATATATATTTCAGAGTGTCATTTACTAGTACAACCCTGTCCCACACCAATGGAGGTCTTTAAGCAGAGAGAGGTCAGATGGTCACTTGTCAGGAATGTTGTTGAGATGACTCCTTTTTAAGTATGTAGTGGAAGAGGCAACCTCTGGAGTCCCTTTGAAGTCTTGAGATTCTATGATTCTGTGAAAGCAATCCTGAGGTTGCGTTTGGGGGAAAAAACCAGAATGATGGTCCATAAAACATATCTATCGTACATTTTAGAAACAGGGTAAAAGTTCAATTAGATGATCAGAATAATGATAATGATGATAATAGTAATGACAGCAGCAAGTTCAGATGTGAAAGCAAAAAAAAATAAAGAGCCATAAAGTACCTAGCTGCAGCAGTTTAGCCAAAATTATGTATATAAAGCTATGTCTGACTCACGCCTGAAGCAAGGCATAATGTTTTATGAGCATGAGGGCTTGTTGTGGTGATTCAAGATACTGCTGCTGCCACTAAAACTTATTGCAGATATAATGCTAAACAAGGTAGATGATAAGCACAGATCTCTGGTGATTAGTGAAATCTCTGCAGGTATATTCAGAGGCAGTGCACCACCTCTGTGCTAAAGGGAAAATAATACTCGTACTACCTACCTTACAGGGTTATTTGGAGAGAAATGCTTTGAAACCTTAAAATGCTACAGAATCTGGAGCTATTATGAATCTCATTTCTGCCAGCAGGCATTATGATATGAGTAAGATTTGATGCCAACAGTTGACCTTCAACTGGGGGTTAGTAAATGGATTAACAGACGATGATGAGCACAGACATTCAGAAAGCAACTGCTATAAGATATAGGGGGATGGAGCCATCGCAGCAAACCAAGGCATCGGAAGCAAAAGACATATTATTACTGGATAAAATAATGCATTGGAACTTTTATTCTTATCAGTATCACTGTCCTATTGAGCTGAAAGGCTACAAAAATCAATGCCAAACACTCATATGTATGATATATATGTATATGCGTATGCATGTACATAGATATAGTTATGGCATAGCAGATAGAGTGCCAGACCTGGAATTAGGAAGACATTTATTAGATGTGTGACCCTCACAAGTCATTCATGCCCTGTTTGTTTCAGTTTCCCCTTCTGTAAAATGGGAATATGACAGTTGTTGTGAAGATCAAAAGTGATAATAATTGTAAA
This sequence comes from Phalanger gymnotis, assembly GCA_028646595.1. Taxonomy (NCBI): domain Eukaryota; kingdom Metazoa; phylum Chordata; class Mammalia; order Diprotodontia; family Phalangeridae; genus Phalanger; species Phalanger gymnotis. The sequence goes on from CM053624.1 coordinate 160,478,357, forward strand.
GTACTTGGCACAGTGCCTCGCACATAGTAGGCACTATATAAAAATTAGCTTTATTATTATTATGTGTACATATATATGTGTATACATGTACATATAGGTCTACATATAGATATATGTACATATATTACGGGCAGCATAGTAAAGTAGATAAAGGGCTGACCTTGGAGTCAGGAAGACCTAAGTTCAGTGTCTACCCGTGATACAGATCAGCTATGTAGCCATTGGCAAATCATAAGCTTTCAGGTCCCAACCCTTCCAAGAATGTAAGTTTCAGATGAATTGCTGATGCCATTCAGTCAATAAACACTTATTAAATGCCTACTATGTGCCAGCCAATAGGCCAAGTGCAGAAAATATTTGCACACCAGGGAATTCTCCACAGAAATGAAATCATTGTTATGGACCCCAAAAGTGTTTTGATGCACATATGTATACATATTCATGCATACTCTGGAAAATAAGATAAAGTTAATGGGGAATTGGGAGATGTTTAAATTTATTAATTAAATCCTATTATCTCAGAGGGAAGAGTCATTTTATATACTCAAATGGATCTGTGATCCATTGTGGAAATCTCCCACAATTCAAAATGCAACCCACCCATGCCCTCCCAAAAGTTCGCCACTGGGTCCACCCAATCTGATGAGTGCCTTTGTCTCTTTTTTCAACATAGCAATGAAACTAGAGAGCACTTTGTCTACCTGTCATGCCTTATTCTTGCCACACGACCAACCCATCTTCTCTTCCTGCCATATATTTTCGTGCTGACATCCTTTACTCCTTGTTCCTCTCTGGAACTCCTCACAGGTTATAATATGGTACAGTCTGCTTGTTTTCTTCCATAGGTCTTTCTGTTGCCCTCTGGGTGACACTCTGTATTTCATATACAATAGTCAAAATGATCTGTGGAACGGGATCTGCCATACTGTCATAGTTGTTAACTCAGAGGTAGCATTCTTGGACATCTAAAGGCAGCATTGTAAAGTGGGTAATATGTTGCATGTGAGATAAGGGGAACAGGGTTCAAATCCTGGCTCTGCTACTTATTACCTATTTGAGATAGGGAAAATCATGTCACTACTCTGACCCTTGATTTTCTCGTCTATTAAATGCGGCAGACTGAAAATGACTCTCTAAGGTCCTTTCTGGTTCTGGATCCCAATTCCTGTCATTAATATATTTATAACCACTACAGTTCATTCTGATACAGCAAGTAGTCAAGTCTACATTCATCTGAACAATAATAATAAGAATACAAGTCATTCCCCAATTGATAAATTGTCAATGGAGGTAGTTTTCAGAGGAAGAAATTAAATATATCTATAGCCATATGGAAAAAATGCTCTAAATCACTATTGATTAGAGAAATACAAATCAAAACCACTCTTAGGTACCACATCACACCCGTCAGATTGGCTAACATGACAAAACAGGAAAATTATAAATGCTGGAGAAGATGTTGGAAAATTGGAACATTAATGCATTGTTGGCGGAGTTGTGAACTGATTCAACCATTTTGCAGAACAATTTGGAACTATGCCCAAAGAGCTATAAAAATGTGTGTACCCAATAATAATAATAAAAAGAATATTAATTATTAGGAGATATATTCTCACTTGGGCAGCTAGGCGGTACAGTGGATAGAATGCTGGGCTTGGAGTCAGGAAGACTGATGTTACTGAGTTCAAATTTCATCTCAGACACTTACTAGCTGTTTGACCCTAGGCAAGTCACTTAATCCTGTTGGCCTCAGTTTTCTCTTCTGTAAAATGAGCTGGAGAAGGAAATGGCAAACCATTCCAGTATCTTTGCCAAGAAAACCCCAAGTGGGGTCACAAAGAGTCAGACGTGATTGAAATGTCTGAATATAACAACAAAATATTCTTACTGAATAATTTATCTTTCTCTGTTCTATCATGTAGGAATGATTAAGAAGCGATTTCATTTCTACTTTTGCAGAGAGTTTATATTGAATAAAAATCAGGCACTACTTGCCTGAGATGAACTAGAAGTTGGTTTCAGAGTAATGCTAATATTGAACTGAAAGGGGCCAACACATGACTTGCATGCTTTTCAAGGATCCAAGTTCGTTTCAACTCTCATTTGATTTCTTAGACAAAAAATTAGTAACCTTCATTATACTTAATACATACATATATATATATATATATATATATATATATATATACATATATATATGATAGTGGATGCAGAACAAGCAGAAGAAAAAAGATTTTTGAAAACCACATTAAATGTCATTTAATTATAAAGTACAATTGAAAAATGGAAGACTTGGACAAAAGTTGGAACCACACATCAGGATCCTAGGATCAAATACTTAGATTTAGAAGGCAGAGACCATCCAATCCACTCATTTTTTAAATGAGGAAAAGTGGCCCAGGATTAAATGACTTGCCCAAGATCACAAAAGTAATAAGAGAAAGAGAGTATTTGAACCCATGATCTCTGACTCAAAAGCCATTGCTCATTCTACTGTACCACATTGGGTAGAAAATGCTTTTCAAAAACTTTCAGCAATCAGCCACTTGTGAATTCCTAGAGCCCTCATCAAATGTCACTTGTGTTTCCAAATTAAATATATAAATATGTATAAATATATGTATATATGTTAACAGTATATACACATACTTATACAGTATACATATGTGAATGCTACAAATGCAAACTCTCAACACTGAATCAAAAAGACAACTCTATAAAAATAATTCTTTAAAATAAAAAAATAAAGCAAAATGTCATAGACAGGAAGTGAATGATGACTTCTTGTCTCTTAAAGAAAATATGGGCAAATCACGGCCAGGCTTTTTAACTGATTCCAAGCCTAAAAGAAAATGTCAGCTAATATAGGAACTCGGCTCAGTAGCAAACCCTGGAACTTAATCTATATTGAAGCTAAATATTCTATAAGCATGCAGCGAAGTGCAAAAAAACAGCAATTGAAAAATGACATGATTAAATGGCACGACATGCAATCATTTGCTCTCAATTATATCAATGTATCTTCTTCATTTCTAGGAGTCAGGCAGAAATATTGTTTTTTAAATGCCTCTATTAAATTGGTCACCAATAATAAAATAGATGAGAGTTCTAATAAGCTCATTTACATAACATACATCATGCACTACAAAACTATTCTCTCCACACAGTTTTGCTCATAGATTTGTCTCCTAGTTGTCAACTGGCTTGGCTACATTGGCCGATTTTTAAACGCTTAATGCTGCCTTCAGGACCATTTGTAGGAAAACGTTTATGAAACTTTTCTAGTTAACCCTTGGCAAGATCCTTATTGCTAATTATGGAAAAAGTATTGATATAATATCTTTGCTGTCACATTTTATTATGGTGATAGTTGAGATAGAATCTGGGTCTGACATTTTGGAAATACCATCTAATTGCAAGTCAGAAACGCACAATGACAGTTTTAAGTAGATTTAACTTCCCTCAAAATAGCAAAATGGTTTATTTTAGGTAAAAGCCATATTTTTAAATAGCAGTGTAGTTTATTGAATTGGCACACTGAGTCCATTTCTGTAGGATTCCTTCATTAAGAACGTTACATGATCTCCAAGAAGGACATTGGAATTATCTATAATATTTTCATCCTCATTTCCCATTTTAAAATCTTTTTCCCTGTTTGAAAATACATATCATATACAACTACCTCACTATGAATATTTTTCATTATCATTACAATGACCATTATTTTTAATAGAGGTATAAGCACAGAGGTTAAGTCCAATGATTTGAGACTAAGATTTTGGATTCTATTCCTGGTCCTATCTAGCCTCACCAAGAGTGACCTTGACCAATCTGTTTAATTCTTTGAATCCCATTTTCCTCAACAATGAAATGAGAATAATTAAGATTTGGTGACTTAAGTTAACTAATATTTTTAAGTGCATAGAGACCCTTGGACAAAAAGTGATACAAATAGAAGGCCTATCATTCTTTTTTGTTTATGTTTTAATTGCCTTTGCCTCCTATTTTTGAAAGCAGTATTAATTTCAGATAGAAAATGGTACTTTCATTCCTTCTAAAGCCTCCCCTCCCCCTGCCTTGTTTTTGGACTAAAACACAATAATCATGCTAGAAGTGCTGCCTCTCACTGTGTTATTTCATGAAAGCTGTTATTATTCCTCTATGGCATTCTTTAATTTCTTTGTGTCATTCCTTACATTAGGTTAAGTACTTTTAAACATGTTTGTTTTTAGGAATCTAGTTCAGTGGTCTGATGCTTAGTTCATATTCACATGTAATTAGTAATATAAGATATACTTCCTTTCGCAAATTAAGAACACTATTAAAATTCCAGACATACAAAACAATATGAAGATTAAGTTACTCCAAAGGAAACTGTAATAGCTTACAGATTGCTAGTATCATTACTAAAATGCTGGTATCTATTACAGTGTCTCCCTGGAATAAAGAATGCACTTTTGGCAATAATCTGTTAAGAATATGTCCATTATTGTTAAGATCTGTTATCTTAACTCTAAACTAGTCTGCAATTATAGAAAGCTAACTTTTAACAATAAGGGAAAAGGGTATTAGATGTAAATGTAACTAACAGCCATTATCCTATAAAATACCTTTTCTAAAACCTTAAAATCATTCTTTTCATAAGCAGATAAGGCATTAATTACAATTCATTTTTTACATTATTGAATTTTGAAATCTATTTACATCTCCCACTGTGCTTTTTAGCTCATATTGGCTCTGTGGGCATCATTCAAAACAATACTGAGTGAGAGAATATAGAAAAAGTTATTTTCTTTCCTTAGCATTATCTTCAAAACCTTAACACACCTCATCTTTTAATGGATATTAGAATGCCCAAATTCACATAAATCCCAGTAGATTCTTAGCAAGAGGAAGGGAAAACGTCTGAATGACAAGGTGCAGTGTGGGCATGATGTCACAATTATGTATAGAAGGCCACACTAGAAGCATGAAATCAGCAAAAAGATGGTGGGTAAGGAGATCCCCAAAAGGAATCCCATGGGACAAAATTAGGCACAAAACTAACCAAAGGAGAAAATAAGACATCTGTAACTAGTTTATGAGAGACGGCCAATAACTGAGCAAATTAATCCTACAATCCACTAAGCTTTGGTAAAACCCTTCTCCTTAGCATTTTTGAAACTCTCATAGAAATCTAGCATTTCCCTCTCCACACATCCTCCCAACCTACATTCCCAATCCATTCTAGGCTTATCCTTTGGCAACTTCAGCCTAAAAATTCCCTCTGAGTTTAAAAAAGAAAGCCAACTCAAAGAACCCCTTGGTCTATAACAGTAAGGAACTGAGAATTTTTTTGTGAAACACTCCTGTTCCAGAATACAACAGATGGGAAATAAATGGATTTAAGAGCTCCAGGGACATTAATAGGAATGCAGTAAGGGAGTCAGGCAACAGGAAATAAATAACATGACTAAAAAGAAAAAAACAAACAGACCAAAACATTATACTTTAATCCATTTAAAACTTAGCTCTGGGGAGGAAACCTCAAGCTTGGAAAGGCCCTTCTACCTCTTCATTTGCTCTTTGAACCAGAAGAGCCAATTATTTGAGTACCTGATTACCCACCCCCACCCCCACCCCCTGATAATGTCTTGGAAAGTGATAATGCATTATCTAATGAGTTAGAATCTCTGGGCACCTGTTTCTTAGCTTTGCCAATGATTGTGTTTTTTGGCCGAAAGCAAGCCTCCTCACTTCCTCAGACGTCAGAGCCCCCAGATGTGAGGCAGCACTAAATTAATGTCCAGAAGATTTAGAGCTTTAACCAGTAAAAGATTGGAAAACACTTTTAAAAGAAATCTCTCTCATATCAAGGGCTAAAGAAACTCCTGACTAAATAGTAACCAACTACTGAATTGCTGCAGTGATTTCATTAGCTCAAAGTAAGCTTAGCTATCTTGCTGGAAGATAATGAAAACAAGACTACCATATTCAAACTCTCCCATGGTCTGGAAAAAATGCAGATTCAGGGGAATGTTGTGAGAATGTTTCCTTGGATAGAACTAATATCCCATAAAGGATAGTATCTTTTTTTCTTTTCTTTTCTCTCTCTTCTGGGGAATGAGGGAAAAAATGCGGATATTCCATTTTCTGATCCCCGGAGAGAGGTTTTTAACAGCAGAATATTAGGGATCATTTTCCAACCTGTTTACCTATGCAGAAAAGGAGGATATGTGTGTGTATCTATAAAGATACAGACACAGATATATACATAAATATCATATACACATACATAGATGCATACTTACTTGGGTAAAAATGGTTTTAAGCTAAATACATATTACTTTAACTGTCAGGAGAGTGATTTAACTTCTCAGCATCTGAGTTTGTGGATCTGGATGCTCACTGAGCATCTTTTCCAGCCACAGTTTCCTCATTCTACAATATAAGTTGACTTTTTGAATCCAGGTATATGCCCTTTCATTTATCTCACCAAATTTCATCTTATTAGAACTTTTTAGATCATGACTATTTCCCACACCCCTGCCCTGCTTGCCTTGCGTCACCTGCAAAATTGATAAACCAGTCAATTATATCTTCATCCAAGTCATTGAGAAAACTGTTCACTAGGATAGAACTATTGCCAGAGCCCTTTGAACACTCCCCATGTGGGACCATCCCCTGCTCTGTATTGACATCAATTAATCACTACCCTTGAGGTCCAATCATAGAACCAGTCCTATATCCCTCTGACCCTTAGTACCATCTAGTCCAAACCCCTCCTTATCCAGAAAGATATCACAAGAGACTTTGTCAAATTATTGCTTAAATTGAGGCATACTATGTCAGACACTCCTCTTTCAGACTAGTGACCATTTCACAAAGATACTGAAAGTCTCAAATGACCTGCTCTTCATGAAACCTTGTTGATATTCAGTGATCACTTTCTTTCCTTGCAAACTCTCTCATAACATGTTCTAAAATCAAGCTCGCTATTTTGAAAATTCCACCCTTTTCCTTTTATTTTATTTTATTTTTTTTGAAAATCAAGATAGTGGTGTTACACCTCTTCGGTTCTACATGGTTTTTCAAAGTTCACAGATACCATCATCTCAGTGATTACAGCTACTGCTCCTTTCAGAATCCATCTGAGACTAGTTGAATACATTGTGAAGGCTCTGTTAACTCCTTTTAAAACCTTTTATATTATCCTCCCCAGTTTAAAGATCTCAGTTTACATCCTAAGTCTACCACTCAATAACCATTGGCAGTTAACTTAAGCCCCTTCAGTTTCAGTATCTACAATATGAAAGTATTACCTGCCTTGTCTAGCACACAATATTATAAGGCTCAAGTGAGATAATGTTTGTAAAAACCCTTTGAAAGCCATAAAGTTCTATGCAGATCTAAGGGAGAATTAATGCTATTGTTATCATTCACATTTAATTTGTCTTTTAGCAAAAAGACAAATACTTGTTTACAACAAAGCAAGTTATTTTGAATAGGCAAATGTATAGTTGTTGCAATAGTAGTGAAAGAAATAACCTACTTATTATCAGATAGTCTTGGACTTCAGTGCCTAACTATAAATGGCTTGATAACAAAAAAAACCTATATAAATAAACCACCCCTAAAAGGTTGAAAATCTATCTTCCACCATAGGTTCCACACAGCTTTGAAACTTACTGCTCCAATGTTTCATTCAGAGCTAAAAAGTCAAGGTTTAACTGACATTTATTAAAATATTTCCCAGTGGTCTTTGCAGACTGATGTCTGATAAATGAGTGGATCTTTAAAAAAAAAACTTTTATTTTTTCCAATCTACAAACATTGATTTTCTCTCCTTTCTATCTCTCCCTCAGTTGAAAATGAAAAAAGAAAAGCAGAGCTCTTGTGAAAAAATATGCAAAGTCAAGTAAAATTAATTCCTATGTTGGCCAAGTAAAAATGTATGTCTCATTCTGCATCTTGAGTCTGTCACCTGTCTTAGGAGGTAGATAGCATTTTCCAGCACAGATCCTCTGAAATCATGATTGGTTCCCACATTGATCAGAGTTCTTAAGACTTACAAAGTTTTTAATTTTTACAATGCTGTATAGATTGTACTGCTTACTTTATGCTCTGCAGCAGTTCATATATGTCTTTCCTGGTTTGCCCGAAACCTCTCTTTCCTCATTTCTTACATCACAATATTATTCCATTATATTTATATACTGTTTGGCCATTCCCAGCAGTGTGCTAAAGCCAGCTCCTACTGCCTCCAGTTTTCAGTGTGAGCATTTACATATTGCAAATTAGCAAACACTACAAATCAAGGCTTGATTTATTGTTTCGTTGATTGTTTAGACTAGGGGTTGGCAAACCAGAGCTCAGGGGCCAAATGCAGCCTGCTTTTGTACATTGAATATAGAAACTATTCTCAGCTTGCTGGCACAAAAGCAGCCCATGGGTTATACAGTTTGCTGACCCTTAGTCTAGACTTAAGAAAGTGATGGATAAAACATTAATAATGCAGATTAAACTTAAAAATGTGTTATGGGTACTTTTTTGGGGGTAGAGCTAGTGGCTAAACATTTATAAGTACACCCTTCACCATTCCTTGACGGGTATCCCCATAGGTTCCAATTCTTTGCCAATAAAAAAAAAAGAGCTTCTATAAATAGTTTTCTACATACTTGCCTACCAGTGTTATCTCTGGGCGAAAGAATATGTACAATTTAGTGACTTTTGAGGCCTCATTCTAAGTTGCTTTCCTGAATGGCTTTACTAATTTAGCTTTCCACCAAGAGCACATTCATGCGTCTCTTTTCCTGTAGCCTAACACTTCTCATTTTCCATTTTTTGTCAACTTTGCCAATCTTTGACTGCTCCTTTAGACCATCCAAATCCCATTCCATGCCCTCTACCACTCAATTCTTTCTTCCCATTCCTCTTAACCCTTCCATCTCAAAAGTTTCAACCTAATTCTATTCAGCCTTTCCACTGTGCCCTCTGGATTACCTGTTCCATAGGCAACAAACTTCTCTTCATCTTAAATCATTTCCTCTCTCGCTCCTTCCATCTATTAGGTCCTACTAAAACCTGCCTTACCACTGATGATTCAGCCTCCCTGGCCACCCTTTCTAGTACTGGCTATACCTTCACCCATTCTCCTCAGCTCACTGGTTGACTTGCTCCTCTTGTAAGAATACTTCCAAGTTCTCCCCCTTACTTCATCACTCAGTAACCTCTGTTCCTTTAAGGGTCATGTTATTCATATCTACCACCCAATCAAAATCCTGGTAGCTGCACTCCCCTTCCTTCCTTCATGAGGTGGATACTTGACTTACAGTTTTTCTCTCCTGTTCATCTCCTCTGCTCACACCAAGGGACTTTAACATAGAGACTGACTTTCTCTCAAATACCCTAGCCATTCAGTTCTTTAGCCTACTCACTTCCCATGAGCTACACCTCCCTACTTCAGCCACTACTAAGATGGTCATCCCCTTGATCTTGCCACCACCCACAAATATACTACCTCTGTGTTCAAGAATTCCAAAATATCCTTACCTGACCACTGGCTCTTTACCTCTTCCTCTGCACCATGATCTCTAATCCCTCAAACCCTCAATTCTCTCCCAGGCCAATTAATTAATTCTCTCATCTTCTCCCCATCTTGACCCCATTGGTGAACCAATTCAACTTTACGCTGTCATCCTCTCTTGAATCCCTAGACCTCTTATATCACTAATGACACCCTGCCAAGCATCAGCCTTGAACCATTCCCACTATTTATCACCTTCACTCATACACAAGCACTGCTAGCTGAAGATGCAGAAAATCAAGCAACCGTTCTGATTAGATCCACTCCCAGTTTGTTACATAACCTCAACTGGGCCCTCACTGCTGCTAGGCAATTCTACTGTGCCTCCCTTATCAACTCACTATCCAACTCTCCACAGTGGCTCTTCCAAACTTTTTCATCCCTCCTCAAACCTCTAGTGGCTTTCCTTCCCCACTCTCTCAGCTGAGAACTTTGTTTCATTGCAGAAAAAATTGAGGCCATTTACTATGAGCTCTCTCTTCTTCCCCAGATGGCTTCTGCCACTATCTCCTCCTTCACCCATGTCGTGCATGATGAAGTAGCCTTAGTAGCCAAGGCTAATCTCTCTACTTATTGAAGCAATTCCATTCTGTCATGTCTCCTCTCTCAGACTGCCTCCCCATCATCTTCACTTTCTCATTTATTTTCAACCTCTCTCCATCTTCTAACTCATTTCCTACTGCTTACAAACATGCCCTATCTCCCCCATCCTAAAAAAAAAAAAAACACGCCACCTTACTTATTTGATCCTTCCATCTGGGCTAACAAACCTCCTGTGTCTCTTCTGCTCTTTGTAGCTAAACTCCTTGAAAAGGCCATTTACAATAGGTGCCTCCACTTTATCTTGTCTCATAGTCTTCTTAACCTCTTACAATCTGGCTTCTGACCTAATCATTCCACGAGAATTGCTCTTTCCAAAGTAACAAATGATCTTAGGTGACAAATACAATTGCATTTTCTCCTCCTACCTCTCTGACCATTCCTTCTCTGTCTCTTTTGCTGGATCATCTTCCAGATCACACTTTCTAATCACAGGTGTCCCTCAGGGTTCTGTCCTGGGTCCTCTTCTCTTCTCCCTCTATACTATTTCCCTTGGTGATCTCATCAGCTCTCATGGATTTAATTACTATCTCTATGCCAATAATTCTCAGACCTATTTATCCTGCCCCAAACTCTCTGCTGATCTCCAGTCTCACATCTCCAATTGCCTTTCTGACATCTCACATTGGATTTCCAATAGATACCTTAAACTCAACATATCCAAAACAGAACTCAGTATCTTCTCACCACTTCCCCTATTACTGGGAAGAGTAACACCATCCTTCCAGTACCTCAGGCTCACAATCTAGGAGTCATCCCGGACTCCTCAATATTTCTCGACTCCCCCACCTGGTATTCAATCTGTTGCCTAGGCCTATCGATTTCACCTTTGCAACATATCTCAGATATGTCCCTTTCTCTCCTCTGACACTGCCACCATTTTGTACATTCTCATCGCCTCATGCCAGGATTATTGCAATTACCTGCTGGGGGAGATGGGAGGGGGTCTTCCTGCCTTAAGTATCTCCCTATTCCAATCTATCCTCCATTCAGCCAATAAAGTGATTTTCCTAAAGTGCCAGTCTGACCATGTCACCCCTTACTCAATAAACTACAGGGCTTCCTACTGATAACAGAATCAAACACAACATGCTCTGTTTGGTATTCAAAGCCCTTCATAGCTTAACACCCTTGTAGTTTCCTAGTCTTCTTAGTGCTTATTCCCCACCACATAATCTTTGATCCAGTGACGCTGATCTTCTGGGTGTTCCATGAAGAAGACCCTCCACCTCCAGGCTCTGGGTATTTTCTCTAACTCTCCCCCCTTCCTAGAACCTTCTACCTCCTCCAGTCCATGTCTCGACTAAAAAACATACCAAAAAACCCACCTTTTACAAAAAGCCTTCCCCAAACCCACTTAATTCTAGTCTCTTCCTTCGGTTATTTCCTATTTATCTTGCTTATAGCTTGCTTTGTATATATTCTTTACATGTGGCTTCCTCATCAGATTGTAAGCTCCTCGAAGCCGCGTACTATTATTTTCCTCTTGTTGTATGCCTGGCTCTTAGCACTGTGACTGGCACACAGTTAGCACTTAATAATGTTTGATTGAATCTGATCTTGAAGACAGGACTGTCTCTTCCATTCCCCCAACTTGCTCCTCTGGTCAGGCATGAAACACATTCATGAGGCATTGGAGAGGGGCAAAAGGGGACAGGGTATGAGAGAAGAAAAGGAAAGAGCTTCTGCTACTCCAATTTATGCATAACCGGTTCTATGCTTCTCCATCAGGCTTTCGACGCTCGAACTGTCAAGCACTTCTTACGCTTTCCACCCTGAACATTTAATTCAAGAAAAGAAAGAAATGCATTTCCTTGGGGATATGAACAAACTATTATAAATGTGTAAGATATAGTTTAAAATTTAATCAACAGTTTATAGCATCAGCTGAAATTAAGAGAGATAATTTGATCTTTTTTTTTTCAAATGGGGATAGTGATCCTTGCCCCCTCCCTGCCTTTAAGGGGTTTTGTGAGGATTAATGAGATAATGTTGGTAAAGCTCTTTAAGCTCCAGGCTGGAAGGTGTTATGTAAACACAAGGTGCAAAATGACTTCAAACTATATTCTTATTTAGGCTGGAGATTAGGCACAGAGAAAAGTGAAGCATAGCCAACAAAAAATAGAATCACAGCATCACAGAATCAGAACTGAAAGGGAGCTGGTTCAACTGCCTCATTTACACATAAGGAAGCAAGGCCCAGAGAGTTAAGCTTCAGACTCAAGGTCACTCAGGTCCCAAGTGGCAATCAGGATTTGAACCCCAGATCCTTAGACTCAAAAGCTGGAACTTTCCCTACCATACCACATGCAATGTCTAACTTTGGACAAACTTGGTAAGCCTTTTGACCTGTGGTAGTATTGACTATTATTCCTAAGGAAGAAAGGAAACAAGCATTTATTGTTGTTCAGTCATTTCAGTCATGTCTGACTCTTCAGGACTCCATTTGGGGTTTTCTTAACAGCCATGCTGGAGTAGTTTGCCATGTCCTTCTCCAGCTCATTTTGCCAATGAGTTAACTGAGGCAAACAAGGTTAAGTGACTTGCCCAGGAACACCCAGCTAGTGTCTGAGGCCAGATTTGAATTTAGGTCTTCCTGACTCCAGGCCTGGTGCTACGCTGCACCACTTAACCCTGTATGATACATATGAGGTAAAGTCAGTTTGGGATAGTAGAAAGAGCACTGGAGTTAGGCCCGTGAAGTCTGGAAATCGTGGCTCTGGTAGTTACTATATCACCTCATCTCAAGCCTTTTTTTCTTATATATAAAAATGAGATCATATGAATTGTGTTACCTAAATGAAGTTCTTTAAGAATCTTAAAGTGTTATCATGTCAGGGCCAGAATAATCTTTCAGATGCACAGATATGATCATCTTCCTGGCTCAAAAAGCATCAAATCTCTCAACTGCCTACTAAGTAAACTCAAAATTATAATTGGATAGGGCCTTAAAGAGCATATAGTGGTACAAACCTCTCATTTTAAGTTCTATAGTTTGGCATCCCAGGCTTCCTATACATTGGCCTCAAACTACCTAAGTAATATGATCTCACTTTCATTCCATGTTTCAGGAAAACATTATCACGCCTTGTCTCTCAGGATGTAAACTGTGATTTCTTACCTCGGCATCTGTGCTCCTGTTACTGTTCTCTATGCCTGGAGAATGGGTCCTCCCAACGTCTTCATTTTTCTATTGACCTCTTACCTGACTTTCAAGATACAGCTAAAATGTCACCTTCTCTCCTGATCTCCTCATCTCTCCCAGTTCAAAATGATCACTCCCTAATCTGATTTCATATAGGGCTTCGGAATCACATTATCATACTCTAATTTGCATTATCTTTATTTCTGTTCATGTCTCATCATAGACTGTAGATTGCTCTTTGAAGGCAGGTATTATGTCCTTTATCTTTGTTATCTCTTTGAGGGTAATGCATTTAGAGGTACCTAAGTAAATGCTGAATGATTAAACAAATGTAAAAACGGAGAGCATCTAATCATTTTACTTGCTATGTGTAGGAGCCAAACAACTGTTAAATGTTGGCATGTGAAGCCCTAAAACTGTTACTCCTTTTCTGGGCTACCCTTTTAGTGTTCCCAGATGACGATTTCAGTAGGTATGCAAAAAAAAGCAACTTTATTTGTACTTTTAATATATATTGAATATCTACCAGGTTGAGATCTCTAATATAGAAAGGATTTGTTTTAAGCTTCAGGCAACCTAAGAGGATGGAAATGGAAAAAAAACAAGGTTTGTGGATTTCAGGATCTCTGGTTAGGATGTTAGGTTTGGGTCCTTAAATGTGGCTCCCTCTGCTCAACTTGGGCATTAATTTAAACATAGAATTATCTTATCTGCCATTCTCTTAGACCTATGAGCATCTGCTTGTCATCACTGTTTCAACATTTTATTTGCTCCTTTCTTTCTAGTTTTAAAATGCTTCCATCATCAAAGCTTCTGTAGATTTATGAACCCATAAAAATATGTTCATGTTGCCTGTGCCTCAATCCTAACTGTGCTGAAACTATCTAATAAGGTCTTTTCTTTTTCTTATTTTAGCCCAGCAATTCTGTTCATTTGCAAAAGGTATCATAGTGTTTGAAAAAAAAATAGGGATAAAAAGGAAGAAGAAAAAATGGGAATAAAATTGAGTTTAAAGATTAGCTATGATCCACAATGTGCACTTATATAGTTGAAGCATCATTTTCAATGCTGAAGAACCATACTGAAAATAAAGATACCTTGTCAGTTTCTTTCTCAGCCTGATTCTGTGATTTCTTCACATTAAAGGAACCAAAAGATGTATACATATGTATACGTATGTGTGTGTATATATATATGTATGTACACGCACGTATATATACGTATATATGTACATATACATATATAAACACACATATACACACACACACATATATATATATACATATATAATAAATTAACCAATAGAGAAAGGGATATTGTGGAATAATAAAATTTTAGAGATGCAATGAACATTAGAAATCATCTACTAATCCCATCATTTTACAAATAAGGTCCTTCTTCAATGCTCAGAGTTCTGCCTAAAGTTACAAAGCTGGAAGAGGCCAGCTCATGATGATGCTCCCAAGTATAATGGTGTCAGTATGGTGAAGGCATCATGATAAGATGAAGACTAGCATGATAGGGAAATTATAATCTGTAAGGGTGGAAAATGCAATGTCATCATGAACATTGGAAAAGGAAATTTTTGATGTTCCCTTCAGGTCAGAAGTCAAGGAAGATGAACAAAAAAGAAAATTATAGTTTGAGTGAAATATAGCATTCATAATGTATTCATATGTACAGACACACACAACCATGTATATACATATGTATGTGTGTAAATTTTATATCTATATCTATGAGGATATGTATATATTATTTATATATGTATACATATACACATACACACAGAGGTAGGCAGGTGGTTAAATGTATAGATTCCCGGGCCTGGAGTCAGAAAACCTGAGCTGAATCCAGCCTCAGACATTTACTTGGCTGTGTAACTTTGGATAAATTACTTAACACCTGTTTGCCTCAGATTCCTCGACTGCCACATGGGAATAATAATAACAACAACTCCCCAGGATTGTTCAGAAAATCAAATGAGATAATATTTGTAAAGTGCCTTAGCACAGTGCTTGATTGGCACATAGAAGGTGCTATATAAATTGTAGCATATATATGTATACGTGTGTAAAATGTATGTGTATATTCAGATGTATATGAAAAGTAGGGAATGAAAATAACCATTTATTCTAAAAAGAAGGCTTGGGACCAAAGAGTAGAGAGAAGATGAATGGGGTAGGAGGTTTCTAGTCAAAAGTCTTTTACTAGGAAGTAGCTGGGGCAGCTTCCTAGAGTGCCGGAGTCTGGAGTTAGGAAGACCTGAGTTCAAATCTAGCCTGAGACACTTACTACTGGCTGTGTGACTAGGCTAGTCACTTAACCCAATTTGACTCATTTTCCTCATCTGTAAAATGAGCTGGAGAAGGAAAAGGCAAACGACTCCAGTATCTTTGCCAAGAAACCCCCAATGAGGTCACAAAGAATCGGACATGACCGAAATGACTGAGCAACGACTAGGAAGTTTAAAGGCTTCTGAACACAAAGCTTTTTTTTTCTAAGCAAGGAATGCTACTGCTAACAGCCCCTGCAATCTTTCGGTCATTATGTATTACAACAAAAAAAATGAAAAGGAAGTAAATTCAAGGTCCATATTAACTCTCAAGAATCCTATGAAGCCATTTTTCCCTCATTAACCCAACCAGTAGTGATTGCTTCCTTATTTGAACTCATAGTAACATTCATAGTTATCCTATGCCCTTATTATATTCTGGTTTGTTAATATCATATCGCCCTTAATAAATATTAGGCTCCATGAGGACAGAGACTGTGTCTCTTTCATTCTTTTATATTTTCATAGATCCATGAGCTCATTGATATGGGTATTCTTTTTATTAGCATATCATAGTTTCTCATCCTGGGAAATTCTTGTCCATGTCCTTGATCAGGATGGCAACATTTGATTCAGTTTATCTGTTTTCTTTCACTATCCTACCGGTCCACCATCTTGCCCCAGCCCACAATCCCTTGATGATGTATTTTATACCTTTTGTTGAATCCAAGTCATTGCTGGTAACATTTTATAGACTACACCTACTTATACCCACCAGGCAGAACCGTTCTGCCATATGGGCCGAGGAGATTGAGTGTTTATAGGCTGAGGAAGTTTTTGCTTTAATTTGGCTTCTTCATTACAGCAATAAGTCTTAGAGCAAAAGCTATAATTACATTATTTGATGTCTCTCATACTTATCATGTGCACTGCTAGATGTGATGACCAAATGCTCCTTGCAATAATGTGTCTTCTTACCTTTTGGCACAAAATGAAGTTGACTTCCATCTCCTTTATTTGCTTCTCTGGTAAGAACCTATGGGTCATCTGTGCATTTAGCTGTACATTTTTATGTCTTCCGATTTCATTTATAGCAGGATTGTCAACATTGATGTGACTAAAAATCTTGCCTTTAAAGTCCCAACAGTAATTACGTCTAAATGGATATGATTTTTACTGCCCTCTACTCTTCTACCATTGTGCTACTATCATTATGGAACAAAGAAGAGTCACACAAGACTGAGAGCCATTTCATATTTTTATCTCTTTTTAATGTTCCCCAATGTCCAATAAAATAGATAGATAAATAAATAAAAGGCATATAAATATTGTTGTGAACCTACTGACAGTTTCTTTACTTAACTAAGATTATGCTCAGATGGTGGATATACTCTGGCACTGGGAATTATATAAAGCCTTCCCAATTTTCTAAATCTTTTCCTCTACTAGCATAGCTTGCAAGAACTAGTAGGTTCACCTCTGCCTCACAGTGGATGGAGCAGGACTTTTGTGAATTTGTTCAATTATTCAACTGAACAAATATTTATTAAGTACCTATTATCTGTAGAATGCTATACCAGTTATGGAAGAAAGACAAAGTTTAGATATATCACATCCCTACTCTCATAGAACATACAGTCCAATAGATACAGATAATTATAGTACAAAATAAAAGATGGAAAGGGCATAAGAAACAAGGATGTGAAGTTCTGTGTGAAATATGAAGTGGTAAATGGAATTACCGATTGGGGAGATCAATGGAGGCATTATGGATGACATTGCATACAAGTGGGGCTTTAAGGGATGCACAAGAATTTAGCTTTCAGTGGTCAGAAGGCTGTTTAAGATGTACGAAACCTCTTGACCAAAGTCAATGGGGAGGAAGGTGATGGGAATGCAGTCATATTCAGGGAAAGGTGAATAATTCATTTTGGCTACAGCATAGAGTATCTAAAGTCATCAAATTTTAGAGTTGGAGGGGATCTTAAAGGGCAACTGATCCAACTCGTCCCTAAGTAGGAATATCCTCTAAAATATCCCTTGCGAGTGGTCATTTAGCCTCTCTTTGAAGAACTTCAGTGATAGAGAACTAACTGCCCTTCAAAGCAATCCAGACCATTTTGGGTTATTCTTGATCGTTAGGAAGTTTGTTGTTAAATAAATCAAGTCAAACTTGGTGTTCTGGTTACTACCATCTATTTGCCTTATATTTGCTTTCTGGAGTCAAACAAAAGAAATCTAATATCTCTTCTACATAGTGTTGGCAATTTAACATATCTATGATTTTACCAGTCTTCCCTCTACTCAGACAGAGATCTTCCACACTTTAATTCTTCAGGGACTCAAGAATAAGAGTTCATACTTTTCTATAAATCCTCCACAAAGGGTTTACTCAACATAGTGGAAGCTTTCCTCTGATTGGTTGGATATCTTGAGAGGTACTAAGTAGTGTACAGCATATGCCATCCATCACCTGTTTCTTATTCTTGCTACACGATCAGGCTATCTCCTCTTCCTTTTATACGAATCTTTAGTCCTAACTCACGCAAATAATGAAGCCCCTGAAGTGGTCCTATGTAATGAAATTTACACTATTCAAAGTTATAATTATGTCAGATGTGGTAATTGGTTGTAGCCTATTGGAAACATGCACTGTAAATTCAAATAATGTCATCACTTTAGGGATTCATTATTCCCACTAATCAGGGCCTAGCTCTAATGTCTTTTATGCAAGTTTAAATGATCAAATTGTCACCACTATGATTGATATGCTTATCAATCCTACTTATACCTTTTGTATATCTTTCCATTGCCTTTTGAAATGATAGTCTTTCATTATAGCCTTGTCTTTAAAGATAGCTCTAATGTATCCCCAAAACTTATTTTCTCTAGAGTGACCATTCCTTTTTTATTCAACCAATAATCATTTAATATTGTACTATTGACTCATAATGAGGCTCTTGTCCACTAAAGCTCTCAGATAGTTTCCGTCATCTCAAACTTCTGCATTTGAACATTTGAAGCTTAGAGTGGGACATCACATTATTCTTAGAAAATTTAATCATATTTTGGAGCTTCAGAAAGGAGATAAAAGATGTAGCGATTCCTGTAAGTGCTAGAGATTATCCCTACTTCTACTTCCATTGCTCCCGACTTTTGTGATGTTTTTGGATCCCAATTCTGTCACATAATACAATAATTATCTCTACCAGCTCAGTCAACTAAAAATTTGATGAACTTTTATGCCTAATTACAAGTCCATAATAACAGAATAGGGTCAAGGATAAATCCTTGAATTTCTTGCCAAGCTGACATTGACCTATTAATCACCATTCTTTGGTCTGGGTCAGGCAACCACTTATCATCGATCAATAAACGTTTATTAAGCACTTACTATGTAGCAGCTACTGTTCTAGGCCCTAGGGATACAAATATAAAGAATGAAAAAAATCCCTAATCAAAGTGAGCTTATATATTTATTTACTAAAAACAAATATATACAATACACATATAAATAAGTACAGATTATATGAATACATAAACTAATTTATTACACTTAAAAGCTTTTTGGAAGGTAATTGGAGTATCACAAACTTTCCTAAAGGAAAATGTTGTTGTTGTTTAGTCACTTCAATCATGTCCAACTCCTTGTGACCCCATATGGGGTTTTCTTGGCAAAGATACTAGAGTGGTTTGCCATTTCCTTCTTCAGTTCATTTTACAGATGAGGAAACTGAGGCAAATAGTGTTAAGTGACTTGCCCAAGGTCACCAAGGAAAACACTAAAATATAATGACTAAAACCTAGAAATAATACATATGTAAATATGTGTAGAATAAATATGAATATCTTTATATCTTGTCACCAAGAAAAATAAAAGATTCTCAAATACCTTATTGTAATACATGCATACCTTATAAGTGGCATTCCCCTAATTTATAAATACGAACAAAAAAACTTCAGTCTAATCTTTATATTCTGACCTTAACTGGTCAGCTGTGGGTTTTTTTTTCTCTCTCTTTAAAAAGCATGGTGGTTATAGTCAGGCCCAAGTAAATGCAGGTCCTTCATTTGTGGAGAAAAAAAGAAATTGGGATTTAGGACTCTTTTGATAAATATACCACATGATTACTACAACAGTTTTCTCTTTGTCATCTGAGATTTTTTTAAAGGATTAAATTGACCTGTCATCTGTTGATTTCCAAAGTATTTTCATGATTTTAGTATATCCAGGTTGAATTACTTTAATTTTTATTTGTGGTTTTGCCAACAGTATCATTAGGGAAATTATAATGGCTCCAGGGTTTAAGAGTAGGAACAATCGCCAGCACCCATAGGAATCACTAGCTCATTCATCCACTCTACAAAGCTCCAAAATACCAACTCCTGTCATTCACCTTAATCAACACTTGAAGGTCACAAGAAGCATCGTTATTTTGCTCTACCATCTGAGATCACTCAGAGAATTCCCTAAATCTTTTGGTGGATTTTTTTTCATTTTGGTAAAGCTCACTCAGGGTTTTGTGCGACTCCTTTTCAGGGTATTTTCGCTGTGTTTGGTTCATTTATTTTTATAAATATACGTGAATGATTTTCTATGGCATTTGATAATGTCTATTATTTCACAGTTAATTTGAAACACTATTAAGGGTTTTCACATAAATGTTTAACTGATGTATTGACTTGATTAAATGCTTTAAACTGGAAGTCAAATATCCAAAACATGGGATTAGGCAAAAGTAGTATGTATTCGTTTGTACTCTGCTTCTCCAATTGGGATTTCCTATTTATTATGAAATAGGAATGATATGACTCATTTTATCCATGATAAACTAAAAGTTTAATTTTCATCTTAAAGAGCAATAAACTGAGGCAGAAAACATGAGTACTAATTCTGATTTAACCATTTATTAACCAAGTGACTTTGGATAAGTTGCTCAACCTTTCTAAGTCTGTTTTGTAACCTTTAGAAAATGAGGACATTAATACTTGGCCTGCCTAACTCAATTCATTGATGTGAGGATTAAATGAGAAAATAGATGTGAAGGTATTTTGTTAACTGTAAAACACCAAACAAATGTAAGTTATTATAGTTTCAAGAGTTGGATGGCTATTATACTCAATTCCCAACTTAATAAAATGACTTCTTAGATCCCATGGCATTTGTTTAATGGATTATTTAAAAAAAAAGTACAGTGATGAGGGATTAACCAGGTAGTATATAACTTCAGTGGGAAGTCTCAAGGGGGAAAGGAAGGCTATTTCTAGATTTCAGTCATTAAACATTTTAGTATTTACCTTTTAGGGATCCCTAAACAATGAATTTGGTGATCCTATGATTAGTTGCCAAAATGATTTTTTTTAAAAACTGTAATAAACCATGATCCATGACCAAGAATTCCACTGAATGAGCTTTTTTGGTGTTATGGATGGGAAAGAAAGGGGCTTTTTTGGAAGTTGATGGGTAGCAAGCAGTAGCAGCATATGAAATGCGAGTTGGGTGGATGTCAAGAGAAAACCTACCCAGCAAGTCTGAACTTGCCCTTGAAATAGTTTGGCTGTATGCCGAGGCCAGCTCCACTGCCTTCTTTGGCTGGTAATGGATCATTTCTCCTGAATTGAGCCTTTAGAGTAATGAGTTTGGTTATGGAATACAAGGAACATATGATTAAGTAATTAGTTTTCCTTTCTTTCTGAAGGGTCATCGTTAAAAAAGTAGTGCCTTTCAGCCAATGGAATTTCAGCTCCCCCCCCACAACACACAGCTTTGCCAGAAAGTAACTTCATAAAAATCTCAATATGCTTTAGCACATTTAGTTGACAAAGTGTGTTCAACCCCTTTTTAATTTTCTCTTTCTTTCCTTCCCAAGACTGTGTGATTTGCATATCCCAGTGTTCCTTCTTCTCCCTGCCCAGCCCCCACCCCCTTTTTCATCTACCAATTCTTGTCTCTGACTCATTCCCTGGTCTGGATTTTGTGTGTATGTAGGGGCAATCCTATACTTACCATTCATTCCTCCCTCCCTTAAAGGAAAAAAAATTCAAAACTGATTTTCCTGAATATTTCTCTCCAAACAAAAGCCTCTAATAGAAAAAAAAGCATATGCTATTGGATAGGTATGTATATATATATATACACAAACACATAAATATATGTATACACACATATATATGTATGTATATGTATTTTTTTAAGCTTGAGTCTCTTTGACTTCAGGCCCAGCTCTCTATTTATTGTTCCACCAACTACCTGTAAGAGGAAAGAGAATTCAGGGATCACAATGGCACAATGGATAGAGTAGTAGGCCTGAAGTCAGGAAGACTCATCTTCTTGAGTTTGAATCTGGCCTCAGACACTTACTACTAGCTGTGTGACCCTGGACAAGTCACTTTACTTTGTTTACCTCAGTTTCCTCATCTATAAAATGAGCTGGAGAAGGTAATGGCAAACCACTCCACTGTCTTTGGCTAAGAAAACCCCAAATGGGATCACAAAGAGTGAAACACAACCAAACAGCAACTGAAAGAGGCTTTGATTCCATTAAGAGACTCAGATTTAGAAAATAGAGTTAATAAAGGTATAGCCTATGGGTGAATTTTCTTCTCAGGTGTGTAACCAGTACCAGCAGGGGTGGCTATGAATGCACAATCCAAAGCAGAATGTTTTAAGAAATGTGATGAATCCAGAAAAGAAGCATGGAAAGATCAATTCAGGGGTGGGAAACCTGCGGCCTCAAGGCCACATGTGGCCTTCTAGGTCCTTAAGGGCAGCCTTTTGAATGAGTCCAAGTTTTACAGAACAAATCTTTTTATTAAAGGAGATTCTGTGAAGTTTGGATTCAGTCAAAGGGCTGCACTTGAGGACCTAGAGGGCCACATGTGATCTTGAGGCAGCAGGTTCCCCACTCCTGAATTTTATATGAACTAATGCAGAGAGAAATAAACATAGCCAAGCAAATACTATACATAATGACTACAACAATGTGCATAAAACATGAAAAACATCAAAAGTCAGATTTTCAAAATTACAAAGAATGAGGATGGCTAAAGGGAAGAGTTATGAGAAGACACCATTACCCCATTACTTGACAGAGATGGAAGGTCCGTGAGTGTTATTCATTGCACATATTTTCAGGCTATTTTAATGTATTAATCAGTTATGCTGATTTTTTCTCTTCTTTTTTTGTCTTAAGAATACTATTTATTATGCCAGATAGCTCTCAGGGTGAGGAAGAAGAGAAGGGATACTGGGGAAAATTAAAGTGACATTAAAAAAAAGACACCAATAAATTTTTTTAAAATCCATTATCTTTAGGCATCTCACAATCCAAAATTGTTCCTCTAAAGGGTTTATATACACATTTAAAATTTTCTTACCTCTCTAAAGCCTGAGCTGTTTGGCACCTTCTCTTGGCACAGGTGTCCTTTTTTGGTGTATCAGGAAGTAAAACTATCTCACTTAGTGCATCCTTATTACCTCTAATCAGGATTCTGCCTGGTGCTAAGTGTCTCTGTCCATTCTTCCAAAGTATCACTTTCCTTGTACATAGTCTCTCATATGTAGTACCTTTGATGAATAACACCCTAGGCACTAAAATGTTAATTGCTTAGAAACATTTAAACTTCTGACTATGTTTACGTGAAACAAATATTATTGTTTTTCTTTAGTTCTAGGGTTTCAGGAGGCAAATCTAGCAACTCCCTGAAAGAATGATCATAGCCAAGATGCATGTAACCAGTGTATAATCAACTATGTCTAGACCTTTATCTAAAACTACAGCAGAGATTGGGATTCTAGGGCAAGAGAAAAAACCCAGAAGGTTTTATTGACTTTAACAAAGCTGCAGAATACCCATCTAGGATACGAAATAGAAAATATTAACTGGAGTTATCAAAACTATTTCCAATCATGGAGCCTTCAACAGTCAAACCTATTCATTCTCTCAGCAAAGTATCTGTTGTCAGTGAGGAGACCTTCAGTCTATCACAAAGAAGCAAGGAAACTGAACTGTCTTTTTCTTCTTTTGAATACCGTGGAATGAGAGATGAGGCTTAGCTGAGCCAGTTACTCCCTAGAACTATTAAGAATGTAGACAGGAAAAAAAAAAGTGTTACAGAGTAAGAAAAGCCATCTTTTTTTGGAGGTAAAAACATGATAGGATTCAACATGTTTTCAAGCTGAAATAATCAAATATTCAGTGTTATTCTAATGACTTGAAAGAGTCTGAGGCATTCCCAAAGGCCTCAATCACTCCCAAGGAACAGGTTGCTATTGCTATGTTTGTTTTTTGACACTTGGCCTCTTTAACTCTCCCAATGGCCACGGACCTGACTCTACTACTGAACAGCAGAGAAGCTTTGATGGGCTCTCTTTCCTACCAGGCTGCGGAAGGAGGGACTCCTCCCTCTCTAGGAAGTCTGGGCTCACCATATTAGTTCTGGACTTTATGTACTGGATGGACTTTCAGAGCCTACTGCTGTCGAGAATTCTCAAATTCAAGGGATCCACCAATCTCAGCTTCCCCAGCAGCAAAGATTACAGGTGTGGATCACCTACCCTGACCTCAGGGAACAGTTTATGCAATCAGAATCTCTATCTTACCTTTTCCTTGCCCCTATCCTCACTTTTCCCCCCTATTCTCTGATTTCTAACTTTGCTCCTTTTTAGTTGGCTTTCCTACTTAAACAAATGACTTTACTATATCAGGCATCCTATAAATTGCCATTGAATGAATATCTGCTCCTTGCTCATTCTTCAGTATACAACTATAGGGCTAGTGGTTTTTTCATCACTGATACAAATTCAGTAGTATATATCATACACAGATCATGATGGTCGTGATGACGACAGGATTCCATTTTTAAAATGTGAACAGGTAATACCATGACTACAACTATGATGACTACTACTACTATTTATCACTACTTATCTCATCCTGCTTTACACATATTCATTCATTTGAATGTCATACCATTCTCAGCCTCATTTTCCTCATTCATAAAAGGAGCAAAATAGCACCCATCTCTCAGGGTTCCTGAGAATATTCATGAGAATCAAGTGTTTGTGAGAATCAAACAAGAAATTGTGAGTTATTATGTTACTATCACATAATGTATATATACACAAAATATATGTTATCTATCAAGTATTTTTCATAACTTATAGTGTTCTTTAAATGCTAATTGTCGCTGCTACTATTATTACTACTGGTGATAACACTATCCCCACTTCAGATGTAATAAAACCTAGGCTTAGAAACATTAAATCACATGCCCATGGTTATACAGTATGTACCCAAACTAGGATTGGGATTTGGGACTTCCTGACTACAATTCCAGTATTCTGTGCCATATATACTTAGAACTAGTTATGCATATAAACATACCTATACCAAAAAAATAGCATTATAATTTAAAAAAAAGATTAAAAGACACTTCCTATTAACCCTTTCTGTTAACTGCCAGTCTGGCATATTCCTTAAAATAGTCCTTAGTTATATTTCTAAAAGCAAGATTCAATTTTTGAAGAAACAAATAATTTCCTATAAATATGTAGACTGCTTTTTAAAGTGTGCAGTCTGCCCTGGCAAGAGAGTTCTATTTAATGTAACTGATTTTTTTTTCATTCAGTAGCAAAGATAGGAAGTTTCTAGCCAAAGTAGTATAGAAATCAATCAATCAACAAGCATTTATTAAGTGCCTACTATGTGCTAGACACTTTGGATACTGTTGACAGGTATATGCTCGGGGTAAGGGGGAGTGGGAGTGGGAGTGTTCTTTTTTCTTTGGATATGCCTGCTATTAGCAATTGGGTAGCTAAGATCAGCCGACCTGTTTAAGAGTGGACTATGTGTAATTGAGTCCAGTAAGGGTTGTGAACTGCTTAGAAAATGGAGAAATGTTTGCTTGGCCATTGAAGGTGAACCTTTCTTCTTACACTTTAACGCCCTTAAAATTTTAGAAGAAACCTAAACGCCTCTGTTCATATTGTACCATTATGGATTTGGAGTCAGAAGGCTCAGGTCAAATCTTGACTTTATGACTTAGTACCTGTGTGCTTTTGGGCAAGTGAACCTCTTCCAGCCCTAGGTTTTCTCACCTGTAAAATGAGGAGGTTGGAAAGGTGCCCAACTCATGACAGAGAGATGATGGATTAATATGAAGAACAAGAACCACATTTTCATATATGGCCAATGTAGGAGTTTATTTTGCTTGACTATATTTTTATGATTCAATGCTCCTTCCTTCTTTGGTGGGTAGGGGAAAAGAGGAAAAATGCTTAATAATTTTCTAATTATTATTTTTAATGAAGGGATTCAACTAGATGACATCTAAATTTCCTTCTATGGTCCTATGATTATTTGATCCCACATCTCCACCTCTTCAAATCCTCTTCCTGCAGAAAATGGGCAACTCAGATCCACCTGCCCCCGTATATATAGTTTTTCAAGCTTCTTCTCCCTGCATGCAGAGTAATATTTCTTGTCTTGGATCTCTTGTAACACTTTGTACATTTCCTATGCATTTATTGGGTCTCTAACTCTTATTAGAGATGTGTACTCATAGTCTTCCTTACCAGATGATATACTCCCTGAAATCAACATTACATCTCATGTATCTCTATATCTCCTATAGGACACAGTATCATGTATGTCATAGGCATCTTAACAAATGTTTGTTCAATTGAATTGGCCAGAGCCTTTCCTGAGATGCTGATGTCAGCAAATCAGATAAAAATCAAATTGGATGGGCCTGTGTTTGCACACTGGTGTAGACAGTATAAACATACATGTTAGAGCCCCTACTACTTTTGATTTCACTCTGTGTAAACAATGGAAATAAAATGGAGGAAACATGCCTTGACTAAATAGCATGATGGCTTGCTTTTCTCATGGACATGGTTCTGGCATTACCACCATCATGTTTAGGTTCCTCTAATGTTGGGAATGGCTTCTGTTTTGTTTCCTGCTTCTCCAAAGAGTCAGTCTTTACTACGTGAAACTCTATTACCTTTCATTAGCATTACTGCCTATCAATAAAACATTTGCACCCTTCTCATTTTTTCAGAATCTCTTTAGCAAAAAGAAAATAAAAAAAATGTTTTTCTACCAAGGAATGCCTTTCAAAATTCTAAATCTTTTTTTTTGTTTGTTTTTTAACTTAAAAAAATTTTCAGTCAATACCCATTCCCCACCCTGCAACAGGCGGGTCTGTTCTATACTTACATGCATATGTATAGGAACTATATACACACGCAGACACTGTTCAGTATTCAATATTAGAAGCACAAAGGGTATCTTTGAATTCAGGGATAAATTTAAGTGCACAGTGATGCATAGATAGAGGGTGTAATATTTTATGTACTTGATAAATATTTCATTCTTACCATAAAGAAAGCTTTTTATCAACTTTGATTGTTTTTTTATTACCTTAAAGTATTGCAGTTGTTTCTCAGCATTCATTGTTCCTTCTTTTTCTTGTCTCAGGCAGGAATTGAAGATGAAAAGCTCTGTATCTCTCAGCCACCCCTTCAGCTCTTTGATCCTGACCTCCAGCTGCCTTACCAGGCTGCCGCTTTCAGGAGAGAGCAGGTCACGTGGACCTAACCCACTGTGCCCTACCATTGTGTCCTGGATCTTCTCTCCTAAGGTTTTCTAATGCATCAGATAAAGAAACCATAGATTAGCTTTATGTACCAGAATACATCACAGGTTAGTTAGCAACAAGAGCCACCTGTAAGACATTCGAATGAATTTTTCCAGTTTCTATTGACATTCAGTCAATTTCAGTTTTGTTATAGCATTTGAGGCTTTCATTCGAAGGTGGTGGGTGTTGTCTTGGCTACATGTGTGGATTAAGAGGACTATATTCACTTGTATTTTCCTTCCACATGAGGGAAACTTGGCCCAAAAGTCCACCTCCCGGTCACTGATAAGAATTCATTAAGATTCTCAGGACAGAGTTTACAGACAGAAAACCTCTGCATAAAATTTTCAGGAGCTAGAAGTCTAAGTTTAATCGATATACTAAAGAGGCCAAGGATAGACTGTGCATGGAGAATTAAATTCCTTTTCTGTATTGTGAAAGGCAATCCCCTAAAGCTCACAGCTAAGGTGAGGTTGAAGTGGGCTGGGCCTCCTCAAAGCTATTCTAGATTATACCTAACTTGTAAATTGCCAGCTCCACTATTCTTCCTATACAAACTCTCACCTGACATGTTAGATTCTACTGGTTGTAAAAAAATAAAATAATGCCCAATTCACTATACTGGTAGTTTATTGAGCTGAAGCACTCTGTTAGGAAACTGTTTTTTGAAAGGAGATGATGCTTTTCTGTTGAAAACACACAGTTTGGAAAATCAATAGGATTTGATTTATAATGATAAATTAAACCTGCAAAAATAAGCTTTAAAACACAAATAAAATTAAATCAACAGACATTCATCTGCTGTGTAGTGTTCTGTAAATAGCATCTTTAGGAGATCATAACAGCAACATCAGCTTTCCTGGCAACACCCTTCCATTTTCATGGTGCAAATATTGATAATTTGAAGACCCTCAGTGGAATCCAGATTTAGCTATTGTTTTTATGCTGTAACAAAAGTGGCAGCAGGAGGTGAAATCAATGCCCTTGGAGGGTAGGGTCACAAAAAAGAATTTATTGCCACTTTTTTGTTCTGGAACAGTTTGCAATCATAAATTCTTCATAAACAGAATACTTCAGAGAATGGTCCGTCTTCATAAATATACGACAGAGGACATCAATTTCATTTAATTCACAATTTGTGTCAGCACAGCAGATGCCAATGCCTGCCTTGATAGGGTTGTTTAATATGCAATTGAGACAGAGTAATATGCAGCACAGGGGACAAAATTTCACAGATTAAACTGTACGCACCACTGACATTTCATTCTAATGTATTTCCATTCCACACTGTTCACCTTAGATGAAAGTAATATTAAAAACCATATCCCTCTATTTTACTATTGTTAGAAGTTAAAATCCTTGTCTTTAATTTTTTTCATGCCAATTAAAATGTAATCATGCCAATTAAAACAGTATGCCTACTGTTGTTAGTTTCTGCATAGGTTTTGTTAAATTCTCCCCTCCAAAATTCCCTCCATCAAACACTACTTATTATACATGAGAAACTAACCACTTCTTTTAAAAATCTATCATAAAAATGCTTAAGGGATAGCTAAATATTCTATTTTACTTTAAGGATCAAGTTGTGAATTTAAAAAAATTGTTAAGAAAGATGTACTTAACATTTCCATTTATATTATAACTGCTTTTAAAAGATTATTTATTGGAAGTTCACCCAATAGGTATCTCATCGTATTATAGTCTAATAAAAGAAATGAGTGCATTATTATGCTCCCAATCAAACTGATAAAACATATAAAGTCACTTTTCTTGTCTGATTTTTAATGAACTACCATTTTTTAAAAAAATTCCATCATACATTAGTGGAATCTGGTCTAACCCACAATATTACTGAGTGAAGAGTATTGTCAATTACTTCTGAAAAGTATTGAACCAATGGGTAACAGGAAAAACTTTTAACATTTCAAGTCACCTTGCATATTTGCAGATTCAATTGAATTTGGATGAGCAAACAAAGATGTGAAATTGCCATTATATTAGTACACAGGCTAAACATGGCATAAACCAAAGCCTGTGATTTCATCGTTACAGACAGCTTTTTATTTCCTACAATTTTAGGACTTTTTTTAAAAGGAAAATGGAGGCATGCAGAATTATGCCCCCTAACTGAATATCATCTATGGGAAATAGCTACAATTAATTATTTGAGTAATTTACAAATTTATCTTACCATTGATTTGAAGTGAATACAATTTAGAAGCAAAATAGATAAAAAAAATACAGTTTAACCTCTTTTTCTCAGCTGTCTTCCAACAACAGGACAATAGTATCTCCTACACAGTGCTATCTCTGATCTCTGGGTAACAATCACTATATTGCTTTTTTTTTTCCTCTCCAGATTCTTGTATCTTAGTCTTTGGCTGAGACCCAGCATATCATTGCATGAAATGAATTACATGAAACTTTTGGGGAAGTTTTGTTAAAAGTAAGCTGCAAACTGGGACTCAAAAGAGAGGTTGCTTTAATTCTGTAATTCAGATTTTCAGATTTGGGCCCAATTTATCTCTTTGTTTTGGAGCCCTGAGTATGACTGTAGCGACAAAACCACTTTTCATGTTAAGGGTACAGTAAATAGTTAAACGGTAGATGTCTCTAACATGTACCTTCAGAATAAATTCTATTAACATTCACTCAAGCATGACAGTCAGTGTATATCAGATATACTGTATTATAGTTGACTTGGTGCATACCCATAATACACGGCATATTTTACTTACTTTTTATGTATTAAAGAACTAAAATTATTAAAGTCAGAGAGGAGACAGGCTTAGAATAAAAAAAAAATCAACAGGAGAGGAAAAGCAAGGTCCCCCCCCCCCATAATAGCATGAGTAACTTGTTTGAAATGTAGGTAGTGAATTGAAAGGGAGAGATATTTGTGCTTCAAATTAGAAATCAGACAGATAGAGTACTTCACTACACACAAAAAAATGTACACATAACCTACAAACAGTAATAAAAATGCAAATACCCCAAGCAGTTCCCATTTTTCATTAATTGAATCCACTTTTTCAAGGAGATCGTTTGGTAGTAAAGCACCACCTTTCTTCAAATCTTCAACCTTCCTAAGCAGCGCCATCTTTTTTGGGTGCCTGATTGACATTTCTACACTGTATCGCTAAAACAAAGAGAGAGAGAGAGAGAGAGATCAATAGAGAGAAGTGTTTTCTTATCAAAATCTCACCAAAAGTATTACATTACCCATTCTTGTAACTAGGCACAAATTTTGTGTTTTTCATCCTTAAAATATTGGGTTTTTTTTTAATTTTTCTTCCCAATATAAATTTTAATATGTGCCAGGTAGAGGATTGAATTGGATGAATGCTGTTGAGAATTGTTATAATTGAAAACAGAGTTTATGTATATTTTAAATATAAAATACATATAGAAAGAATCATAGTCTAGGACTGGAAATGTTCATACAGTAATTTTCCCAAGATAACCCAGAGAGTAAGTAAAAGAGTCAGGATCTGAACCTAGGTCCTTTAACTCCAAAGCTAAGTGTTCTATACACAGTTGGAGTAAAAAAGGTAAGTAGTTTTGGAGACTGGAAGGCCTGGGTTCAAGCCTTGTGTCATACGGTAAGCTTACCCACAAGTAGTCCTCTAGGTCATTTAACTTTGTAGCGTTGATTACTGATTTGCTTAGAGGGTGGAAGTTTCCAAAGTGGGAGTCCCCCACATTGACCAAATCACGGGTTTAGAGTATTTTAAAATAACATATATGCCTATCAATGTATATGCAAATATATACAGATATGATATGCATTTATACATTCATGTTTACAAATATAGTCATATAGCAATAAGCTTTTAAGATATATCCCTAAGAGATAAATCCCTGAGATACTTTTAGTAGTCTCAGTTTTCTGTCATAGGCCATAATAGTAAGTGCAAATTTAACTTATAATTAATAATCTCAAACTAGAAAACTGTGAGTTTACTAAGAACAAAACTTGTAGTAAAAATTTGGCAATTAAACTTCTAGGTCCAGATAATTCCCAATCCCCAGCCCCAGGAAACACCAAATTCACCACTGTCCAAACAAAATTTTCCATTTAGGTTATATATTTTAATGTCCTCTCTATCTGACTTTCAATATAACGACTTGACTTCACTTTCTTAGAAGCCAGGGTAGGAGTGAGGGGTGGGGAAAAGGAAGCAGAATGGAAATGGGTAGTTTCCGGGGAGGGGTAAATGGCATGGTTCTCCCCTACCTCAAATTGCTACAAAATGTCTCAAAATATCACAGTTGGCTACAGCACCCACTTTACCCCCAAATGTATGTTGTACAACCGACATACTGCCAAGTGAGCCTCTTTAGAAAGATATTTTGCCAGAGGTAATGTAAGTGCTATGTAATATGACAGTTACTATGGTAACTCCTCAGATAACGCAACTCAAATAACTTCTTAGCTAGAAAGCCCTATAGATTGCACAGCTACAATGACTATGCCTAATTCTTCCACCCTTTCCTCCCCAAATTCATATAAAAACAGCCCTAAGCATGAGAGTGTCTAGATTTTGGGGGCTAGAAAGAGAACCATTCTTGCATTCAGTACCCATCTAAAATAAAAACATACACCCTAGACTTCATTCATTCTTGGTAGGAGTAACCAGTGGTTGGTATTCCTTGTCTTTAAGTGAACTAAGGCAGAAACCATCAACAGACCCAAGTGGAAATACTATGAACTAGACAAAGCAGTGGAACATTAAACCAAAAAGGGGGGAGGGGATCCAAGAAACACAAAAACTTGGGTGTATATATTCTAGAACATGACATGATTAAAAAAAATACGAATGGAAAGAGCTTCAAAGAAAATAAGAAAGGTGTGAATTGACTGCTTCAGTTAATCGAACTCTAACATTTGCGTGCATATGTTTGCATACTCTTAATTTCATATTTTAATCTTTCATTTACACCAAACATGCATATCATTTGTATTATGTAAACTTCCCCAAATGTTAGTCATTTGTAGATCATAGAACAAAATGTTTTCAATGAGATTTATACCATTTTGTATTATTTAAGAATGTTTATCAGGGTGTCAGAGTACCCCAAATTTCATGAATATGCAAGTAAAAAAATCAAGGGTTGGCTTAGGCTCTTCATGTACCTGGTAGGTGACTCACAGAAAATCTAGTTCATGACTTCTAAAAGCAGATGATTGTAACAACTGCTTGACTCTAGCACTGAGTAACTAAATTGTACACCCATTTTTATTGGCTATAAATGCTCAACAAGTACTGCATGAAGCCCCAGCTAGCTTCTCCATTCAGCCAAAGTGCTGATTGGAGGAGATGACAATCTGCTTTATGTAATCAGATTTCTATCTAAAGATGATGTAGATTGAAGAGATTTACATAATTAATTCTGTAAGGCTACATAACATGGGGGTTGGTGGTACTGAGAGTCTATGGTAGTCAGGCACAGAAATCCTATTTAGATTACTCCTTCTCTGATGCCAAGTGAATTAATAGACAGAGGGAGTCCTCTAGCTGTGTAAAAATGGAGCAGACTGGACCAGAAGTAACCACATTTACCCGTGAATAAGTAATTTTATTTCTTTCCCTCCTAACAGTGCCCTTCCCAAAATATTAACTTTTTTTAATATTATGAATTCAGTAAAGAGAAAAAATGGTGTCACATAATAATGATAGCCTTATAATTTTTTAAAGAAGTGTTTAACTTGGGACACACTAAAATAATTTTCTTCATGTGGCACAGCACAAGTAGCCCTAGTACAACCATTGTAAAATGTGATTATATGTGAAAAAATAAACTTGTTATGATATACCCTTTCTATCCCTGTCACAGTGTAACCTAAAGTATAAATAGCTTGGTGAAAGATGTTGATTGATAGACAATGCCTTCTAACTATAAAAAGTGAAGGGATCTAGTTAATTGTTAGATGTATAGGTATGTGAATGAAGACCACTAGCCTGTCACTTATAAATTTAAAGTGAAATATTTATTTTAATTTTGAAGAGCTCTGAACTTCAAATGAAGTCGTGATTTATTGAGGCTCTAGAGGCTAATGCTTTGGGGTAGGTTGCTGGGTTTTATTTTTACATGGGTATATATGGGGAGGGTGAAAGGGGGGGTGTGGGTTGTTGCTGCTTCTATTGTTGTTTTGGCATTTGCTTCTCTCTCCAAGATTTCTAGAAAAGTATTTGCAGAAGGAAATTAGCTTATCAGATGTATCAGTCTGGACCATCCTATCTCTGGTAGGACTATTTTATTCGGTGGAGAGAAGATAATTTAATCTTCATATTCATTCTCTCCATGGCAGTAAGTGAGCAAAGGCTGCTCCCATTGTGTCCTGTAGTCTAGGGATATTATGATATAGATGACTATTCAATAGCCAAAAATGAGATTAACAAAGTTAAAGTCAGATGACTGGTCTCAACAGTAAATAAACACACAATGTTAAATTTTGCCATAGCACCCACTACATAGCCTTCTCTGTCCAACCAAAAATAGAAAAATAAAAAAGGCCAAACTGAAAGAAGGGTATTTGCATTATTTAAATGTGTTTGCCTGCACAGTTTCCTTATTTTGCTCATGAATCTATCTAACAGAACTGGGAAAGATCTAAATTAAAGTGAAATGATATTCTTCCTCCTACCTCCTGTCCTCTGCCAAAAGAAAAATAAAACAATGAAAGCTCAAAAGGGAAACAAAAACTCAGACCAACTAATTGCAAAAAATGTGAACTGAAGAAGTTTGGCCAATTCTCAGTCACTCAGTGGCTATGCTTTGCAAGCATAAGGGCTATCGGGGAATTCCAAAACAAAGAAAGCAAAAGCAGGATTTTCTGAAAGAAATATTTTAAGAAATGCAAGAAGACTTGATTGAGATAACTTTTTTTGACACTTATGCTAAAGGCTGCTTTTTTCTAAAACCTTTTTTTTCTTTCTTTTTTTTTTTTGTGAAAAATCACACCCGAAAATTCTGCCCAAATGGAGACTGGAACAATGCCTTGAAACAGTGTTAATTGTCACCATGGAAACCAGAAGAATAAGCCATTTTGAAACTGGTATAGAAGGCACACATTGAGCAACTCAAGCATTTTTCTGCCTCCCTCAATGTTAAAGAACAAGATGCCTAGTCACTGAGAGGTCAGAGAAAGAAATCATCATGAAAGGTTTGTACATGCTCACTATCTAGTAATTTAAAAAAAAATCTCTCTCTCTCACATACACACACACACACAACAACAACAACTGTATACAGTTAATGTCATAAGATTCTATATCCAGAATATTCTTTCTGAAACAGAAAGATCATCAAAAGATGGTCAGGATTGGAGCATGGATTCTACCCTCCAGCAAAACTTCAGGGCCATATTATGTGAACCTTGCCCCCAAAGCTCCCTGGGAATTCTGCCGTTGTAATAAAACTTCAGAAGAGGAAAGAGAAAAGGCTGCATGATGGAATTCAAAAATAATGCTCTAAAAGCACACAGAGAGATTAAGACATCCATTGTAAGACTTTTGTATGGTGCTTCTGTTGGTTATACTGAAAAGAGACTAGACATTGCTGAACACAGAGTGAAGCTATGGCTACAAGAGACAGAAGGATTGAGAGTTTTCTTGATTATTAGAACAGGGTTATGCTAGTCTGTGTTGTCTGGCCTTGAGGATTCTTATTCTGAGACTTCTGATTATAACCAGAAGAGCATGTCGCTTTACATTGTGAATAATTGAAATAAGCTGTATATTCAGCATTTAAGTAAAATGATCCGAATATAAGTTTAAATATAAGATCAAGTTAAAAAATAGAGAGATGTCCTTGTTAGTACCAGTCTACACACACTAATCATGTCTATGTCATTCAGCACTCCAACATATAGACACTAACTATATACAAGCTTCTGTGCAATAATATATATGCCATATAGATTTTTTTGAATTTCCACTTTATCCATTAATAATTATGTTGTTAAAAAAACACCCTAGTACTGGTTGATTCAGGAAATCTATGTACAGACAAAGATATTCACACAGAAATATGGATATTTGTCTGGCTATCAGCTATCTGTACACTCTTACATTGTGCTTTCTGGCTAGTGTTTGCACTCTTCATACCAGGCTTCATGGTGGCCCCTTAGGAAGCCCATGCCTAATGCCATTCAGTGACGAACAAAGAGTCTTTTTATACAAAAGTCCAGGGTCCAAAGCTCAGCTGTATACAAGCAGAGTGCAGGAATCTGCTAGAGGCCAGTCTACCCTTCACAACAGTTCTGTGGTTTCTACCGTTTTCTTTCTCTTTCTTTCTTTTTTAATAACACCAATGCTAGGCATTTTATAATCTATGTTAATGTTTCAGATGCTGCCTTTATAACTAAAACTTCTGGAAGACATTCAGAATGGAGGAAGGGTGTTCTAACTAGACAAATAAGAGTCGTTATATCTTACAAAGTTCTTGTATTTTGCCATTAGCAATTTATGGCAAATAATTGCACAGGGAAATTATAAAGACTCCTACAATTGTCCTTGTAAATTAATAATAGGCTTTCTTGATTGGGATAAATTTGCTGCTGAGCCTTTGGAAAAATTAAAAAGTGCAATGTCATTTAAAATTGCCAGAACTCGTACAGCAAATTACATCTGAGGTTAAGAATTGAGTTTTTTTCCTCTTCCAGCTTATTCATTTGCATGATCTGGAAATCATATTACATTGGCCATGTATTGTTAATTGGACATAGATTGCATTATCTTTAATATAAATCAAACTACAAATATTAAAATGAATTGCAAATTCTCTAATAGAAGATCATAAAACAATCTTTTTTAAAGTATCTCCCATTAATAATTTAGTTCCAATTATATCATTCAGAAAACTCAAGCAGGAGGCCTGGCAACTTATTTCCATGGTCTCTTCTTTTTCATAACAAATACCTAGGCCTGTGATGTTATTTTTAAGCTGATCCAGGGCAGAATTTCAGGGCTACATTAAAAATAAAAACAAAAAACCCCTCTCAACTTCCTATGACCTTTTTTACAGAAGTCAGTGAAATAAGTCCTTTGAAAAAAAGATTCCC
The DNA here is from genome assembly GCA_028646595.1 of Phalanger gymnotis. Classification (NCBI taxonomy): domain Eukaryota; kingdom Metazoa; phylum Chordata; class Mammalia; order Diprotodontia; family Phalangeridae; genus Phalanger; species Phalanger gymnotis. The sequence goes on from CM053624.1 coordinate 160,514,655, forward strand.
TAACTTGAAGAACTAAATGTTGAACATGCAATGAAAAAAAAAACACTTGATCCTCAGCATTCTGCTTATTTAAAGAAAGGAGGAATCTAGCCATTTAAAGTTTTCTTTAAATTTAATATCTTTTTTGAAGCCTTTTCATGCCCTTTAATGAGTTTATATTAAATATTTAATACTGTTTAGGGCATATCCACTACTACCAAAAACAGCTATATTCCCAGCAGCCCCACTGTTTCAGGCAGAGGGCTTGATTGATCCTCCTAGCCTGAATTGAGTAGAATGAAAAGAAGCAGTAGGAAAATAGCTGCAATCATTTAATGCAGATGACCTCTGACAGGCTCACAGCTCTTCTATCTGAACAGAAATTTGCATGGGGTCTCTGTGCAGAGGAACAATGTAACCTAAATGGTAGACAATCTTTATTCTAATGAAGTGGGTGTCAAGGTCAATGTAAAACTGCAATGATAAATGGTGCACCACTAGGCAAGAGAAGTTGCAGAGGCATTGTAGTGCTTTCACATTAATTGAAGACTGAAATGCACCAAGTGAAAAGCACAAGGCTCTCTTTTCACTATAATGTGTTCATGTTCCAATGCTGAAATGATTTCTTCAAGATGGCTCGCATGTTGACATGTATCTTGCTGCAAAAATAACATGAATTTTAGATCATGGCTCCCCCCAAATGGACATTTTTATAGTTTGGTTTATTCCTAATATTGCATAGAAGTTCAGAAATCTCCATAAAATATCCTAAATCATGAAGTCCCCAAGACTAGTCTAACTCATTTCTGAGGGTTTTTTTTTTTGGCGGGGAAGGTGAGAGGAGCATTTAGAGGAACTCACTTTGCTTAGTTTCAACGAAGCAACTTCTTGGAGAGCTCTTCATTAGGTTGAACTAACTGTAAAGTGGGGAGGTAAGGAGAGGTAGAAGGAGGAGTCTTGTTTTAATATGATGATTTTCTCACTTCTAAATGTTCTGGTTAGTTTATAATTAAGATCTTCAGGTGTCTTTTGTGCTGAATGCAGCTTTAACTAGGAAGCCAAAGGTTTAATAAAGTAAAAGAGTTGTATGCTAGTGTTATTTCTGTGTGTATATAATTATTTATGTGTATGTGTATGCATATATGTGGATGTATACATACATATGTGTGTATATATACATATATAAATCTATATATACATATATATATATTTTGTCATTTCAGCTTTGCCAACGTTGTTACATAGTAATAATTATATCATTTCTTCAGCCCATCAAGTAATTTGTGGCAGCCAATATATTTTTGTCTAATAAAAATGAGGACAGTAAGCTGCTTTTAAAAATCCTGAGCTGCTTAAGCCTGTTAAAGGTATATTGTTTGCTAATACACTCATTAGCAGCCAAGCATTTTAACTTTGTCAATTAAACAGGAAATGGAGTTGCACCATTAGCTTCACAGTTTGCTAAAATACAGATAAGAGGAAATTAATGGCAGTGTGAGAAACATTTCCAGATGCAACTGGCAACACATATTATAAAGTAGATGAACCTAGAATATATATTTTACATTTTCCAGGTCCCAAAACTTCTTTACATTTTTCCATCTTCAGCCCACTAATCTTCCTTATACAAATAGATTGTAATCACACAATTTTAGTTTTACTAGAAAATGAAGTGTGGTCTGTCAGGTTGCTTTTTTTTTCTTTTTTTAAGGGCGTATATACAGTACTATTGATTCCTAGGAGATGATTAATAGAATATACTGTACAATTAATTGCATTGCTAGACTGTAACTCTGATTTGAAAAAAGAACAGCATCAAACAGAAACCAGCATTCGTGAGATGGTAATCCAGAGAATAAACCCCAACATGGAAGAATATGGTGAAAAAGGGGAAAAAAATGTTACTGATGAAACTGTTTAAAAAACTGTACAGCTTCATCTGTGTGTGATTTGTCAGGTCTGAAGCTTTGACGTGCCCAAGGGGCAGACCCCAGCGGGGAGTAGGCTGCAGAGCTAAATAGCTGTGAAAGAAGTCTTAATGTAGGATGGAATTCAAACTAACCTTGACATGACCTCAGGAAAAATATGCAAAAAGTAAAATGAATGCACTCCGCAAGATACATCCTAATTTTGTGGTGGAGCTGGTTAGTTTTACAAACATAACCCAGACTTTAAAAGAAAAATAAAATGCAAGTAAAAGGAGGAAACTTTGGAATCCAAATGAAAAAAAAAACTTAAGCAGGCATGATGTGTTACTGTGGAGGCATGTGAACCATTTGGAAACAATCCAAATAAAAACCAACACTGAACAATATTGTTGTCAGCGTGTCTATTCAGGAAAATTGTTTTTTTTAGGTTGAATATAAATGACACAAAGCCAAGATTACATCATTGCATTACAAAGTCTGTTGTGGCTTTTAGCTGAACAAGCCCCATGGATCTCTTGGTTTAGGGCAGTAGTTCAGTAAGGAGATTTTAATATGTTATTTTTCCCTCTAGTGTCAATACCATAAATAGAGGAATTTAAGGAGGAAAAAAACTGTGGGTGCTTTCTGTTCTATGTTCTTGTTTTGTTCTGCATTTGATAAGCATAACCTAAGTCTTTGCTCATACATTAAGCAGCGATTTGGCTTTATTATGCATTTTGCCTGTCTTGGAGAGTTCAGCAAGCAGGAAAGAATCCACCCTCACATTGCAGCCAAGAACTGGCTAATTCACTGGATATATGGAAATTTTAATTGAGTGTCAACTTGTATAGAAATTCAATCCCATTATATTCTCAATGCAATTTTGTAGTAATACCAGTTATTTACTACACTACTAACCAGATCTTAAACATAATTAAATTGCTAAGGACATATACCCAGAATCTAATGGTTTAAATTCATACAAGTGTGTGCAATATAATACCAGGTATGTGTGTGTGTGTGTGTGTGTGTGTGTGTGTGTTAGATGTATTCATTCATAGAACAGACAGGCTTAAAACGCTGTCTTTCCTCCACTATCCTAACTAAAAAATTCCTCAGAAGAGATTTAAGAGGTTTGAGGTTCAGTCACTCTGGTGTTTTGGGATTCACATCCTTTAAAAGATAATCTCTGTAGGGGAGTCCCAGTAAAAGGATTCTTTGAGAATTGTTCAGCTCATCAGGCCCATGATCTAGGCTTACTTTCTTGGGGAAAAAATGCCAAGGAAGATATCAACTACACATATAACTTTCATTTCATGGATTCATTAGAATCAGCTATATGATTCTCCTCTCCATTCCCCTTCTCAGGTAGACCTTGACATAGTACACACTGGAGCAAAGTGAAGATAAAGGAGCATTCTTCATGTATCTATACATGTGTAATATATGTATAGTATATACGAATATCTATCTATATCTATGTAAAATCTACCACCAGAATAGCTCTTCACAAAAGTGACTTAGCATGACATCACATCTTCAAACTGTCAACTTCAAGGACCTGTGATTTTGTCTATAGGGAAACTCCCTTCACTACACATACACACACATATACGCACACATAGGGCAGTTGAAAACTGAATGTTTCACCTGACTCTAATGTCATTCTACTTTTCCTAGGAAGTTTATGAAATGAGGTCAAGCATCAAACCATCAGCACTCTATAACTTGGAGAAACGACATAGGAAATTTACCTATCGGAGATCTGAGAACTGATGTGATTTGGACATCATTTCAGTTAGAGCTTTACTGAAATTCAGCTTTTATACATGGCTCTCAAAAATATTTTCCTACAAATACTGTATGCTTCAATGATATCTAATTAATGTCTTTGACTATTTGCAGCCAACCCACTAGCTATCTCCCCTCCATCCCATGGCATTTCATTGGTCCTACTGCATTCTGTTGAGTAATTGCATATCTCAATGGATCTTCCATGCATACCAATGTGCCTCAGTGACTATGTGGATCACTGCCATAACACATCATGACTGTTCTAATTACAGTGTCATTATGACTCACCATGCCATGTTGTAATGCCATGTCAGCACATACCAAGAATTGTTATGTAATTATATAACACCTTTCCATGTATGCCATGTGTTCCAGGTTAGAAAAGCAGAGAATGAGGAATAGTAATTAATGTTATGAAACCTATTTTTCCTCAATAAGAATTTTACTTAATCTGCTTCCCTTCCCCACCTCCCTCCAAGTACCTTCAAGAATACACTTTTGCTTTAATTATGATACCACTGAACAACTTGGTGGAATTTACTGAGCAACATAAATTTCTTAAGTGTGTGCTATACTCTAGGCACTGTGCTAACTCCTGATGATTCAAAGAAAAAGATATAGTAGTGCCATCCTCAAGGAGTTCACAGTCTAATGACTGGACCTGGAGGGGACCAGGCCAGGAAGACTCATCTTCCTGAGTTCAAATCTGGTCTCAGATTCTTACTAGCTATGTGACCCTGGGCAAGTCACTTAACCCTGTTTACCTCAGTTTCCTCATCTCTAAAATGAGCTGGAGAAGGAAACACCAAACATGACTAAAAATTACTTAACTAAACCTTAGAGAAGAATGCCTCAGTTTCTGGTGGGATGGGAAAGACCTCTTGAATAAGGCAGCACTTGATCTGAGTCTTGAAGAAAACTCAAGAATGGGGGGGGGGGGGAGGAAAGAAAACATTCCTGGCACGTGGGACAACCAGCCAGCCAGTAAAAGGCACAGAGATAGAGGATGGAGTGTCATGTCCAAGAAACAGCAAATAGACCTAATGTATCTCTGGAGAGCAGAGTGAGTAGAGGGGAGTAAAGTGTGAGAAGACTGGAAAGTATGGATGGGCTTTGTTGTGAAAAACCCTAGAGGCCAAACAGAGACCTTTATAGTTGATTTTGGAGGTGAGAGAGGCACAGGAGTTTATTGAGCAAGGCAGGAAGGGCAGGACATGGTTAGACTTATCCTTTAGGAAAATCACTTGGACAACTGGGTGAGAGAGAAGTTGGAGTAGAGAGAGACCTGAGGTTGGGAAAATGTTTAGAAGGCTATTACAATGTTCTAGGTGAGAGATGATGAGAGCCTGAACTAGTCAAAAAGAGAACACCAAATTGACTCCATAATTAAGTGAGATCTCATTTCTCAATTCAGTATCCTCCGCTGCAGGAAATTTTCCCTAGTTATATACATAAAAACAATTTTTAACATTCATTTTTAAAGCTTTGAGTTCAATTATTTATTTTTTAATGTAGAATAATGATTTAGTCAGTATAGAGAGCTCCCCACTGGAGACTTTCTCCACTAATTTAGAGGACAACTTATCTGGATTGTCCAGAGACTAGCCTGGGACATGGAGAGGCTAGTTGACTTGTCAGGGATTGTGTCTCAGAAGCTGGATTTGAACCAGTTCTTCTGACTCTAGAGCTGGTTATTTATCCACTGTTCCATGATGCTTCTCATCATGCTTTGTGAAAAGAAAAAGAGAATGACCAGGTCCAAAAATCAGTACAACATATGCCTTGGAAATGTGGAGAGTTAAATTTCACCATTGCTTTTCCTTGCCAATACTCGTTGACACTTATGTCCACACATTTTTCTGTGAATTCCTTGATTTCTAATGTAGGTGTGTGACTTCTTTCTTCTCCCTAAGACAAAAACTTTGCTCTCCTTTAGAAAGTCTATCGTGATGAAATAAGATAAAACACTGAAGTCTATATTTTTTTCCCTAAAGCATGACCCTTCTCCTGTCTTTGTTCTAGCTGCCAAAAACAATCTACCCAAACATCTTGAAGAAAAGGGAAAACTATTTGTTTATGTTAGAAATTTAAAAAGTAAACTCTCTGAAGACAGGAGTCCTAGCCTAGAGTATCTCAGACGACTAGGATCCTCAAAGAAAATTAAATCAATAAATATTTTATCAAACTAAGTGATGCCTAAATCACCATTTAATTTTTTAAAGTGATCTTCTAGGAAAGCTTACATATAAAGCCTTTACCCATATCTTTAAAGCCAAATTGCCAACCCCTTCAATTCAAGTATTTATAATGGAAACGCTGATGAGGCCTAAACTATGGTCGTGTAGCAACAGTCTTTTCAAATACACATATATTTTTAGCGCTAGGAGGCACCAAGTTTGTTTAAATCTGTACTTTTTTTTACAATTGCAAGTAATGTTAATAGCATACTGTAAATGTTAAGGCTAAGTGTGCAATGTCAAAATAGATTGAATCTCTCTGAAAATGGGAAATTCAGGCTTTTCAAACATAATCCAGATGTTTGGCTTTTATTCAGATTTCAAGAAAGAGGGAACTAATATGATACAAAATTCATACATGCATATTTCATTAGTGCCTTTTGTATCATTGAATTAAAAATTCTGCAATGTGCACTTCCCAAATCACATAGTGTGTTAAACTCAAACAGTTGCCAATATGTTACACACCTCACAAATATTAAGAATTATTTTCATATGAAAGAGACTATATATATTGCTTGTGTTAACACTTTTGATAACATTTCTTAAAGAGTTTCTTGTTCTCAGCTAGATGATAGATAAATTAATTGAAAAGTAGTATATTTGTTTTTCCTCTTTCTCTTCCCTTCCCTCTCCTTCCCTGTCCGCCATGGGGAAAGAGCCTTTTGTGGTATTCTATTCTTTTTGAGACATTTGTAAATTTCTTTAGCAATGCAGGGTCAAAGTAGAGAGTCATCTTAGGTAATTCTTACGCATTTATTTGTATATCCCTATGTTGCATGACTGGCATCTACTAGGCATTGTGGTATTTTTCAGTTGATAGAGAAAATACAGTCCAAATCCTTTCTTCCTTCTAGGAATTTACCATTTTAAAATAGGTAGCTTTTGGTGCAAGGCAAAAATGGTACTGTCAACAACATGTTATAAGGAAGACCTATGTTCCACAAGGACCTAGAATGGATGGCAATTCAGGACCAATCTCCTTTTCTTATCTTCCATTTGATATAACTTTTTGCAATGTTTTTATATCTATTATCTGGTTTAATTTATGGTACTATACCGAGAACTAGTTAATCAGAAGTGATATAAGCCTAGCAATTCAAACACGAAAAACCAAGTGGATGAAGACTGAATATTGCCCAGCTTCTGTTATGCAATTGAAAGGGGAATTCTGTTGCATTCATCCATTAGTTTTTATCACTTACGTTAATTCTGTGACCAGAATTTGGCTCTGGAATATAAATTATTGAAAAGGAACAGGATATTTAAAAATCAAGGAGATATAATAGCATTGTATATTAAGAAGATATCCTATTATTAGGAAGTTCAGGAGCATTTATTTTTATTTTCTGCAGAGAAGCAAAATAGATCAAGCCTAGGTGAAGACCACTAGAGAAATAAACAAAAATTATATTGTCATTGGAGGATACTACAGACCATCTGAACAGAATGAGGAAATAGATGAGGAATTTGGGGAATAGATCACAATCCTGGCACAGAGGGAAAAAATAAGTGATAGGAGTTTTCAATTACCCAGATTTTGGTTGAAGTTCTCTCTTTGCCTAAAACTGAACAACTAATATTTTCCTAGCTTGCTTTAATGAAGACTCCATCTTCCAAAAGGTGAAGGAATGAAAGAATTAAAACAATTCTAGACCTAATTCTCACCAAAACAAGAACACTACTGCTGGAATGGAAATGATGCAAACCTTGCCAGTAAGGGATCATTTCCATATTAGAATTTGTGAAAGGGAGGGAGAAGAAATTCAAGGATAGTTTGAGATGTACCCTAAGTTTTGGGAGAACAGATTTCAAAGATCTTATAGAACACATAGGTGGAACCTCACAGAATGAAATTTTACATGGAAAGTTATCCCAAATGTTTGGCTTTTATTCAGGGATAGAAAGGTCTCAAGAATTAAATTCTGAAGACACCAAAAAAAATCATTCTAATGGCGAGTTAAAAAAGGGAGTGTTTTGAAGAGACCAATGTGGATGCACAGGGAACTCATCCAACAATTTATATTTTTAAAAAGAAATCTGCAGTAAATGGAAGCAAGGGTAGATAATGGCATGAATACAAAAACATGGCATGCTTTTGTAAAGATAGTCAGGAGTGACAAAACTCATAATGAACTGAAGCTGACAAGGAAAACTTAGAATGACAAAAAAAGGTTGCCTTTAGCTCTATTGGAGATAGGATCATAGCTCTAGGTGGATGGTGTTATTACAATGGACAAAAGAGAGAAGACGTATTTGTCAACTCATATTTTGCTTTCTCTGCCAAGAAGAATGAATTTTCAGCTGGAAAGGATAGTTCAAATATGATTAACAGGGAGTTGCTAACCAAAGTAAAAGGGGGAGTCACTTAGTTGCCCTTGATGAATGAGTCTTTATAAATTATACTCTAAGGGATTACAGAAAAAACCAGCAAATGTGTGATGCCGAGGAGCTGTCAGTGATCTTTGAAAGAGCGTAGAGAAGATCACAGAGTCTCTGAATTTGAGCTGGAAGGGACCTTTGAGGCTATTGAGATCAACTCTCTCACTTTGTAAATGAGGACACTGAATCTGCAAAGCAGTTATGTAATTTGCCCAGTGTTATCTAACTAGCAAATGTCTGAGGAAAGATTCAAACTCGGGCCCTTCTAACTCCAAGTCCAGTGGCCTATTCATTTGATCATGATGTCTCTCTAAAAGAACACAAGCTTCCAGAAGAAATGGCATGGGGTCGGAGATAGGCAACTGACCTAATTAAAAAAAAAAAACAAACCCAAAAACTAAAGAGTAGAGTCTGTAAATTACATGACTTTCATCTTCTGGAAAAAAAATCTGAATTGTACTAGTAAAGGGAGGGTTAGTGAATTCCTAGAAAAGGAAATAGAGATCATAAAGAATCATTATGGCTTCATCAAGAACAGTTTATTCCATAGGATCACAAGACCATAGATATCGAGCTGGAAATAATCTCAGAGGTTACATTGTCCAAACTCCTCATTTTACCAATGAGAAAACTGGTGAGGTGATTACCAAAGGTCAAACAGATGCTGTCAGAGACAGGATTTAAACCAGGTCCTCTGACTCAGGAGGCAGTATATTTACTGCTGTATTTTCTTTCTTGACAGGGCATGTCAAGTCTGGCATGTCAAGCATTTTAAGAACTGTCAAGTGGAAGAGTAACTGGATCTGTTTTGCTTGATCCCATATGATAGAACAAGGGGCAAGGAGTGGAAATCATAAAGATACAGAATTAGGTTTGATGGAAGAAAAAAAATGTCCTAATGATTAAAAGGATAGAAAAGTAGGATAGGATGCCTAAATTCCTCTTCCCTTCAAGGAAAGGCTGAATAGCAACTTGGGTATGTTATTAAGAGGAGTATTCTTCAGGAATTGGTTTGTGTTGGATGACCTCTGAGGTCTCTGACAAATCTATGTGTGTAAAGAGTGCTGGACTGGGAGTAGGAGAACTTGGATTCCGTTTCCTGCTCTACCACTCACTGTATAACTGACCTTGGGCGCCTCACCTAACTTCTCTAGTCCTTAATTTCCTTGTCTTTAAAATGAGGAAGCTGGATTCAATGACCTCTGAGGACCTATCCTACAAATAAGTACTTGTTAGACACCTAGTATTTGCAAGGCACCAAGCTAGGCACTGATGGATACAAAAATGAAAACATGATGGCTCCCTGGCACCAAAACACAACATTTTAGCTTTAACATTCCATTATGGAGAGAGAGCATGGTACGGTGGATAGACTCAGTCTCGGACACAGGAAGGCCTAGATTCAAGTGCTACTTCTGACACCTTGTGGCTATGTGACCCTGGGTGAGTCACGGAACCTCTAAAGGCTCTTAGCAACTCTGCTAACACTAAAAGTTGCAGAGAGCTTGCTAGCATTTGTAGAAGACATTTCCTCATCTGTGAGTTTCCAACTTCTCAAACTGAAATCAGAAGTCAAGTGCCTATTCCTCCGGACAAATATCCATAGAGTGAAGAAGGACTTGGGTTTTACTGTCCACTGGTGGAAGGAACAGAGGATCAGATTTGGATCTGGAGCTCTGTTGTTGCTGTTGAGTTGTTTTGGTCACGTCTGACTTTGTGACCCCATTTTGGGGTTTGCTTGGCAAAGATACTAGAGTGGTTCGCCACGTCCTTCTCCAGCTCATTTTACAGATGAGGAACTGAAGTAAACAGAGTTAAGTGACTTTCCTAGGGTCATACAGCTAGTAAGTATCCAAGGCTGGATTTGAACTTGGGAAGATGAGTCTTCCTGATTCCAAGCACAATATACCACCTAGCTTGCTTTAGTAGTCATTTAGTCTACCCCCATCATTTTGCAGAAAAAACTGAGGCCCAGAGAAATCGATTGATTTTTCCCAAGGTCACTTGGAAGAAGTGGCACAGAACCATGATTTGGACTCCAATCGCCTGACTGTTTCTTTCACTCTGCCATATTGATGATGAAATCAGCATGTAGGGGATATCAATATGTGTATTACTCCTGTGTGGTCAGCCTAGTTCCCATTTAAGACGCTAGAACCTGAGTTGTGTTTTTGAAGGAAATTCGGGATTCTAAGAGATGGAGATGAGGAGGGTATAGATGACAGTCTAGCCAATGTGAACTCTGAGGTTTGTTCACTCAACTCCTCCTCCCACTGAAAGGCCTATACAGATGTAATTCTTGAGTAATGTTTAAAGGCTTTTAAGCACTTAGTTCAAGATTCATTCTTATTAAATTGATTAAGATAAGTCCTCAACTAGTTAAGGTATTAAGACTTAGCTGGGTGGTATCAGTTTGGTTCCCCACCCCCCTTTACATCAGCCACAGAGCACCTATG
>CM053624.1:160525909-160577521 GCA_028646595.1 Phalanger gymnotis
TAATTAGAGAAATTTGAAATTAGGTACTTTAACTCGCATGTAAGATAGTTGCTACACACATAACTCAGGCATTTTCTATTCCATTTTCAGAGATACTTTTAGTTATTTCAATGACTTACTCAGCCATGATGAGAAAGCAGTCACAGTATTACTTCTTGCCTGTAGATTCAGAAACTGAGGCAGAAAGGTTAAATGACTGGCCCAGCTCAGTGTGTTAATGATAAAATTCAAAATTAGAGGTCTTGAGAACCCATCTATGGCTTGACTTGGTAGGTTATCCCACTATTCTTGAAACTATATCTTTAGATTCCAGTGTCCTTGATAAAATCCTATAGTAATGACAACCTCATGGAGCACTGTGGAGAGTCTAAAGTAAACGAGATCAAGAATCCCATTCAAAATAGGGTTGGCAGGTAGCACAGTAGATAGACTACTGGGCTAGGTGTCAGGAAAACCTGAGTTCAAAACCGCTTTCAGACACTTACTGGTTGTGTGAACCTGGGCAAGTCACTAACACTCTGCTTGCCTTGGTTTCCTCAGCTATAAAATAATCATAAAAACACTCCAGAGTTGTGAAGATCAAATGGGATAATGTTTATAAAGCATTAGCATAGTGCCTGGCACATAGTAGGTGCTATATAAATGTTTGTTCCTGTCTCTTCCCTTTTAAAGTGGTTATGGAATGGATGCGACCTTTTCGAATCCTTTCCTTTTGGACTTCATGAAACTCATACTCCAATATCACCATATGGTTTTCATGGATAAGCGTGGAATGGAAAGATAGGAGCTCATATGACCCATTAGCTATCATGTCCCTGTCACTCAGAAGAGTAATAACTTTCAACCCTGAGAGACTCTGGGATAGAAGCAGAAAATTATCATTAAAACAAGAATTGTAGAAATTAAAGTTGGACCTGATTGAAAGTGCCTTTGAGTACTTTCTCAAGATAATCAGGAGAACTCCAATATTCAGATTTGTCAAAACAACTCCATCAATAAAAAACAAGCCTGTACTAATCTTCAGGGTTGGAGTCGGACTTTTGTTTTGTTTTGGTGGACCTGGTCAGAGTGCAGAAGAGTAATAGGTCTCAAGACGAAAAAAAGAAAAGCTTTAGAGAACAAAATGAAAGAAAATAAGATAAAAAACAGCATAAAAAGACATGAAACCTATGGCAAAAGAAGTAGCAACTGGGAAAACTATAAAGGTGGCTACACAAGCTTCAATAATTAAGAAAAGAGGAAAAAACATTTTTTAAAACTCTTGAACAGGGTAAAATATAAGCATATTAAGGGAAAGGTTCCAGAAGAGCTCTATTAAAATAGAGGTGAGAAAAAAGATGGTAACTTTGAAAAAGAATTTTAGATGAAATTTTAATGGCTTTAAAGGGGGTATTAAAACCAGGAAAGAGAGAATAGAGGGGAAAAAGCTGAACAAACTGTGGCATTTTAATGTAATGGTATATTGTGTACTAATAAATGATAGATATGAAGAATTTAGAGAAACATGAGAAGATGTGTTTGAACTGATACAGAATAAAGCAAGCAGAACTAGAGGATCAATATTAACAGCATTTATAATAAGATAACGGGTAAAAAGGAGTTAAACTGTGAGTAAATGTAAAATGAGATATTGGTCTCACAGAAAAGATAACAACCTACCTCTTTTTCAGGAGATGGACAGCAAACTATAGGGACAGGCTGTTGCATACGTTGTCAGGAACAACCAATATACTGGTGGTTGCTTGGACCTAACTTATTTATTTGTTTCTTTATTTTTGTCACCAGAGAGGATTCCATTTCTGGTATGGGGTAGGAGTAGGAGATGTGTCCTAAAATGACTGAGGTGTAAAAACAAAAAGCATCACTAAAATTTATTTTTTTTAAATTGAGCAATAGGATAACAAAAGGAAGGAATTACTTAGCACAATTTAGTATAACTTTCCACTCAGAATTGTTAGTACACTAGACAAAATGTACTTCTGAATCGTAGTGCTCAGAAGCAATCGCTGAGTCTTATCATTAGTGGACCATCTCTATAGGACAGTAAAAGACAAAGAAGCAAGTTTGACCTGTGTTCTTTCTCAGATTGCTCTGTCTGTGGGTTCCAAAAAGTCATTTTAGTTCCAAAATCAGTTACTCCATGTGTACAAAATAGGAATTCCAAAATATCAATTCAAGTCAACATTTATTAAGTGACTATCTCCAAAGAATGAGTTGAGGATCAAATAATAACATTATTATTATTATTTATTATTCACATTTAAGGTTTGGAAATCACTTTCTTTATAACTTCTCTGTGAAGTAGGTTGTCTAAGTATCACTATCTTCATTTTGCAAATGAGAAAACTGAGACTTTTATAGGTTATGACTTGTCTATAGATACACAGATAGTTAGGTAAATGAGACAAGATTCTAACTCAGCTTTCCATAGTGATGTACTCTCAAAGCAAAAAGAAAAAGAAGATAATATTTTCAAGTAAATTCAGGGATCTTGTTTTTTAAAAAGGAAGCAGCAAGATATGAGTCTTTTCTATTTGCCAAAAAAAATACTAAAGTAAAACATACAATATATATTTGACCTGTATAAAATATTTCTGGTCTGCTATTCCTATACAAGAAAGATTGCAACTTTCCTCTTATGGTTTATATTGTTTTCATTATCAGAAACAATATACTCAATATGCTAGACCTATACTACCTGAGGTTGGTAAAGAGAAATTGGTGTCATCACATTAAGTTGGGGTAGTCTAATAGAGTCAAACCTATGAAAGCTTAAAGCTACGGTTAGAAAGTTAGTTTTCCTTCTACTTATCTTTTGGCAAATACATTAGTCTTTTCTTTCCTTTTTGCTTTGAGTTGGCTTTTTTTTTTCCTTTATGAGGTTGGGGTGGTCACTGTTTACATTTTATAAACTCACTGACAGAAGTGGTCCATACCAACCATTTACTGGCCTACAAGAAAACTAGCACAAAAAAGACAATATTAGGTAAGCCATTTACACTATTAGGAAAACAAGTTTATATCTCACTGATGGCAAGGCTAAGAGAGATACAACAAAGGTGAAGGAAAAATCCTTATCCTAAGCTGCCTCTTTGAGACACAGGAAGTTCTAAACAAGGACTGACCACTGTTAATCAGTGGGATCGGTGGCAAACACCTTCCTAATCACCTGAGAAATCTCAAGTATGAAATGAAAGCAAAAAATTCATCCTAATATTGCACAAGAGAGGTGTTCTTGTACAGTGGATACAGAGCTGGTCTCAGAGCCAGATGACCTGCCTATGACACATGAAAGCTTTATATACCTCTCAATGCTCCAGAAAACTCTAAGATGATAAGTTAGAGAAGAAAAGAAGCTAACCTGCATTGGTTCCTATGCCAATTAAATAACATGTCTAGCCCTCATACTAAATATTACATTAGAAATAAAACTAACAGGTCATAGAAAAGGAAAAAGAACCTACTTGCACAAAAATATTTGTAGCAGCTCTTTTTGTGGGGGCAAAGAACTGAAAATTGAGAGGATGCCCATCAATTGGAGAATGACTGAACAAGTTGTGGTATATGAATGTAATGGAATACTATTGTGCTATAAGAAATGATAAGCAGGCTCATTTTAGAAAAACCGGGAAGGACTTACATGAATTGACGATGAGTGAAGTGAGTAGAACCAGAAGAACAAGTTCACAGCTACAGTAACAATGTGCAATAATCAACAATGATTGACTGAGCTCTTCTCAGCAATACAATGATCCAAGACAATTCCAAGATTTTCGAAGGAAAAAGCTAACTACATCCAGAGAAAGAACTACTGAGTTTGAATGTTGTAATATCAATTAAGTTGGGTGTCTTTGACTGAGTCTTCTTAGGTCCTAAGCCCCAGGCCCAAGCCCCTATCTATTAGGCTCTAAGCCTATGTGGGCGTGAAGTCCTCAGGGTCCTAAGGGGAGTTGCTAAGACCGGAGCCAATAGAAAGAGCTTAAGCTCTGGTCACTCAGATGACATTTGATGATGGCTAAAGAGTACATAAAAAGAGAGAACAGAGCTATTTGCTTAGGGCTCTCACTCTTGGCAGTGTGCTGAGGTGGAGACTCTGGGCAGCTGTAGTTAAGAGCCTTCCAGCTTGTAAACCCGGACGTTTGCACTTTGTTAAACCCTGGTAACTATGCATTGAGATTTGAATCAGACAAGGTCTGTCTGTTGATGTTTGTAATTTGTTTGTATTTGCTCTGAAATTCAGGGTGCTGGCTTTTGCCCCTGAATTAAGTGCATGATATTTGTATGCTGGATTAAAGTAAGATTGTCAACCCGTTAACGTTGCTTTCCTTAGTAAAGCAGATCAAAAGAATCTGTGTTGGCAGCTTTCTATGTGCTAGTTGTTGGTGGGTCTTACACTCCTACAGCAGCTGCTAGCCGGATTGTTGAAACAAATGTAGATCAAAGTATACTGTTCTCACTTTTTTTGTCCTTTTTTTTTTCTTTCTCATGGCTTCCCCCTTTTGTTCTCTTTCTTCTTTCACAACATGATTAATGTGGAAATGTTTTACATGATTGAGCACATATAACCTATTTCATATGGATTGCCATCTTGGGGAGTGGGCAGAGGAAGGGGAAGGAGAAAAACTTGGAACGAAACTCTTTCCAAAAATGAATGTTGAAAACTAATTGTCTATACATGTAATTGGAAAAAATCAATTCCTATCAAATTAAAAAAATAAAACTTACATTGTACCTTTTCTTATTGCTAGTTATGCCACCAGTCTGTGTCTACCTGGCTAGATGTTTCTTTGCCACTAAATAATTTTGCACTCTACTGGCTTGCAGCCTCTAGGAGGACGTGCATTACCACTATATTTATTTCCATCTGCTCCTCAGTATTCATCTTTTGCTCTTAGAAGGCTAATCTTAATGTCATAAGAACTTGCTAGGCCCATTGCCACATCTGTGCATGCTGTTCTGCTCATTTGGAGTGCTCTTCCTGTTCTATTTGCCTCTCTGAATCCTGACAACCTTCAAGGCCTATCTCAAGTCTCATTTCATATCTGTAGCATCGTCCTTTGCTTCATCATCTAGCTTTTGTTTCATACAACTCAGCACAAGAAGAGGAAACAGAACAGAGCGAAGGAAGGAAGAGAAAGAAGGGGGAAAGGGAGGGAGGAAGGAAAGAAGGTAGGAGAGAGAAAGAAAGAGAAGTTAAGAAAACAAAACAAATAACAACAAAGTTGCCCGTGAAAATCTATAACCTATAAGAGGGAGTCAGTCTATGACTGCATTCACAGGTTTCTCAATTCATTATTCAAATAGATTTACTCTACTTGGTGCCAGAGGGCAGGTTGGGGAGCAATGGAAGGATCATGCAGATGCAGGTTTCATTTTAATGTAATTTCAGTTCAATTCAGCGTATTTGTCAAGTACCTACTCTGCATGTGGCACTGGAGAAATAAATACAAAATAGAAATGTTTGCCCTAAAGGAGCTTACATTCTATTTCAGGTCTATCACTAACAATTCATGCTATCAGAAAGAGGAACTGGCTTCCTTCAAAGATAGCAGTGGGTCTTTAAAACAGAGACTTGGATAAAATATATTTGGGATGTTAAAGAGAAGAATTTTGTTCTGGGAGGGGTTGGATGAGGTGACCTCTGAGGTCCCTTGAAAATTTAAGATGCCTCTATAAAGTTAAGCAATCCTGTCCCCCAAAAAAAGGAGTTTATTCTGGCATGATCTATGTTTAATGAACTCATCTGGCTCTTGGTGGTCACTTCTTAGATTTCTAAATGTTCACAAATCATTCCTCTGATAATGCATGCCAGAAATTTGTCAGTAAATCAAGTTCACTGGCCTACATTACATGTTTCCTAGTCTCCAGTTCTGATTCTCCTCTTCCATTTGGCGTCATTTTTCAAAGATAGGCAGCATAGGGGTAATGTGATACAGTGGGGGGGGGGGAACCCAGTGTAATTGGAACCATCACTGCTAGGTTTAAATCCACCGCTAGCTATTACCTGTGTGGCACTGGACAAAGAAAGTGGTGTGGATAAGGCAATCTCATGGCTTCCTAGTAAAGTTACTAAATTGTCAAAGGAAAGACATATGAGAAACACACATTCATTAATAATTTCCCTTTTTTAGTGACCATGGTTCATAGCCCTGATTTAAATCCTATGATCTCATAAAAAATTATCAAAAATGGGTCAATAATTACATATACAAGTTCTTTCAGTACCCTGAGATATCATAGTACATCCAACCTTGATGACCTGAACTTACTAAAGGCAGCAAGGTGCTCTCCCATTCTTCTCCTATAATGTTGGATTCTAATTTTTACTAATCATCTTTATTCTAAACTTCTCAGATTATTCTTTTTGGTAGTAAAAATGGAAGTAAGATAAGTAAGATCTATTTTCTATTATCTATTATCATCCATTCTGTCAATCATATCAACTTATCTTTTCTTTGACTTTCCTCTTGCCTTCAGAAAAGTTTTTTTTAATCTAATTTGGAATGTCCTGGTAGGTAAAGGAAGTATGAAAGAAATATTTAGAAATGAGGTTCAGGTGAAAAACAAAAGCATTCTAAAATAAAGTTTTTTAAAATCCCTTTTCATTGTTTTTAGCTTTTGTCATATATTTTCACTAATTTTTGGATTTTAGTGTCCCGACATTTTTATAAGCTCATGCTACTCTCTTATTTTCAAACCCAATTAGTTGCCCTTACTTCTATCTTCTCTCTCTGTGTATAACATTTCATATGTATATATATATATATATATGTATATGTATATATACACATATATATGCATATATACTCACATACGATACACATATACATATGTGCATGCAAACACACATGTACATATATATGTATAGATGTGCACATATAACATATTTATACATGTGTGTGTATGTATGTATGTGTATGTGTGTGTATGTGTGTATTATTTAACTTAGCAAGAGTTCCCTGTGCAGCTACATCAGTCATTTTAGTGCACCTACTTTTTTCCTCAGTAGACTAATTTCTAGTGTCACAATTTCATTGTTAAAAGCACCACCTTCTTTTTGGACTGACTTTTGCCTTAGAAACTTAGGCCACGAGTTACTACCTGTAGCTTCTCTGAACTCTTTGAAACTTTCTCCCCAAAAGTCTAGGGTACACATCAGAATGTACTGGCTGTCCTTAACCTTGTCTGTATTAATTTCATAATGCATCTTCAAAGAATTTGTGTTAAAATCCTGATTCTGCCATCTTACAAAGTGTATGACCTTGAGCAAGTCATTTAATCTCTATAGGTCCTCAGTTTACTCATCTGTACAATAAAGAGGTTGGGCTAGATGTTTTCTAAAGTGTCTCTCCATGCTCCAGACCTGTGATCCTATAATCTAAAAAAAATAAACACATGAAGTGTATGCATAATATAACCAAATAGTAAACCTGTTTTCCAAGAAAGGTATGTCATCATAAGAATCATGTTTATGTATTTTTAACATATAAAAAAAACAGACAAAGAAAAAGAAAGAATTTCAATGTTCTACCAAAGTTTTACACGTAGAAACCTAGGAAATGATGAAAATTTATAAAATTCTTCAAGATAGTATTTTTTTTTTGTTTTGGAAAATGAATTGACAGGAATTAGTGTACTTTGTAATACTAAAAAGCTTGCAATTATTTTTTCTAAGCAAGTCTAAATCTGCCTTCCACCATATGACTCTCCAGAGAAGAGGACCCAGTAGGGAATTTGGCATTACACTGATTGCCTGTCATTGGATTTCCCAGGATAGACTTTGAATTCAAATGTGAACCTGTTCCTTACCAGAATGCTCCAGGGACCATTTTGGTCCTTCTTTCATAGACAGCTAAATGCCTGTAGCCATATTTGTCATGACATTCAATGTGACAATTCAAAAACAAACCTGTGAGATGTCAACTACAATACAAGTAGAAGTGTGGAAACAAGTTTGCCAGTGACACAGGATGATAACGTTTCAAAGGAAATTTTGGGGTATATATTTTGTGTTACATTGTTATGAATGCTTTAGTACAATTATTATAAAGCCCCTGGGACAAAAAGAGTGAAAGACGAACTTTCATGGTTTATTTAGTAAACTTCAATGAGAAAAAATCCAACTAGCCAGCGTAACTAATACTGAATAAAAAGTCAAAAGTCTAATTGGAAGTTCAAGCAGTACAACTGATAATAGAAATAAGAAAAGTTGAAAAGGAAGAGGGCAATATGACGTGATAGACAGAATGGCCTTACAACTGCAAATTCCTAAGTTCAGGTCCAGCTTTTGAAATATACAAACAGTGTTGCTATGTTCACATCACCTAAACTTTCACAGCCCCCAAACAATCAATGCCTTTTAAATAGGTTGTTGATCTGCCTGGGTAGAGGGAATTTTTGTGCCAGGGATCCTTATTTCATAGAAATTACATGCTCAACAACCCCTCTGTATGTGACCACACACGTGAGCATTTGTGCCCCCCACAACTGACGTTTTGTATAATGTTTTACAGTGTATCAAGCTTTGTATCATTGGTTCTGAAAGCAATCCTGTCAGCAAGTATCATTATCTCCATTTGTTACATATGAGGAAACTGAGGCTTAGGGAGGTTATTTCCCCAAAATTTCATAGACAGAGCCAGGACTTGAATTTTTGGGTTTTTTAACTAACTCCAGTGTTCTTTTACCACACAGTCTAATTGATGAAAACTAAGAGAAACAAACCAAAATTCTAGTGTTCAGGACAAACATAAACATTTTTATTCAAGTTAAAAAACACAAAAAAATTCTAGTGATCAGAACATACTTATTTTTTTTTGTACAAGTGGTCAAAGAATTTAGAATTGTAGAAATGGAAGAGACTTCTAGAAAGAATCGTGTCCAAAATTTCATTTTATAAACAATAAAATTAAAATTCAGAGAAATGGAGGGTGTTGATCAAAGTTGCAGAGTTAGATGTCAGAAGGAGAGTAGCAGTGGACAAGAAAAAAAAAGGATAATAACCTAATTTGGAAGAACTGATCTTGGGGTGTCTTAAGGGTCTATCTATGGGTTTGAAAGGTCTAAGGCTCCTTCAAACCAGCTCCTCCAATGAAGACTCCCATTTAGTTATCCTTACCCATTCCAATTCTGAGGTTCTTTCTCTCTTGATATTTCTGAAAGTCTTTGTTTTTTTATAGGCTTTGAACAAAATTATCCCAGAGGCAACAGAGATGTCTAGGAATGATTCCTTTCCTTATTCTCCTTTCCCACCCAATGGGGGCCGAAAGGGAGAAATGGTATTTATCATTGAAGATTTTCCCACAGTAAATTTATATTCACCCATGAGTATCTTCTTTTAGCATTTGTAATTGACTTCTACAAATTCTGTCTTTGCTTGATAACTTTATATGGAAATTTCATTTGTAATTGGAACAACCTTCTATTCTTTCACCAAATCTACAGACGCCCTTCCTGGCAGTGATACACAGCTTAATGCAAAATCAAGGAAAAATTCAAGAGGCAGCCCATATACTTTAATAAATTAAACTTTAATAAGTCAATTAAGGCCCATGAACACTGCATGAAATGCATTCTTTCACCTCATGGGAACTTGGCATTAATATATTGACATGTGAACAACAGTTACATTTTTTTCCCTTTGCCTCTTTTCTAATGTCAAAGGAAATATCAATGATATAGTGTAACAGCTTTGCCAGTAAAGCTATTAAGCTGTCACAGAAAGGACTTGCATATTTGGAATTGTATGAGATTCATTAACCCAAGTGTTTGTTTTCTCTAAAAAAAAAAAGCAATGTTATAGCTGTTTATAGGATCTTAGATTTAGAGCAGGAAGAGATGGTAGGAGGAGTCATAGACTCTAGAGATGGAAGTGATCTTAGAGGTCATCTAATCCAACCCCCTTGTTTTGCTGCTGAGAAAACAGAGGCCTAGAAAGGTTAAGTAATTTGCCCAATGTCATACAGGTAGCAGCAAGGAGCAGGGCTGGTGTGTGAACCTTGGTCTTTTGATTCCACTTCTTGCATACTTTCCCCTATAGCCCATGGCCTTTCCCCTCACACAAGGGGCCAATGTGATTACTTTTCCCTTTCAGGTCACCAACAGAAACTTCAGAGTTTGCAAGAGCATTTTCAGAACCATGGAGAAGGTATAATAATAACACATTAACCACTGAAATTGAAATGAGAATTGTCATTTGGACTTCATGACTTCTGCTGGGCTACACAATGAACAATACAGCATAGGAGGCCACCTGGTGGTGAAATGAACTAATTAACCATTTAATTCTGTACTAAAAAAAAAGTAGGGCAAGGGAATGATGGTGATGATGATAGAGCTACAGCAAAACGTTAAAGGAAACAACGGCAATATTGGCATAAGAGTGAAAAGTAACAGGTGCTAACCATTTCTGCAGGGAAGATACCAAAGTGATTAGGAAATTGCTCATATTTTCATGATTTTTGTTTCTATTATTCTGCAAATGGTCAGGGTAAAAAACATACCCTCTACCTTTTTTGCCTTCCACAAAATCCTCCTGTGATCACAGGACACATTGATACTTTCAAATTTTTTTCCAAATGCATTTTTATCTATTTCCTGAGTCAAAACTTTATATTTAGCAGCACAGTGAAAAAATCCTCAGTGTGGCCAGCCAGACTGACCCACTGTTATATGAGGATTTTCACACTGCAAAAGAATGTTGAGTGTATATTCATGACCACCCCCTCCCACCTCTCTAGTAATCACCACTTTCTATTTTCCTTTGACAATGGTTTTAATCTTGTTTTTTTTTTTACTTTTTCCTTAAAATGTCATATGTCTCTATCTCAACTACTTAATTTTTTGTTGTTGTTTAAAAAAATAACTTCATGGAAATTTTCATATGTTAGACATAAGTATGTATAGAAAGGAACCAAAAGCAATGTATTTAAAATTGCCAGATATAAAACAATGAACCAAGGAAAACTGGTAATAAAAACATAACATGCTCCAAATGGAATGTAAGCAACTTAAATTATGTTTTCTTACAAAAACTGTTCCCTAGAAGGAAAACTATTTTAATAACGTATTTTTTTTCTCTTTGTCAATATCTGTTTCCTTAATGCTAGTGCCTTCTCTCTGTGATAATCTTCAATTTTTTCCCATATAGATATCTTGTTTGTACATAGTTGTTTGCATGTTGTGTTCCCCATTAGACTGTGTGCTCCTTCAGAAGATTTTCTGAAACCTTTCTTTGTATCCCTGGAACTTAGCAAAGTGCCTGGCACATAGTAGGTGTTTTATTTAATAAATGTTTATTGATCTTTCCCTTCCTTTTTGAGTATTCCTAAACATTTATATCAGACACATCACAATCTGTGAATCTTTTATAAAACTTTCATTAACTAGTACTGAGGGAAGTTTAAAAGACCTGAGAGAAAACCACTTCTTTACTGTGTGTCTTTACATAAATCACTTTCCCTTTCTGGGTCTTGGCTTCCTCACCTATAAAATGAAGGGCTTGTACAAAATGATCCCTTAAATCTCTCTCTACCAGCTAGACTGACATTGGGAGAATGTCCATAGAGGTGTTGACCACATCCCTAAACCTTAACATACACTAGCAGACCACTAGTAACATCTTTTTCCCCTACAAAAAGTGATGGAAGATTGTATTCCATTCATCCTTTGGTATACTTAAGAACATGATACTCAGTTCAATTTAAAAAATATTTACTGAGGGCTGCTATGACTCCTCCTAAGGTACAGGACAGGTATAAGCATTCTAGGCAATTAGTAATTAGTGAATGCATTTATGCAGGATGCTATTCTAGTGCTTTCAATTTAAAAAAATGATACTCTAATGCTTCCTGTAAAGCCATTTGTTTATTTGGTGAGTTTAAAATCCCAAATCAGATTTCTTATATTCCTTTGGGATTCCCTACATTCTTTGTAATAAAAAAAACCTAAAACTTTTTGACAATGTTTCTAAACATCCCCCACGAATAATTAGAAGAGCAGCACCCCATGAAACTGCTTTCACGATGTAGATTGTAAAAAATTAATCAAACAATTTGGTTTGTTAAATCCCCACATTTTAGGGAAAAAAATATGAATATCTCTAGATTATAGGTTCATTTGTATTTTAGCAAACTTAAGTTTCTTTTCCTTTTCTATTTTTTCTTTCTGCTCTTGATTTGTAAAGAAAACTGGACTTGCAAAAATGGGCAGTAATGTGCCAACAGACATAACAGAAGAAAAGATTATATATAGAAGGGTGCTCCACACATTTTCAAAACTCTGCAATTCTCTCTACCCAGGGAAAATGTGGAGAACTGAGGAAAACTGGAACAAAAAGAGTCAAAAAGTATGAAGATGGTGAACCAAAAATGAGGACAAGGGAAGATACAATGGGAGGAAGGAGTCAGTTCAAACACAAATCTTTCAAATGCTAATTTTAAATACAACATCCTTTAACCTTTTCTTTAATTATTTAAATTATTAAAGCTCACAATTAATCTCTTTAAGTAAAATAATGTTAAAAAGTGACCAGATGTGAGGGTTATAAAAAACTATGACTAGTGCAAAATTTATTATTAAAAATGAGGGGGTGGGAGGAAGTTTCAAAGTCACATTTCAACCTTCCTCTGACATTACAGCTAAGAAATACGACTTTTTTTTCACATCCTGAACTAGCTAAGCTGCAGATATGGAAGTGTGCACTCTCTCTCTCTCTCTCTCTCTCTCTCTCTCTCTCTCTCTCTCTCCTCATATACACATATTTCTTTGAAGTCAAGCCTGATTTTCTCTACCATATTTATGAAAATTCCAGCCAACTATCACTGATTAGGTACACTGATTATATTTATATGTATGTATATATACATATACACACACATAGATGTAATTTGTATACAAATAAATTATATGTAACATATAAATTATATATGAGACTCATAGGATATACATAATTATATGTATGTGAGAATCATAAGATATATAATTATATATAAATATATGAGACTCATATGATATATATGCACACACATACATATGTATATATACATATATACATATATATATTTATACATACACAATTCCTTGTAAAGACTCCACATATTCTGTTGTTTTTGGAGGGAGAGAGTTTTCATGGTTCATGTCATATTTATATGTAGAAACATACAAATACACATTTGTGGAAAATTCATTGGAGTATGAATTGAGTGGTTGGAGGCTATCCATTGATCACGGTGATTTATAGTTACCATATTGTACCATGTATATTTCAGGACAGGGACTCCCCTTCCCTGACTTTAGAAATCATTATTCATGCCCAACCCAATTCAGAGTGCCTGGACTACTAAAGAATGGCATTATAGAACTTTCATTTTTCAGTTAATAATCAAATTTTTTGTATCTGTAATGTTAGGTAAGTTCAAGACCTTTGAGACTCCATTTTTTTACAGCATAAGGATTTAATTATTGCTTTGAGAAAGACTAGCATAATGCTGTTATTGCTGGGATAATTCAGGGTTAATTAATATATTATTGAATAAACCTTAGTTTTGAACTCCTGATAATATACAATGTTTCTTTCACTGAAAAGAGTACAAGTCACTGAAGAGGGCTATAGGTGTTTATAATTCATTTCAGATGAAAATGACTTCTACATGTACTTTAATTGGACCAGAAACTATCATCATTATTAACTATTATGTACTTAATAACTAATGAAATGCTCACAATTGAGCTTTTCTCTTATCCCCATGGTAGTTCCTGCTGCTTCAGGGCAAGAGAAGTTGGCTTGTTACACTTGTGGGTATTTAAAGGGATAATACTCTTGTAATGAAGGTAGCAAAGCCTAGTCTGCCAAGGTTTAAAACATAAAAATGTGTTCAGTGCTGAAACTTGGCGTATGTGGAGGAATTTTTGCAGATATTTACATATGCATGATTTAAATGTCTTGGGATTACCAGTGTATCTAGTCCAAGAAATCTGGCCTTGTCCAAATGCAATTCTGATGAAAGATATTTTAAAAAAAACTTTAAAAATACTTAACAAAAAATAGAAAAAAAAATATACTATCCCTTCTGCAAACTGTATTAGTCCCCAAATCCCAATTCTGGGTGACTGAATGAAATGACATTAGGAGTAAGTAGAAAACACAAGCAGAATTTCATGCAAAGGATTGTAAATGTTTCGAATAAATTGCAAAGAAAAGCAATCCAACTAAGGGGTTCAAATGAGATGAAAGGGGCTCAGGATATGTTTCTGGAGAAATAAGGGGTACTGGTTTGATGAAAGAAACTTATGAGATTGAGATCAACCTAAGGAAAAAAAAAAAAAGGTTAGGATGGCTGACTTTTTGTTTGCTTTCTGTTCTTATGTAAATTAGTCCAAGCAGCAAGACTATTGCTCTGTATTTAACGTACCCCATTGTGCCTTATTAGTGATAGAGTTTTACAGAAGTGCCTGGTTTTAGGAATGTTATGAGCTACACAAATACCTAAAAGAAATGTGGAATATCAGTTATTGCTAGAGAATGTCCTTGTTGCAAAGACCTAAGATTGGGTTGCCTGACAAAACTCAAAGAATTTCTCTACAAGTGAATTTCATATAGGGCAGCACTCCATAGGGACTTTTCTAGGCAATTCCCCTTGGCGTTAATAAGATCCATGAGGCCAAATTCTCCCAGGTTTACGCTGCTTTTAGTTTCTCTCCTTCAAAACAAAAAAACATTTTCAACTATCACTATCCTGAATCTGACAAAACACAGGAAGCCCCCAATGCGACTCAAACTGGCAACATTTCCCTAGGGCAGCCCGTGTTCAAATTTGGAAGGTTTTATAGCATAGATGAAGGATTGGTTAGAGAATCAATCCAAGTCTTTTGCGGTTTTTTGGGTTTTTTTTTTCAGAAGTAATTTCTACCATACACTGTATATTCTTTTTCATCCCAGCAAGAAAAGAATGAGTAAAGAAAGAAAAATACCAGAGTCAATTCCACTGGCAGTTTAGAGAGTGGAATATGGATGAGAAGAATGGTAGTGATAAGGGCTAACCTTCGACAAATTTTTAAAGTAGAAAAATTCTATTATTTATTATAGATATTATTATATTATTATATGATTTTAACATATATATTAAATATTATATATTAAGATCTGGATGACCTGAGTTAGAACTCTGGCTCTGTCACTTTCTGTATGACTTACTATGTGACATTGGGCAGTTAAATAGAATGTAAACTCCTTGAGGGCAGGGACTATTTTGCTTTTGGTTTATGTAACCTCAGTGCCTAGCATAGTGCCTGGAATACAGTAGATAGTTAATAAATGCTTGCTCCTTGTTTGCTTAATCTCTCTGAGCCTCAGTTGCCTCATCTGTAAAATGAGAAAGTTGGACTTAGGTGACTAAAGATCCCAAACAGATCTAAATACATGCGATCCTTGGATAATAGGTTTGTCTTTGAGGGCAGCTAGGTGGTGCAGTGGATAGAGCACTGGCTCTGGAGTCAGGAGGACCTGGGTTCAAACTTCACCTCAGACAATACTTCCTAGCTGTGTGACTCTGGACAAGTCATTTAACCTGATTGCCTCATTAAAAATAAAATAAGTTTGTCTTTGATGTTCACCTACTTGTACAAGCATTTTACCACCACTTTTCTTGTTCCTAGCAATGCTGTGTTCTGTACCCACCCACCCCCTTTTTTCTGGCTAGATAATAAGGACTGAAAGACATTCACATGCAATTTGATAATGACTTGGAATTTATGCCTTCTAAGGATATTTGCATTTTGTCAAGGTATTCCTAGAGACCTGAAAGACCTTGGTGTTCCAAAACAAACGAATTGTATTGGTGGAATTATAGTCACCTGGAGAGAAGAGGGAAGAAAAGGGGTAGAGGACTGACTGTCCCAATATTCCTCCTACATGGGACATCAGGCCGGACTTCTAAAGTCTCTTCTGACTTTGAGATTTCATGATTTAGTGGAATCAGATCCCATGAACACTCAGCTACTGAAGCTTAACATAAGGCCAGGCTTGTGGTGAGATAGCAGCAAGAAGGGAATGGATATTTGTGCTTGTGAAAGCAATTAAGATGTATCTTACCCATCAGCATCAGCATCTGGGGGATTTGGCTTGAAATGATAAGATCTCTACCTCTACCTTCTCATCTGTTGGAAGAATGGCATGTAATCTAAATAATTTATGAAAGTTGGAAGGATTATGAGAAAAATAAAAGGACCTAATTCCATGTCATATTGATAATTTTTTGTGTGTGAATCTTTAGAGGTAGGCTCTTAACCTGTAGCATTCGTTTTGGTTCCTTGGCCAATAATAAAGTTTGTTTTTCTTTAAAAAAAAAAAAAAAAAGACCTCACATTGCCATGGTTGGGGGTAGAATTTATAATCCCCCAGCCTGAATTGTTGTTGTTGAGTTGTGTCTGACTCTTTGTGATCCCATTTGGGGTTTTCTTGGCAAAGATACTGGAGTGGTTTGCTATTTCCTTTTCCAGATTTCTTTTTTACAGATGAACCAAAGCAAATAGGGTTACGTGACTTACCCAGAGTCACACAGCTAGTAAGTATTTGAGGCCAGATCTGAACTCAGGAAGAGGAGTCTTCCTGATTCTCAGCCTAGTGTTCTCTCGATTGTGCCACCTACCTGCCCTACAGTCTACAAACCTGTTGGGCAAAACTTCAGTGTGACAGCTAAAGGTAAGTTCTATTTAGAAAGAGGTGGGGCTAAATAATAGGTAAAGGGATACTTCTGTTAAATCATTGATCTGAATTACATACAGAGCACCAAGTAATTCAGG
Source organism: Phalanger gymnotis (assembly GCA_028646595.1). Classification (NCBI taxonomy): domain Eukaryota; kingdom Metazoa; phylum Chordata; class Mammalia; order Diprotodontia; family Phalangeridae; genus Phalanger; species Phalanger gymnotis. The sequence goes on from CM053624.1 coordinate 160,542,710, forward strand.
AGCCAGAGGTGACTGTGAACAAAACCTCTTCCTTGTATGGAATTAAAATGTTTCCCTAATTTATTTTATAGACATGAGAAAGAAATCTATAAATCTCAATAGCAGAGCAGCCTAACCTTTCAACTTCCCACAGAAGGAAACACTATACCCTTCCATCTGCATCCAGAAGTCATATTTCAAGAAGATAAAGACTGCAGATTTCTGTAATTCCCCCTAAAAGTTTATTAGCAAACTCTAATGACTATCCTGATTGCAATTTTTAAAAAGGGGGGAAAAAAAGAAAGAAAATGGTTCCTGAATGGGTCAGCTCATTTAAGGGCTATCTGCAATCATTTAGATTTTAACATGATGGTTATTACTTATTACCCTGAAACCAAGCAGCACAATGAGATATTGATTACTTTTAACCTTTAGATCTAAGGCTTTGAGAAAGGTCAGAGTGGTAGAGTACTCTACCTTTCCTGGCTGTAAACTTACAGCCTTCAGGAGAATTTAAATGATTCCCATTGGCAAAAGTAGATCCGAGATTAGTTTATTCTCTGTGGCTGACAAGAAATGATGATGTATTTAAAAATAACACAGCACATTTTTAGTGAAGTGTTACATTTATATAACCAATGCCCTCAAGATGTTCTCAACAGAACAGTACTTTTCAGACCCTTAACCCTTTCAAAAGTTTTGTCCTTGGTAACGGCTGGATAGAAATAAAAAATTGAATGTAACTGTTGTTTGAACTGGAATAACCTAATCTAATTAATCTGATCTGTTCTGCAGGTTACGGGAAGGAGACCACAGACATTGATCATGAGGGGCCACTAATACTTGTTCGTTCTCTCTCTCTCTCTCTCTCTCTCTCTCTCTCTCTCTCTCTCTCTCTCTCTCTCTCTCTCTCTCTCTCTCTCCACAGCAGTATTTGGAACTACTTTTCACATTCATCCCCACAACCAGAACAGGACTAAGTCTCAGAGTCCAGGGAAGTACGGGCAAGGGAAGCCTAACTGTTATGTGTTCGAGATTAATTTGCAGAACACTTGGCATTATTACTGCCAAGTCGTCAAATTGTTCCAAGTTGTTCCGGAAGGTTGTTATTAATAGTATGTTTTCTGAGGAAAGTTCTGTCTACTTTTGGAACTGCATTTGTGTTGCTAAGGAAACTCCTTTAGGCACAGTTTTCTAGGAGCACACTGCTGCTTTTGTTTGCCTGTATCCTATTCATATCATCTAAGTAAGCATTTTACATACTTTAACCTCCAGTCCCAAATGTTTCACTTTTTTGCCCATTTATGCCCTTCTTTCCAAACCAGCAACTCCTTGCTAGATAACCAGAACAGGACTAAGTCTCAGAGTCCAGGAGAAGTATGGGCAAGGGAAGCCTAACTGTTATGTGCTTCTAGCAATTCAACTAGGATTAGGGTTTAGGCACCCTTCCCAACCTCACATATATAGAGATATATCTTGTCTATATCTCTCTACATAGATTCACAAGAATGCTATTCAGAGCTCCATTTTTTTCTCCCCCAACAGCTCCATTAGGGGAGGTAGTCTCCACAAGTTTTTAATAAATTAAGTTTAATTTGAATAATAATTCCATAGGTTGTAGCATTAGTCCTTCAAGTATTAATTATCTGTTCACTCTAAAATTAATGTAGTCATTTCCTACTGACTCTTCTCCCCCATTTATTGAAGTGCTGAGGAAAACATGTCATTGAGTTCCGAGCCAGCCCTGCTGTTGTGATTAAGCGCGGTCACATGGCCCATCTCTGCCAAAAGCAGAGCCCTGAAAAAAGGTGACAAAGACAGTGATTTCCTGTCAGCAAAGAGTACGACAGGGCTGTCTAGAAGTGATGCAAATGAGGCAAACTTTAACACGGTTTGTTTGATCCACTGTGGGCCATAGCGGGCTGAGCCAGAGAGAGCCATAATGCAGCAGCCGTTGGCAGTAGCAGCAGCAGCAGCAGCAGCATCTACCCGGGCGGGGAGGGGGGGAAACCCCCTGCACCTTCCTGAGGACAGGAGCTCACCAGCAACAGCCCACAACTGCTGCTCAATTTCATTCTTTCTCTCTCCCTGCCCTCTTCCCCCGACTCCATAAACCCCTCTATATATACCTTCTAGCCTTCAACTCTCACAAACTTTTTTTGAATGTGTGAATTCCTCGATGTACATTAAAAAAAAAAAATTTTCTTCAATGGGAGTAGAGGGCTTTTCAACCTAAACAATCTTACACAAACTGTTCAAAAGCCTTGTCTTCAGAGCCATCTTCTTTTTCTTCTTTAAACAAAATTTATGGATCACTTTTATTTTCCAATATACCCCTCTTTCTTTCTCTCCAAGAGGCTAATCCTTTTAACAAAGAATAAGAGAGGGGGAGAAAAGTTCATCAAAATTGACCAACACTTCATCTGTCTAACATTATATCCAGCACTCCATATACCTAGGACTCCAATTTGGAGAGCTGCCTTCTAAAGCATTCCAGCACCTAGCTGCCTTCTGGTTAATGAGATAAATATGTAAGTAACTAAATGAATGAATGAATGAATCAACCAATCAAACAATCAGTAATAGATAGAAAAACATTTGGGAAATAAACTGCCACCTTAAGAGTAAATGTATATACAATGGTTATTTTAAATAACTTTGAACCTTTGCTAAAATAAAATCACCAACCACTACCTCTGTAATAAAAATCTGGAAGTAGTAATGGAGAGCCTAGTATTTTCATTCCTCTTACTTTTTTTAAATAAAAAAGATGACTAGCTAATGTTATTCACAGTGTCATAATGATTTTAACAAGCATATCCTAATTTTAATGGGGTTCTAATCTACAATACAATTAAATTTTACAATTAATCTACTGGGGAAATGTAAGGAATTATCATTAACATAGTTCCATTTTTATTTCCCCAGCTTCAATAAATATGGATTTGTTTCAAACTGAATGCTCAGGATACAGATGTAAAAAGCCATACCCAAATTCCAACATAAGGGCAATTTAAATTCTTCGACATATATTTGGCATCCTAGGTACCATCTGTGCAAAAAAGGTTGCAAGTAAGCTAATGGGCTTCTTGGATTTTAAGCTTAGCTACTATGACCTGTACTAAAATCAGGCTTAATCTTATTGGAGAATTAGGGGCCAAGGCAAAAATCTTGGAGTTCAACCAGCAAGATTTCAGCTACATCTGAAACTGGTTAGATCAATCTAGTCCAGGATGAAATAGGCCACATTTATTTCAAGGAGCTGGAAATCATGAATTGGTAAAAAAAAAAAAAATCAGATTTATCTGCTTTCTATGATCAGTTGATAATCATCATATCATTTTGGTACCAAATAGTTATAAAATTACAAAAATCAAGATTCAACTGTGCCTCATTTTTCTTCCTTGACTCCATATCTCCCCTTCACTATATAAATATAGACATATATATTATGTATGTATATATATATACATACATATATACACGTGTATATATATGCATATATATGTATGTATACACTGCTTCTTTTACCACTCTTTTTAAACCACTAGGGCTATTTGGGAAAAAAAAATACATACTTAATTTCTTCATTTTCTCATTTAATGTTCTTTTCCAAAGCACCATTTCTATTTAAATAAGTCAGCCCTTCTCAGACTTCTCAGACTAAATGCACACTGGGTAATATCTAGGTTTGACCCTCTTTCCACAGTGTAGAAACACCTGAATTTAGCATATTGTTTGCAAGAATAATTAATTAAAATGAGAAGAATCCAGAAGGCATGCTTCTTCTCCCAGAAACCATGGTGGCTCCTTCATAATCTGTCCCTGCTCTACCTTGCTACATTCTTCTCCAACCTACCTAAATTTTCAAAATTGGTAATTATGGCTCTTGCCCTCCTTTACACTTTTTCTTGGTACTTTCTATCTTTTCATTCTTCAGTTCTCTCATTTTTCATTCCGTATGAAGCCTGGTTTTCATAGTTTAAAAAAGCAAAACTATTTTCCTTCCCCTTCAATACAGATGTCTTGCTTCTTTCTGTCTTGTAGTCATTTCTCTGTCAAAAGCTTTCTTATACCCAATTTCTTCTATTCTTTTCCTCTGTATCTTCCACTCCATTCCTTTCCATTTCAACTTTTGGCCAAAGAAAGGTACTTACTGGTGAAAAATGGCCTAAAGTTTTCCATTTGATCCTTTACAAATCAATTTGCAGGTCAAATCTTTTTCTTTGGGCTTACACACAGAAGTAGCAATTCAACTAGAAACTTGGGACTCCCAAGTTGACCAAAGTGTGCATCCTTATTCTGTTGTATAAAACAAATGGGTCTCTAGCCTCTCTGATATAAAGGAAATAATTATATATTAAGGGCCATCCTCATGAAATTTCTAGATCTGGGCAACCACGTGGAAACTTTTGGGAGGAGTGAAGGTACTCTAGCCTGGCATGACTCATCACTACAGGTCTTGCACTGTAAGACAATGATACTGTTGTTCAGTCGTGTCCAACTCTTCATGACCCCATTTGGGGTTTTCTTGGCAAAGATATTGGAGTGCTTTGCCATTTCCTTCTCTAGTTTATTTTACAGATGAGGAAACTGAGGCAAGCAGGATTAAGTAACTTGTCCAGAATCACACAGTTAAGTGTGTGAGTTAAATGTCTGAGGCCAAATTTGAACTCAGGAAGATGAGTCTTCCTGACTCCAGTCCCAGCACTCTATCCACTATGCCACCTAGCTGCCCATTGTATGTGAAGACCTTCTCTTTTTACTCCCTCTTTTTGGGGAAGCCCTAAGCATGAACCATAAAACTAATTAGTAAAGTATTATAAGTATAATTCTCCCCAGGTTGCTACCCCAAAGGGTACTTAAAGAGCTGAAAAATGTGAGAACAGTGAGCCTAATCTAGGCCGGGCCCCAGCCCCCAGGACCAAACTTGTCCCAGACCATATGCCTGGGGGTTCAGATTTGACAAGGGCCCTTCATGGAGAGAGACTGGGGCAGAGGAAGCATAGGTGAGTGCCGTATCCTCTATGGACTCAGCAACAATTCTTTAAGTTTAGCCTTAGATGGTCTTGTTACCTAGTTACGTCTAAAGTATTTTGCTTAGATGAACTTATTTGAGGCTCTCAATGACTCTGGGAAGGAGGTAATACCAGTACAATTATTCCCATTTTAAGGAAGAACAAACTGAAAATTGAAAAAGTTAAATGATTGCCCACGATTACACAAATAGCAAATGCCAGAGGTTAGATTGGAAACCAAGTTTTCCAACACTTTAGGCGCATGTCAGGCTCATCCATACTGTCTCACCTATACGGAACAAGACAATTTGCCCTTTTCTTCACGTAGACCCTCCAAGTCCCTCAAAATTAAAAATGTGGTTGTCAGGAAGTAAGGCCTTCTGACAGATTAGAGGGTTGAATGGAAATGAGCTATACAGAATCCCAATATCTAAGAACAGGAAGTGATCCCAAATAATAACACATTTTTATACGATACTTCAAAGTTTCAAAGAGCTTCTCTCATAATAAATTGGCAATGCAGGTAGCCTGTGGAGCTGGAATGCAAGCTCTTTCAGGAAAAAGAGTATTTCATTTTTGTCTTTTTATCCCCAAACTCTTGTAAAGTATCCCAGGGGTAGGGAACCTGTGGCCTCAAGACAACATGTGGCCCACTAGGTCCTCAAGCACAGTCTTTTGACTGAATCCAAACTTCACAGAACAAATCTCCTTAATAAAAGAATTTCTTCAGTAAAACTTGGACTCAGTCAAAAAGCTGCACCCAAGGACTTAGAAGGCCACATGTGGCCTGGAGGCCAAAGGTTCCCCACCCCTGGTAGTAGGTACTTAATAAATGCCGGAAGTTAATGGAATTGAATCAAATGCCCATTTTACAGATGAAGAATGTAGAGTTTAAGCTATTTGTCTAAGGTCACATGGTTGGAATCATACTGAGATATTGACACCAAAAATAATGCTCCCCACTACCTCTCAGTGTGACTTCTTGAGGGTCATGTAATCCATGTTACTCATTTTACCAGTGAAAAAAAAAATACAGCCCAAAAATGTTAGAGCTCACTGAGCTGTTTATGTAAATGCAATGGTTTGCTCAGCTTGGTGATACCCTAACAATACTCCCTATTCTTCAACGTGTAGCTGTGGAGTTAACACTCCCAAGATTAGGACATTCTGATTAAGGAATCCCTGGGACTCTGGTCTCACACGGTCTTCCAGAATTGCTTGGACATTAGCTGCATTTACAAAGAAGCACTGTCTCCAGTGTACCTTACTTGGTGAAGAAAAGTTTGTTTTAAAATCTGTCTTTCCAGGCACAGGATGATGGGGACATGCCATGAGCACCCATGAGAAAAGTAGCACCAGAAAAAAAAGCTAGGCTAGAATTATGCTGGCCAAAGTTATTTCAAGTCAATTGATCTTTAAAAATTTAAGGGATGGGTGGGGGAATTTTGAGCTTCCCTGAACCCAAGAATAATGCCACCTCTGATCTGTAGAGAAATGAAAAATTGGAGTTTTTCCTTTGCAAGTGAGTTTTAAATATTTCTCCATTAATAGTTAATGTGCACGCAGACTTGCAGAGTGACAGCTCCCTGTGATTATGAATTCTGGCTTTGTAACTCTAGTCCAAATAGGAGCTGAACTTTGAAAATCACAGCAGTTACTTTTGACAAATTAAATTGTCCCAGGGAGGAAAGGGGTGGAAGTATGGGAGCGTTTATGTTTGTTGAGGTGAGTACAGGCGAGAAGTGCATGGAAAGAGCTTAGAAGTGTTTCTCAGGCAGGGAGAGGGGGGTTAAAAATGAAACAAGAAAGCTATGTTTGTGCTTTTATGAATTGACAATACTGTCAACATTTATTAGGAAAAGCAACAATAAGCAGGTCCATATTCAGAGCTGGGGCAGTTTTGAGAAAGGAGTGAAGGAAAGAGAGCTGTAATGCAGATTTTTGCCCCAATAAAAAGAAGATACCTCGCTTAAAAGGCAGAAAATTTCTAATAAGAATGAGATTGTTTTTAGGCCTTTTTAGCAAAAAAAAAAAATTAGTGGAAACAATTTGTTTAAATATTAATGAATCCAAAAATGCTATTAATAATAAAGTGGTCTATGAATTCTTATTTTATTTTTCTGTTTAGAACTTCAACTTTTGTTTTATTGTTTTAATGGAAACTTTCACCTTCTTGACCTGATATTTAGAAATATGTAATTGTGATGCACAGAAGAGATTAGTGGACCTGAATTTATGGAGGCCTGAGTTCAAATTTAGCCTTCACAGGGTTGCTATCTATATGACCCTGGGCAAGTCACTTAACCCTTCTCGGAGACAGTTTCCTCATTTGTAAAATGAGAATAATAAATAAAACCTACCTCTCACAGGATTGTTGTAAGGACTAAATTAGACAGAGCTTGCCAAACACTGTGCCATCGAAAATGTTATATAATTCTTGCTGCTGTTAGAATATTCAATTTCTTGCCTTTCAGTGTTTTAGGTGACTTGATGAACGAAACAGAAATATCAGCAAGGAGACCAGCTGAACTGACTGGGCTGGTTTTCTTCCTGATCAATATAAGAGGGAAAAGGACATTTGATTTTGGAGCAGCCACCAAAAAAGAGAATATACAATGAACAGGGTGCAGAGGGGCAGTATTTAATGAGCAAAGGCCTAGGGCTCAATTGTATGGTTTTGTTTTTTTGTTGTTTTTTTTTTGGTCTCCCTTAGTGACTCTAATCCAGCATTTCTCTAGTCTTTGAATGGAGACGTGCTGGTTTTAGCATTGGCACTGATTTTAGTGCCAAGTGATGGAGAAGGAAGTAACAGATAAAATGTGCAGAATCAATCAAATATTTCTCAAGTACCTACTATGTGCCAGGCACCATGCCAAGCACTGTAAGAATAATAATTTACATTTTTATTGTACACAGAGGGAGGCAGCTAGTACAGAAAAGTAGAGAATCCCACATTTGGAGACTAGGCTCCAATCCTTTGTTGTTTGGCTGTTTATTAATAATGTCTGACTCTTCATGACCCCATTTTGGAATTTTCTTGGCAAAGATACTGGAGTGACTTGCCATTTCCTTCTCCAGCTCATTTTACAGATGGGGACACTGAGGCAGACAGGGTTAAGTGACTTGCCCAGGGTCACACAGCTGGGAACTATCTGAGGTCAGATTTGCTAAAGGGGTATGTGTAAAGGCAATCAGTAAATGAGAAGATCTTTCCTGCCCATTTGAATAGGCTTAGGGGAGTGGTGTGGGGGGCTCTCAGGGTCCTAGGAGGAGTGGCTAAGACCGGTGCCAATGGTAGGCACCTGAGTTCTGGTCACTCAGATGACGTTCTAGTCAGTGAGATGACATCTGGCAACTATATAAAAGGAGAGAACACAGCTTGGAGATTGAGATGTAGTGGAGGGAAGAGAAGGAGAAGCGGTGGTGGAGGTGGCAGCAGCCACTACCGAAAGCAGGACTGACCCTCGTGCAGCCCAGAGAGTGCTGAGCAAGGGCTTGAGGCCAGTGGGTAATCTTCATACTGGAGGGCCCTAGCATTGGGGGGGAAGCACCAGTATGGCTTGGCTCGCTGCCATAACATTTTTCTGTAACCTCCTGGTCGCTATTGTGAGATGGGCATGTTGGTTTTGGAAGGTTCTTGCCAGGGTATCAAATTGGGGACACTGGTCCATGGGTCTGCTATTTTTGAGTTTGAATAAATGCTTTAACTCCTCTGCCTTCTAATTAGAGAATTCCTTATATCCTGCGATTCTGGACCATTCAGGCATATTCATGATTTTCTTTGAAATCATGAATTCTGCCTTAATGATATATCATGGTTCTATTTTATTATGAAAAGTATTATGTTATAGTAGCAAAAGGAAGATATGTCTCTGTGACCCCAGGCCTGGTGCTCATCCAGTCCTTACTGGGCCATTTAATAATTGTATAACTTTCGAAAAATTACCTTACCTGCTGAACCTTGGCTTTCTTATGGATGAAGTTGGACAAGATATGTTCCAAGGTTCCATCCAGCTCAAAAGTTATTTGATTCCAACTGAGTGTGAAGAGCCCTTGTGGACAAGGGTTGTTTTATTTTTCTCTTTGTATCTTTAGGACTTAACAGAGCCAGACTCATAGGAGTAACTGTATAAATGCTTTTTGTGTTAAATTCAGTTTTAAATAGCACACTTTAAGATTTACAAAGTGCTGTTCTCTCAAGGAACCTGTGAAGTAGTAATATGAGAATTATCATCTCCATCTTACAAGTGAGAAGAGTGGGACTTATCAAGGTTAAATGACTTATCCAAGGTCTCACAGCTAATGCATGGTAGAGTCCAGACTTGAATCCAGGCATTCTGACTCATAATCTGAAGCTCTTTCTATTACACTGTAATGGAAAATGGCTGAGGGGGTGGGAGGAGGGAGTTAGGAAAAGATATCTTTGGAGCAGGGAATTTGGAGGATCAGTGGCTATGTACCACAATGGTAGAACCTCACATCTGGAACTTTATCACCACTCAGTAGATGTTCCTCGTTAAAAAATTCATATGACCTCTTACATTAATGACAAAGGGTATGATTCTATGCTATTACGAAAAGCATTATGTTATGGTAGCAACAACAATGGAATTGCAATCAGAAAACTTGGTTTTGAGCCCTTATTCCATCACTTACTTCTTGAGGCTAAGTTTCTTCATGGAAATATGGAAATCAAAATTCTTGCCTTACCCCTTTCAAAGGGTTATTTTGAAGATCAAAGGTGATTCAGGCACATTCCAAACACATTGTAGACTATATAGTTCTTTTTTAAAATACAATGCATTGTCATTCACTCGTGTGTCGGATAATTTTTAGTGCCCCCAAATGTGCTAAAAATGTCCCAAGGACACAATGTGCAAGAAACTTTGTGAGATGCCAAATTATACGAGATATGGTTCCTGCTTTCCCAGAATGCCACATATGAGAATGGTCATCCACCAGGTCTTCCACTGAGTGAAACTTTGTTTCAAGAATTGCAAATTCAGAGAAAGAAGGGAAAAATGAAATATTAGTAATTATGTACGTTGCTAGATAAGAGTCCAAGGAAAGAATCAATGTTCATAGCCTAGGTAAAAATTCAATTAATTTCAGCAGATGCTTGTGAAACTCCTACTACACATAAAGTTGCTGTCTCGTAGCACAATTTTATATATCGCTATATCTAACCTAGAGATGGGTGTATATATATATATATATATATATATGTATATATATATATTTATATTTATATACATGTTTACCTGCATGTGTAGATATAATAAACACACACACTGCTATGGACAGAAACTGTGATTTCATCAGTGTAATAAGCTCCAGGTGAGAAATGGCTCATGAGTACTTTCTTTGTAACTTAAGTCTTACAGATTTGCCTGAGGCATTGGCAAATTAAGTAACTCACCCAGAGGTCACAGAGCCAGTAGGTGTTAGTTACAAGACTTAAAGCCTCATCCTCTTGACTCAAAGGACAGTTCTACAGCCACTAAGACATGTTGCATCGACATATATACCTATGTGCATCTGTGCATATAAATTCTACATATAGTTGAGAGACAGAATGGTATAGTACAGGGGTGGGGAACCTGCTGCCACATGTGGCCTTAAGGCAGCAGGTTCCTAACCCCTGGTCTAGTGAATATAGTGGTGGTCTCAGAGACAGGAAGACCTGGGTTCTAATCCTGCTTCCAACATATAGCCAAACTGTAAGTCACTCTAGAATAGTGCTGTAAATTCAAATGGAAAAGAGGACCACTAATCTATACTTTTAAAACATAATGTTACATATGAGATTTTTTGTATTTTTATTTATTTTATTAGGTATTTCCCAATTACATTTAATTTTGTTTCTTAGTACTGTGCCTGAGGGCCAAGTGCTTGACACTTCTACTCCAGATAAACTTACAATGTTTTAATTTTAAGAGAAGATGATACCTGCATTGGTAGGAGTTTCCTCACCCGTGAGTTTCCTGTCTCAATAAAATCACATCTAGTCCCTATCCTTAGCCCTATGTATAATTTATGCTATGTGTGACTACATTAAAGTAAAACTGTATGCCATAAATTTGTGTGTCATAGTTATATATTGACAGAGATCTCTTTTTATCATAGAATGGAATAAGTGCAAAGAAAATGTCCAAACCACTTCTATACCTATAGTGCTTTCAGGTATACAAGGCAACTTTCTCATAACAACCCTGTGAGATAGGTTAAGTGGCTCAACCAAAGTCACAGAAGAGGGCAGGTAACAAGGTTTCCTGCTTCAAAGTTGCCTACTTTGCTATGGTGTCTCTCAAAACAAAGTGCTTCTAGATACTTGAAAAAGGAGAGAAAACCTGTAGTAGAATGTCATTTCAAGTTGAAAGTGGCATTCAGTGAATAGTCCAGAAGACATGTGCATACATAGGATACAGGGACTCAGCATGAAGGAAGGCTGGAAAAGTAGGCTTTTAATTTCTGGATGAAAAATTTAAGAAAAATATTAAATTAGATTCCCCACCCTTACCCCAAACTCTGGTAAGTTTCTTTTATGAATCTTAGGATTGGCCAATCATGAAGACTTGAGGATCTCAGTCTTAAAGAGCACCAACCACTCATAAGCCTCATACCAAAGAATCTTACTGATGTTCAGGGCTGAGTAGATAGTTCTAAAGCTCTCTGGAGCCAAAGGACCCTAAGGGAATGAGTGTAGGTTCAGGAAAACTTGGAGGGAATGGGCACAGGGACACACTGAAATCCGTTAGCTGAGTCAAGATGTCACTTTTCTGACTAGGCTCAAGGTCAGTCCCTGAGGTTCCTCTCTTAGAAAGACAGATTCATTTTAAGTTCCTCCCCAGAATTCACATACACTTGAAATGAGATATGCTAAACAAAGCTGATCAAAGCTAGGGGCCCTCAGTGCATCAACCCTTCCTCCAGCAAGTACTAAAACTGCTGTACCTACTCATTTACAAAATAGGAAAAAAAAAGTTTGATATGGTTGTGAGGAGACATGGATTGGTGGTTCCAATTCTCTCCCTGATCAACTTAAACAAGTCACAATCTCCTTGGAATTCAGTTTTCTAATCACACAATCAACTAGCATTTTTTAAAGTGATTACCATATGCCAGGTAATTTGTTAAGTGTTGGGAATTCAAAGGAAAAGTGAAAATAGTCCCTAACTGTAAAGAGTTTACATTCTAAGGGGTAGAATAATATAAACATATATTGGTAATACAAGATAAACACAGAATTCTAGGTTCCTGATTTCTTTGGATCAGGAACAAGCTCTGAGTCTGAGCATGGTCCAGACCCTAAGGCCACACAAGAGTTGAGGTCAGAAGTTATAGTGTCAAAGGATTCATTAGATTGTCAGCTACTTGAGGGCAGGGACTGTCTTTTGCCTTTTTTTGTATCCCTGGTGCTTAGCATGGTGTTTGGCACATAGTAGGCATATAAAATATGTTTATCGATTTATTACTGATCAAAAGGGACCCTATGTCATAGTGGCAACACCTACAACATCTTGCTTGGGGTTCCTAACTGCCCTCCACTTTTCAATGGGGTCAATGCTAATAATAATGATAATAATAATAATAATAATACTTGACAAATCATATGAAACCTTAAGCAAATAACTTTTAATCCTACAGACAATCTTATAAGCAAATACTACAAGTATCCTTATGCTTACTTTATAGTTGAGAATACTGAGGTTGAGAAAGTTTTAATAACTTGTCCTGGTTACAAAGCTATTAAGTGGACAAGGTGAGATTTAACCCAGACCTGACCTAGCTCTAAGTCTCATGCTCTTTCCGCTAAGCTGTATTGCTGCTCAGGAGGAAAAAGGTGCATGTTTGTTTCCATGAGTCATGTAAAAATAGAAAAAAAGATTTCCTAAACATCATCGTTGGCTTTAGAGCTGGACAGCCTTCTAGTGACAGCAAAGGGGTAGCGGTAAGAGTGCTGGATTTAAACCTATGCCAGGCCAGGGCTTAAATTAGGCTTCTAACATTCACTAACTATGTTTAAACATGGGCGAGTCATTTAATTGCTTCCGGCCTCAGTATTTTCATGTCTAAAGTGGGGGCAATGGATATAAATGGGCAGTTTTCTAAAAGAAGAAACATAGTCAACCAACAGCCATATGAAAAATACTCCCAATTGCTAACAAATAGAAAAATGCAAATTAACACAACTCTGAGAATCTACCTCCCATCCTCAAGATTGGCAAAGATGATAAAAAATGAAAGGATGTGGGACACTAGTGTATTTTTGGTGAAACTACAAATTGGTTCAACCATTGTGGAAAGCAATTTAGAAATATACCTCCCCTCAAAGTTGCTAAACTTTTAACTCTTTTCCTCAGTGATACCACCATTAAGGATAATAAGAGTTCAGAGAGGGGAAAGACCCTTCTATTAAAAATATGTATAGTAGCATTTAATGTAACAAAGAACTAGAAATACAGTAGGTTCTGATCTATCCGGAAGTAGCTGAAAAAAATTATGGTTTATGAATGTAATAGAATGTAATAGAATATTATTATGTAAGAAATGATGAAAGGAAAATATTCGGAGAAACATGGGAAGATTTGTAGAAACTAATAGAGACTGAAGTGACCATGACTCGGAGAAAATGCATATGATGAAAAATGCATATACCAGTTACGTGTAATCCAAGTATCAAAGACCATTGGTACGGGACTCTCTCCTCTTTGGTGGGATGAATGTCCACCATTTGTGTCAGAGGAAGAGTAAAGGTGACAAGAGAGAGAAAAGGTCTCTTCAATCATTCTCCAATCTCTTTAGAAGTTGCTAGTCTCCTCTTTTATAACAGAAGACAGATGGGATTCTAACCTCTCTTCAGGGACATGAGGGGAGAAAGACTACGGGAAGAAGCCAGTATAAGAGGAACTGATAATCTCTATCATGTCGCTATCCCCAGCTTGCTACACTAGAGACTTAGGGGAATTTTCTCTCTGAGTGAGATCTGGGGTTCCTTGGTTGAAGTGTGTTACCTCACTTCCCATGGGAGAGCTCCTTCATTCTCTATTGTCTGGTATATATGATTTTTGTTTTGCTGTCAACTGGGGTTTCTTTGCAATATACTATGTGTGTTCATTGTGAAACTGGATTTTGCTGAGAAGGAATTCAAGTCTTGTATATAAAGCTTAGAATCCTCTTTTCCCCATTAAGAAGTATTGAGGGCAGTTAGGTAGCACAGTGAGTACAGCACTTGCCCTGGAGTCAGGAGGACCTGAGTTCAAATCTGGCCTCAGACACTTGACATATGTACTAGCTGTGTGACCTCAGGCAAGTCACTTAACCCCAATTACCCTGCCAAAAAAAAACAAACAAAAAACCCCAAAACAAACAAACAACAAAGAAATATTGATCTGGAGATTAGATTGAGCCTTAAAAACATATCTTCTAGACTAACAATATTTAAGGGAGCAAGCAGATATGATTCCAGCCTAATATTCTCTCTCTCTGAAGAAAGCAGAGCAGCCCTTGTCTAGACCTCCTGCTTCCCTTCCTGGAAAGAACCAAAATCTCCCTCTGAAAAGGATGAGGGAAGGAGATACTAGAAACAACTATTCTGGCCTCCCTCTGAGCCAAATGAAGACAGTCTTGTCACATATGAAACTTAAGGGCTCTGATCAACTCTGACTAATTATGACTCAAGAAGATTGATGATAAAGCCTGCTGCCCAGTTATTAACAAAGAGGTGATAGACTAGATGTACAGAAACAGACATACGTTTTCAGATCGAGCCAAAGTATGAATTTATTTTCTTTGACTATACATATTTTTTGTTATGGGGGAAAGCTTTTGGACACAGTAATGGAGATAGTGATAGTAATCCAAAAAAGAAAGAAAAAAGAAAGGAAGGAAGAAGAAAGAAAGAAAGAAAGAAAGAAAGAAAGAAAGAAAGAAAGAGAAGGAAAGAGAAGGAAAGAAGGAAAGAAAGAAAGGAAGGAAGGAAGGAAGGAAGGAAGGAAGGAAGGAAGGAAGGAAGGAAGGAAGAAAGAAAGAAAGAAAGAAAGAAAGAAAGAAAGAAAGAAAGAAAGAAAGAAAGAAAGAAAGAAAGAAAGGAAGAAAGAAAGAGAAAGAAAGGAAGGAAGGAAGAAAGAAAGAGAAAGAAAGGAAGGAAGGAAGGAAGGAAGAGAAAGAAAGGAAGGAAGGAAGGAAGGAAGGAAGGAAGGAAGGAAGGAAGGAAGGAAGGAAAATGTTTTTAAAATACACAAAAGAGAAGAGAGGAAGTTCAGAATGGAAGAAACAATTAGGGAAGTTATTTGTACTAAATCTAATTTGTATTCAATTAAATTTTTTTTTAAAAAGCACTACATAATCAAGATTTAAGATTTTATATACAATTCTCTTTTATATACAATCCTCTTTGTATATGGAAATGTTCATATTTTTCTATGTTTCAAAATTATTATCCCTAGTATTTATCTCACAGGTTTTCTACAAGGATCAAATAACATAATATATGTAAAGAGCTTTGTAAAACTTAACATGCTATATAAGATCCAGTTTTGATCATCCAATTTAATCCTGTTATTTTACAAATAAAGAAACTAAGGCTCCAAGAAGCTGAATGATTTGTATAAGGTCACACAGGTAGTAAATATATCACAATGGAGATTCAGACCTAAATTCTCTAATTCCAAATCCATTTGTCTCATACATTGCAATATGAGACACTTCTAGGCAAAAAGCCACAGGCAGAAAAAAGTCTGGAAATAGTATCATGACCCATGAGAACTCTCCATGCTGAGGACACCAAGCAAGAGAGTGAGGAAGAGTAAAAAGTGCAATCTCAGGCAACCCGTGTCAAGAGAAGCAATTGGGGGAAAAAAGGGCGGGGGGGCAACCCTTTCTTTTTTAAGATTTAATGTTGGTTGCAATATAGATTAACTGGATGTCATTTTTTTTACAAGGAAAGCACAACTTTTCGGAGAGTGTGTGTGATAGGAAATGGGGCAAGATGACTAATGTAAGCAGCATCTAAGGTGCAATGGCCTGTCAAATTGTGGCTAAGGCAATATGGCTAAATGGCCCTTTGTAACTTTCAATTTTCCCCCTTAATTGGGGGTTGATTTTTAATGTTTATATCTTCAGAACTTATAAAAGATGTAGGAATTGGAAATAGAAAATAATATAATCCTACTAGAGATTTAAACCGACTTAATTTTTTTCCCAAATATGATTCTTGGATTTGACCTAGAATGTACTAGGTGATCTGGGCTTCATTATTTTAAGATGATATTGTCAATCTCATGGTATTATATTGGAAAATGGATTTGATAGCTTTGCTCTTGATGTTGACAAATATTCAAAAAAGAGTAATAGTAAAATCCATTTATTAGAGACAAAATTTTCTGGAAGTATAAGTTTCTCCATTCATGGAGCCTCAGAGATTCTTTCTATATTCTCTTAAGAAAATGATTCCCAAGAGATGCTAATTAAAGTCAACTAAACCTACAAAAATCAGAAATACTGCTTTTGGAGTGGAGGTTGGAGAGGATTTCAGGTATTATATTTGAGAAAATGTAACTTAAAACAGCATTACAGAATAAGAAAGAAAACAACTTTTATTTGACCTTGAATGCACTAGCTATTCTCTAAGATTTTTTTTAAGTCTAGAGGGTAGTTGTTTCTTGTCATTATACTGTTGCTGATTCTGTGGTTAGTTATTAATTTTATTTTTTATGATTCACAATCTGCTCTTTGAAATATGCCATATGCTCAAAGCAATTCAAGGATGACAACTGTCAGAATTACTCCAATAAAAATTGCCTAAATGAGGAAGATTTACTGCAGCCTGGTATTTCTATGGAAAGTCCCTCTTCCCTCCCCCTACAGCTTTTCAGTTACTGGGAAGCCTACAACATGTTCTTCAGTCAAAATCACATAGCTGTTTTGTGAAAACTTCTAAAACTCCTTGTTAAGTAGAAAGACTGATAAAATGTATTAGTCTAAGCATAGAGTAGCAAACAGAAAAAATTCTACATATGCATACATATATGTATATACATAAATATAAGTTTATTATATTGATGACCTGCAATCAATATGTGAGCCCAAAATCAGTTTCCTTAAATCACGAGCACATGTATTGACTGAACATGACATTGTCTGCTTTAATGTATGACTAATAATTAAATTGGAAGGGTCCTGCATCCTGGAAACACCGAAACAAGGCAAATTTCTTTCTTTCCTGAAAAGATCTAAGGGGTAAATGATATCCATTGGAGCGTGCCAATCAAAACACGTTTGGTTAAATGTTACCATCCCATTTATTCTTCATTTTGTTTCTACCTATTTATTAATGCAGTTTCATTTATTGCTATTCATCTTGAAGATAAATCTTTGTCCTTCTATAGAATTACGCCAAATAGAATGTGATAAAGGGAACTTTCTTGCAATTATGATGTCGGTGCAGCCTGTCAGCACACAGGGGATGGAAATGAGGTTGGGGACAGGGAAGGGAATTCTAATAGACACCATGATACATACAATGAACGTGGCAATATCCTAAGAGAGAAAGACTTGTCAGGCTAATCAGATCTTCTATAGCAAAGTAAAGGCAGAAATGGTAGCTCTAACCTTGTAAAGATGCTGTTGCTGCTCCTCTGACATCATCAGGTCATGGCTGTCCATCACTATAGATTCCATGTCAATCAGCCAATCCCAGAGCTCCTGATATTCTGAATCAAAGTCCAAAAGTCTGTAGATAAGGAAGAAAATGTATTATGCATAAATACAGTGTAGTTGTTAAAATCTTGTATTAGAATAATGTATTCTTGAAACTCATGATCTTCTTAGGTGATATTTGTAAAGGGGCGGGAGAGGGAAGCATTCTGTGTGTGGTTACACAGAGTGGACAAAACAGAAAATGAAGACAGTGACAAAGGGGCTAGATTTTGAAAATAGAACATTATTCACACTATTCATGCTTGAGATCCGGTGGTGGCTTTTTTCTTGCAAAGCTACTACGTGGGATCTCAGAGCACTTGAAGAAAAGAACCATTCTAGCAGCACTGGAAAACTCCCCCAGCTCATCTATACGTGTCATATTGAGAAACGGAAATTGAGTGGCTAATGGGAATTCTGGTGCACATGGCAAGAACAATGCCCCAAACTTTCAGTTACTATTAGATGTATCACAGGCATCGAACCCTTACCGATGTAAGACTAGGAACATTACATTTAACTAACTTTTCTACAATAATTACAATACCTCATCATATCTGAATTATTAGTTCTACTGAAAAAAAATGACTCAATCCATTTATCTGTCCTTCTGTTGTCTATCTGCCTATCTCTGCAAATATATATCCTACGTTTATTTTCATGGATGAGTAGCTAGCATTTCAGCTTAACACTTTAAGATAGGCTTGAGTGAATATGGTAAACCAGTGAGAACTAAGGCCAGATACAGTATTAGACAGGTGTTCCCTACAGACATGTAAGAAACAAAGGTAAGGACAGGAAGTCAAAACAATGAATCCTTGAATAGCCAGCAATCATTAAAATTCAAAGAAGGATCACTACAGTTTTCAACAAAATAAATCATTAGAATAAGGAGCTTAAAAGGATTAATGTGATTCTCTATTGAAAGCCTGGTGAATAAGGAAAGCAGAGATTCTTCTAAAACACTGTGATCCAAGAAAGAAAGCAGAGGCTGAAAAACTGCAAATTCGTCAAAAAAAAAATCGTCTCTTAAAAGGAATCCTTGAGTCTTGTCAAACTGTAACTGAGGAAAACCTCATCAATAACAATGAAGCAGAAACCATAGTTATGAATGTGGATCTAGCAAGTGACTGTCTTATTACTACATTCTCCCTATCTCCCCATACCCATTAAATGATTGCTTGCCTAGAGAATTGACTTCCACCATTTAAAAAACATCACCTTACTAGATCTGACAAAAATATTATAAGGCATGTCTGCCGTTGGGAGAAGCTGGTCCAAAATGGGGCAATAAAAATATCAATTGTAGATTGAATTTCATGATGCTGTAGACTCTAGTTGGGGGGTGGGGGACTACCGTTAGTACATGTGATTTAACCAACAACCTTTGTTTACAATGGGGTGGAATCGACAACAGTATCTCATTCCAAAAGGCTAGAAACAAGCCAACTGCAATAATGTGGACAAGCGGTGATCATCTTGGGTCCATTAATAAGTCTGGATAGGTTAATGATATTTTACTTGTTCACAATGGAAGGAGCGTGTGATTGCTTAGAATAGCCGTCTGTCCTTGCAAGTTTCAAGACTGGGATATTTAGCTATGGAGATTGCAGATTGTTTAAGTGGTTTCATGGAAGGCACAATGCTTTCTATGCAAGTATGATGTCAAAGAGGAGAAAGAAGAGAGGTGGATAGAGATGGAAAGACAGATACGGAAACAGAGATAGATGTTGAGACAACACTCAATTTGTCTTGATTCAAAAATACCACTTATATATTTCTCTTTAAACTTGGACATCCAAAAGTCCCCTGAAGTTATTTTGCACAGTTTCTATAAGCTGTGTAATGACCAGAAGATCACCTGGTGAGGCTGGCGACAGCAGGAAAATTAATAGACAAAAGGTCCCCCCTACTCCCAATGTATCACGCTTTAATCTGATCCTTTTAGCTTTCTACTAGTTTTATCTTGTAAAGGTGTGTCTAATGAGCTCTTCCTAGGAAAGGTATTTTTTAATATGTTTAGACATGAAGAGAGAAGAGTTCTTCTGCCATGATCAGGCCCTCCAATTACTCCATAAAGGAGCTAGCAAATTTTATTAACTTTCTGAAAAAAAAATTTTTCCTCTTTTGGCAAGAAAATGATCTTCTAACTCTGGTTATATGAAGATCCCAACCCTTCTCCCTTGACCATCATCCAAGAGTGTGCAAATGCATCAACAACAGATGGTTAGAAGGCAGCTCTCAAAGGATCTGGGAGCAGGAGCATGAGCGAGGCGTGAGATGCATTGAAGCAGTCTTCTCACCGGAACATCAGAAGTCAGCGTACTTCTTACACACCTGACGGTGCAACCTGAATCGGTAATGATTCTTACGTGAAATACCTGAACTTAGTCCTGTATTCTGCTGCTACAAAGTAGTTCTCTGGACTGAAAAGAATCTATATTCTTTGGTTCACCATGCTAGTCATGTTGTGTACCTTGGTTCTTACCTTTTAGATGGGGGAAGAAACCTATGCAAAGTTAATGTAGGATATGTGAAATGGAATTTATGGTGAAGACAAATTTCAAATAAGTTAATGATAAATATAAGATAAAGAATCCTTTCCTTCCTATGTCCAAACCATTTTTCACTGGCTTTGAACTCACTTTTGTTATGCTTCTCTTTACTATTTTAGTCAACTCCACCATGCTTCCTGCTAGTGTCCTGATCCCTAAGCTGAGAGGGAAAAAGGCATTTGCCTATAGTAAGTAGATGACAGATTTCAAGAGGAAAGTGATTTTAGGCAAGTACTTTCATGGTAGCCATGCATGTCAAAGAGAAGAAAGGAGAGAGTAAGGGAGGGATGGAAGAAAAGGGAGAAAAGATGAGAGAGAGAAGGAGACAGAAAGGAAGAGAGGGAAAGGAAGAGAAAGGAGAGAGATAAAGGGGAAGAGAATGAGGTGCTATTGGTATCCCCATTTTATATTTAAGGAAACTGAGGCAAACGGGAGCCCACAGCTGGTATGTGTGTGAGGCTGGATTTGAACTTAGGTCTTCCTTATTCCAGGTTCAGCACTCCATCCACCATAAGTTGCCTCATGGAAAAAAAAAATTTCTCCCTCTTTCTAAAAATAAAATCCAGTTTCCTCCACAAAAGAGATTTGATCAGTAAGTAAAAAACCATTTATTCATTGTTTACTATGCTACAAATACAGGCAGAAGAAAGACAGAGTCTGCCTTCAAGGTGCTTGAATCAATCATAATGTGGGAAGGCAACATATAAATGGAAGATAAAAAGTGGGAGGGTGGTGGGATGAGGAGAAGGCACCTCCAGAGAAATATGGTAGAAAAGGAAGTTCTGAGAGTCAGAGATGGAACACAGAGAGTAATAAAGGAATGAATCTGGGTCTAAATAACTACTTTATCTGTGTAGAGTCAGGGTCAGACTTCACTCAAAGATGCAAGTTCTCAGAAGACTAAGAAATAAGTCACACAGTTTATGCTATAGGAAAGAGGGAGTCATTGACATTTCTTGAGCAAGAGAGTTCCATGAACAGATCTGTGCCTTAAGAACACCAGTCTGGCAGGTGTGGAGGATGAACTGGAACAGGGAGAGACTGGGTTCCTACAGACAAATTAGGAGGCTACTGAAAAAGTCTATTTGAAAGCTAATTAGGGGCTGAAGTTGAGTGGTGACCATGTGAGAGAAGAAAAAGTGAAAAATATGAAAAATGTTGTAGAAATAAGGGACAAAACTTGGCAAATAATTTCAATGTGAGGGAAGGAATGAGGGAGAATAGAGTTGAGTATCGCTCCTAAGTTGCTACCCCAGAATGCTGGAAGGGGGCATTATCCTTAATAGAAAAGGGAAGTTAGGAAAAGGAGTATGTTTAGTGGGAGAAGACAAGTTCTATGTTAGATATTTTCAGTTTGAAATCCATATATCATCCAGTTGGGGATATCCAACAGACAATTGTTGATGTAGAAAGATGTGAGAGTTAGATATATAGATTTCGGAATAACCTGTATAGACATTATAATTGACCTCATAGGGGTTCATGATATCGCTGGGTACACAGAGGAGCAAGAAAAAGTCCAGGAGAGAGCCCTGAAATGAGCTGGTGTATAGCTGGTAGGGACTAGATGCAAAGGAGAAAAAGTAGTCAGAGAAGTAGGAGCAGAATGAGGAGAGAGCAGTGCTACAAAAACCAAGGTAAGAAAGAGTATCTAGAAGAAGTGATTGATCTATGGTATCATATTCTACAGAGGTCAAGAAGGATGAGGATTGAGGACAGGCCATTACTACTGTAATTAAGAGATCACTCAAAGCCTTGGATTGCAGTTATAGTTAAGAGGTAGTGTTGAAAGAGAGATCACAAAGGGTTAGAAGTGAATAGAAGAGGATAAGAGGAAAAGAAGTGGAAGCAATGAGCATAGCAGATGACACAATGAAACAAAGACCTAGCAAACAGAATTTGGGAGAATGGCTATATTTTCCCAGTATCTTCTCCATCATTCTATGCTCCTTTTCCAAGGTTAATATGTGTGTGTGTGTATATCTATACACACATATACATATATGTATTATATATACATATACAGGTATTGTATATACACATACGCATATATGTCAAGTCTGAAAATAAATCAAAAGTCACATACAAAAAAGGTATTTTTTGTTTAAGCTGTTCTAAATTGCAATTCTTTGACCCTAAATAAAAGCCTTATTTTATTTATTGATTACCTGGCTGATCTGATTTTTATACAGCCTTGACAGCATAGAGATGTATATGTGTGTATGCATGTATATATGTATATATATACATATAAATGCATATGTGTATATTTCCATATATGAATACAAATGCATATGCATGCATGTGTACATGCATGTTTATGTACGTGTGTGTATTCCATACTTTTGCTCATTCATTAATTATCTATAGATTTGACTAGTATAATTTATTGCTAGTCTGAATGCTATGGTATGATCTGGTTGCGATACAAAGTTTAAGCTATAAGCCCTACTCTAAATTCCAAGAGGAGTTATGTTTTTGACTCCATAGGTTCATGTACTCTCCATATTTAGAACAAGCATCATTAACTCAACATTCCAACTTGAACTTTGCTTAAATGACAAAGTTTTAGCAATGCGAAGTCGATGAGAGACATATTTGAATATATGAAGTCTCAGTTTGGTCTACTAAGGAATTTTGATTGAAACTGACAACCAAATGAACAAATCAGCAAAATAGGGCAATTACTGATCAAAGAAGACGAGCACTTGGATTAAAAAAAAACTACCATTTTCTGATCCATGGTTGAAGATTCTTTTTGCATTTAGAATCCATGTTTGTTATGCTTACCGTATCACTTATTCCCATCCCCACATCCAGAGAAACAAGAGCAGCTCCTGAGATATTAGTTCTTATATGCAGGCATTTTTTTTAAATGATCCAATTTTCATAGTTTTTTCAGCCTGCTTTTTCCTTCTAAAAATATTCATTAAGTACATATGATCCACATTTTTTTTGTTCAAAGGTATGCGTCTTCATTCTTCCAAGAGGGAAACTAAACGAAAGATAGCTAAATCTTGCTTTAAAAAACACTAATAATCACCCTTATTCTTTCACCAGCTTTTCCTTTTCTTTGGCCCTCTAAGAACGAAAGGGACAGAGAGCAGCACAATCTAGGTGCGTAATATCATTAAAGAGTCAAATTTCACTTCACAGACGTGGAATATGATATGCGAAGTTGCATGGAGAATCCCTTTCCACTCTAAACATATTAAAGTATGGACACTAATTTATTATTTTGAATGAAAATTCATGAGCAACTTTCTCATGAGAAAACCAGCCTGTCTCTGCCATTAATAAATAAAAGGAAAGGGAGTGGTTTCTACCAACCATTTTCTGTCCTTCGGTATTATTACTTTTATGACTGAGTTCATGTAGTAATTAAAAGCCCTACAACCATGTTATTATCTCAGAAAAACAAAATGAAGCTTAACAAATTTGCTCATTGCTGGGTCACCATCTGCTGGATGGTCTTTTCACAATAATATGTTATTGGAAGACAGAAAGTAAAATTTCTGACCTGCAAAATTAAGGATAAAATAATAAAATATCACTGTAGAGCTCTGGACATATTTAGAGCCTTCTGTTTGGTTGTCAGAGATGTCAAATTCATGTCTAAACTGTTCAGAATATATGCTGATCCAAGTTTCTTTTTTTGAAGTAGAAATTCGGAAGATTGTATATCAGGCTGCATACATTTGTTGGAATATGAATGGCTGGGAAACCACTTCAGGCTACAATACTACAGAAATTGAAGACTGAGGAAAAGTTCCTTTATATACGTTTTGTAAATGCTTAGCACGATTTTTGTGGGGCAAAGAACAGGAAACAAAGCATGTGTCCATTAAATGTGGAATGACTGAACAAAATGTAGTATATGGATGTATTAGAATATTTCAGTACCCTAAGAAACGATGAAT
Source organism: Phalanger gymnotis (assembly GCA_028646595.1). NCBI lineage: Eukaryota > Metazoa > Chordata > Mammalia > Diprotodontia > Phalangeridae > Phalanger > Phalanger gymnotis. Next base: position 160,566,881 of record CM053624.1, read on the forward strand.
ATAAGAACTTTAGAGAAACTTCAGAAGACCAGTATGAGCTGACACAGACCAAATTAAGTAGAACTAGGACAACAATTTATAATGATATAAAGTAAAACCCTGGAAGATATTAGAACTCTGATCGATACCATTGCTAGTCTTGACTTCAGAGGACTTACAGTGAAGCATGTCCCCAACTCAGAGGAGAGGTGGAGGGTTATGGATGCAGAATGAAACATCCATGGTCAGACGCAACCGAAGTGCTGTTTTATTTTGCTTAGTTATACTTCTCCATTGTGTTGTTGTTGTGTTTGTCCTTTGTTCTTGAAGAGGACCATGACATTGGGGAAATGATGACATGACTTGCAGTTGGCTTTGATTTGAGTGAGAGAGTGCTGTGCAAGGTCACCAGCCTCACTTTCACCTCCAGAGCCATCTGGGTCCAGTGGCTTGATATTCACAAGGACGACTGGAGATGGCCCAGGATACACTGGGAGACCCTGCCCCTTTTAGGCTAAGGTCTTTTCAGGTGCTCGCTGTGAGTGAGGTAACGCCCATTCAGTAAATAGGACTCTATGCTTCTCCACTACAAGGGAGCATGGGGAGGGGTATCATTGGGAAACAACATGAATAGTTTGAAAACCAATAAAAAAATTTTTAGAAGAAAATAATTGAGCAGCATTACAATAGAAATGTTCATTTGTGTAGCTATAGATGCAAGAGACAAAGCTGGAAAAACTTCAACTTCATCTAATGTGCCCATTCACCATTGTTTTTAGTATCTTATTTCCTTCTCATCATCCCTGAATTCCTAAATATGCTTTGCCTTCATCCTAGTCCCTGGCTACTTATACATTCTTATCACTTTAGTTATACCCTGAGCTCTAACCTTACCCATCCCTCCCTCATCAAAACCTACTTGAAAACATAAAGCACAATGTTTTCATGAACAACAATTCTTACCATGCCTCCCAAAAAGGCACCATGGTACACCTGGCAATCAGAAAGGGCTGAGTTCAATTCCTCTCTCCAACACATACCGTGTGTCATCATGGACAAATCACTCAACTTTTCAGTGCCTCAGATAATCCCCTAAGACAGGGGTTATTTTTTCTGTCATGGAACAACTTTGGCAGCCTTATGAAGCCTATGGATCTCTTATCAGAACAATACTTTTAAAAATATATAGTTGAAGGAAATACTAAATTTCAGTTAGAGATTAGTAAACCTAGAGATGTAGTTTTCCCTATCCAAGTTCATGGACCCCCTGAAACCTATGTACCCTCAGATTAAGAAACCCTTCTCTAAGGCTACACATCTTGCAATCAGAATTTATGGAGGGAATTTCCACACCAGGAGTTCTTCACTGATAAAATCACAGCCACAGGTCTGCAACCTTGTTCCTCCACTAACTTTTTTTTTCTTTGCAGGAGTAGTAGGCATTTAAACAGGAGACAGTGACATATGAACCAAAGGAATGAGTCTTTAAGGGTGGAATTTAAAGAAATATTCCAGGGTCAGGTCTTCTTGGGGTGGGGAACCTTATCAGAGTATTTCAAACCATAGCAAATCTATAACCACTTCATTGGGATAAGGCAAATTTCCACCCTGAGTAACTCGCCTCTATCCAAGTATACAAACTTTGCCAGAAACATATGAGAAAAACATAAGACTGTCATAACAGCTAAATAATCATCTGGCAAGGCTTGGAATCTTAGAAAATGCTTGCCAATGTTGCTTTATTGCAGAATGAAATTATAGGATAACACAGAATTCAAAGTATTATAGGAATTGTGAGTTTCATTGGGTTGGGTGGGTGTTGAGAATAGAAAAAAGTGAGAAGTATCACAGAATCACTTTGATTAGAGGTAAAAAGGCAGAAGGAAATGGCACTTGCATTGATCTAAATTTTGGTTCATTTTCCTACTCAGCCTGTAATCGGTCTTCCTCTAGAATATATGTCAATTTTTTTCCCCTATACATTGCTGCCTTCATTTGGTCCTGACAGCACATAATCAAGAGCTATGCTAGATAAAATGGCTAATGAAGAACTGACTTAATCACTTGTGAGGATTGATATGAAAAGTCATTTTCTATTTTAGCCTGAAAGTGCTTCAGGTTTGTTGTAATGATGGTAGAAGCCACCAGAAGTTTATATTAATTGAATACATACTGGGCGATAAGGTCGAAAAGTTAGCATTCAGAAAGATTATTTAATACTGTACCAAATAAAATAAGACGAAATTGAATAGGGATAAATGTAAAATCTCATAGTTAGATTCAAAACATCAATGTCACAAGAACAGAATATGAATGGCACATTATCAACAGCTAGCACCATTATCAACAGCATGACACAACAGCTATGAAAGCTGACTTGTTCTTACACTGTGTTAAGGAGAGATGGCATTCAGCATTCAGAAGGAATGAAACAAGGCTGTGTACTTCTTCCAATGCTTTTTAGCATCACATTTTCAGCCACATTGTCAAATACTTTCGATGAGGATGAATATGGCATTAAGGTCAGCAACTGCACTGATGGTAAATTCTTCAGCTTGAAAAGGCTACAAGCCAAGAGGGGATATTGGTGCATGATATTCTGTTTGCAGATGATTGTGCACTCAGTGCAGCCTCTGAAACTGAGATGCAACAAAGTACAGATCGATTCTCTGCTGCTTGTGTGCTAATTTTGGCCTAACAATTAACACCAAGAAAACACAGGTGCTCTATCAGCCACCACCGTGCCATCCATACGCGGAACCACTGGTTACAGAAAATGGAGAAGTTTTGGATGCTGTGGATAAGTTCACTTACCTTGGCAGTTTACTTTCCAGAGATGTAGACATTGATAATGAGGTTGACACATGCGTTGCCAGAGCTTGGGAGTTTGTGTTTGGGAGGCACAGAAAGAAAGTATGGGAGAGAAAAGGCTGACTACCAAACCGAAGGTCTACAGAGCTATTGTGCTGACCTCATTGTTGTATGCCTGTGAAACCTGGACATTATACTGGTACCACGCCAGGAAACTGAAACATTTATATCTGAATTGTCTTAGGAAGACTTTGAAGATTATCTGGTAGGATAAGATACTAGACACTGAGGTCCTTTCTTAAACTAAACTGCCAAGCATTCAAACTCTACTTTAGAGAGTGCAACTTTGATGGGCTGGCCACATTGTTTGAATGCAAAACATACACTTGCCAAAATTACTATTTTATGGACAATGCACACAAGGCAAGCACTCACATGGTGGTCAGAAGAAAGAATACAAAGACATTCACAAGGTCTCTCTTAAGAACTTGGGAATTGTGTAACATGGGAGACACACACACACAGGACCTCTCAGCATGGTGTGTCCACATCAGAGAAGGTGCTGTGTTCTAAGAGGAAAGCAGAATTGAAATAGCTCAAAATAAATGCAGGAAGTACAAATTTAGAGAATCACATGGACTATTTGTGCCCGACTTGTGGTAGAACATTCTGAGCTCTTATTGGTCTGATTAGCCACAGTCAGAGACACTGTAACTTGACTCTAGCATAGTGATGTCATTTTGGTCCTCTTTGAGAATGAAGGCCAACAACCAACCAACCAACCATTATCCTTCTACTCTGCCCTGGGAATACTTTAAATGGGGTCATGGAGAGTCCAACAATGACTTAACAACAACAAAAAACAGGTCAGGATGGTCCATGCCAGGGGGTGATGGGTCCCCTTTCATTAGCTGTCTTCGGTTAAAACCACATAAACACGTAGCAGGTATGCACTAAACAGGGGTTTGGGGTTTTTATTTTTAGATATGATTTGGATTAGAAGGCCACTGAGGCCCATTCTCTGAAAGAATTATAAACAACATGCATACCCATCAGTTGGACTAACAAGTTGTGACCCATGAATATAATGGGATATTATTGCATTGTAAGAAAGGATGCATGTGATGGATATAGAGAAGCATGGAAAGATCTACATGAAGTGATGGGGAGTGATATAGAACCAAGAAAACAGTGGAGCCAAGAACTACCACAAGAATGAAAAAGATCAAAAGTGAATGTTGCAAAACTGAAAAGATCATTCATAGTTTCAAAGAAAAGATATGGCCCCTTGGCAGAGTTGTGGCTTCTAGGAATACTGTATCGTCACCTATTTGCAGACTTTTCAATGTATCAGTCAGTCATGCTGAATTTTTCCTCTTTGAAAAATATTATTTGCTATATAGAATATTTCTCTCAGAGAAGTGGAGGAAGGGATAATGGAGTGATAGAAAAATAAAATTATCAATAAATTTTTTTTAATTGGAGAAGAATAGGAAGAAGGGAGAAAAAAATTTTAAATTGCTGATTAAAATGTGTTTCTTAAAATGACTTGAGGATTTCCTTTTTCTATGATATCATTTCCCCTATTCGCTTGTACAACAAAAAATTTTCTAGAAATAAAACTCCCTTTAGGTATTTTAAAAGAGCTTTAAATTTGGACAGGTTGCAATCCACTCATAGCAGCAGTTTCCAAAGTGCCCATGTGCATATATGTACATGTGCATGCCCACATATGTTTAGCTTATAGCATGAATACGTTGCTCCCTGTTATTCAAGAGAACCAACAAGATTACCCCGAGGCAGTGAAATTCAGGGTGATTATAGTACTTCTCAGGTGGTTAAAGTCATTCAGCTTATTTTATTGCACAATTAATCGGGAGAAACAATTTTGATCTTTAATCAAGCAATGTTTTACATAGTTTATTTCTCTTTCACATGTCAATAACATCTCTTTGGGGGGTAGTGGGAATACAAACATACATGGAACACCCTATGTAATACATATACATAGATAATGAATTCAGGGATATTTCTCTTCCTAAATAAAAATGTATACATTTTTCCTGCTGATATTAAGTCTTCTCTTTGGTTAAAAACAGTTGAGTACAGACTTTTGTATATGGGACTCCTCTATAAACATTATTAGGATTTAAGCATGGTGGATAGGTATCAGGCCTTAGTGTTAGGAATACTTGGGTTCAAGTCGTGCCTCTGACATATATTGGTTGTGTGACCCTGAGCAAGACATTTAATCTTTTAATGGCCCAGGTACTCTACGACTATACTTAGAATAGGTCCAACTTACATTAGTAGGAATGTCTTGCTAATGGATGCTAATAAATCACAGGTCCACTACAAATATATCTATAAATGAAGAAAGGGGATTTGGGAGATGAAACTTTTGGTCAAAAAAATGGAAAGACCTGAATGAATGGATGCAGAGGGAAATCATCAAAACAAGGCAAACAATCTATATAATTGCAACAACAAACAACTTTGTAAAAAAAAAAAATAACAACTTTGAAAGCCTTAAGAACTCTAAATAACACATTATTTTGTCAGTTATTATTTTAGAGAATCTCCTGACAGAGAGAGTAAGAGAACTTAGAGTGCAGTTTCTAAACATTGCCAATGTTGGAATTTGTTTTCCTTGATTATACATATATGTTGTAAGGGTTGTCTTTTTCTTTTTCAATGGGTAAAGAAGGGTGAGAGGGAGACAAAAATTGATTTTTGTTTTCATTAAAAAATGTTGATTAAAAATACAAAATAGGTCTACCTATAGTATAGGTACAGATATAGGCTCATATCTCTCTACCTGTGTATGTCTATCTTTCTGTCTTTCTATATCGTCTAAACTATATATTGGATATAGATACGTAGACATATATGAATATGAGTTATATTAGAAGACAGATGTATACATGCACACACACACACACACACACACACAGCCATGTAAACAGCATGGAAGAGTGAATAGCGAGCTGGCCTATGACCTGAAAAAATCTGTGGTTAAAGGCCTACCTCTAATACATATAGGCTATGGAACTCTAGGCAAGTCTCTTAAACTTTCAATGATCTAAGGCAGAGGTGTCAAATACCCCAAGCAGCCTGGAGGCTGTCACAATCATGAGTGTTATAAGAATCAGATTAAAATGTAATTGGAAGGTATTTAACAAAATAATTAAAAATATAATAAAACATAGATCATAGTAGTATGTAGTTTTCAAAGTCAGTATGCTGGCCACAGGGATTCTTATGTACACTTTAATGGTCCACCTTTCTATTTAGTTTGACACTATTGTTCTAGGAGGGGTTGACCTCCTAGTACAATAGAGGTAGTAGAGGAGGAAATTATCTCATCCAGGATTTCCAGTGAAATTGCAGGTCTAGAATGCCTGTCTGTTTGCCTGTTTCTCTCTCTCCCTCCCTCCCTTCTTTCCCTCTTCCCTCTCTCTCTCCTTTCCCCCTCTCTCTCTGTCTCAGTTTCTTTCTTTCACACTCTCTCTCTCCCTTCCTCCTTTCACCTTTCTGTGTCTCTGTTTCTCTCTCTCTCTCTCTCTCTCTCTTCACACACACACACACACGCACACACACAAATACTCATAAACACATAAACTCACCAATTGTGCATAGTTTTAGGTAAATCACAATTTTAATCCATGTCAAAACCAGTCAACTCCAGGACTAGAAAATATCATTCTAATTGTCCTATATCAGAGGAGGATCCCTAGCCTAAGAAGGCTGTAAGACTATCAAGACAAAGGAGAGAGAAATGAGGTACATGAAGCCTTGGGAGTTTCTGCTGGCCTAGGAGTCTTCTACAGTCCCTTCCTATGACATGGCACTGGTTTTGAACTATTTGTTCAAAAGAATACAGACTTTGCCATAAATGCTTTTTCTCATACTCATCAACTAATTTGATCTTTTAAAAAAATCACTAATGGACATAAGAACAGTTATGTTTATTGCTATTGCTAACTCATATTTATGCAGTACTTTAACATTTTTAAAGTGTTCTTAAATCTTTTTTCTGTTTCAGTTATTTTTCAGTCATGTCTAACTCTTTGTGGCCCCATTTGGAGTTTTTTGTGGCAAAGATACAGGTTTGCTATTTCCTTCTCCAGTTAATTTTACAGATGAGGAAACTGAGACAAAAAGGGTTAAGTGACTTGCCCAGGATCACACAGCTAGCAAGTGTCTGAGGCCAGATTTGAATTCAGTAAGATGAGTAAGACTTCAGTCTCGGTGCTCTATCCATTACACTGCCTGGTTGCACCCTATATTAACTTCACAGCAATTCTGTGAGGCTAGGAGTTATTTATCCTCATATTTCCCAGATAGGGAATGTGAGACGCTATGTGATTCCTTCAAGGTCACTTGGCTCGTTATGTTCTAGAACAGTGTTCTAGAATTTGGGTCTACTAGCTTCAGTCTATTTGTTTGATCATATCATCCTTATTGTTGTTTAGTCGTTTTCAGTCATGTCTGACTCTTCAGGACCCCATTTTGGGTTTTCCTCACTCTTCTCCCCGCCCCCCTTCCCCCGTTTTAGGTCTTCACATGTGCTGGTCTCTGCATGTGCTTTTCGTTGCTCAGTGACTTTTTTTCAGTTCTGTCTGACTCTTCATGACCCCATTTGGGGATTTCTTGGCAAAGATACTGGACTGGTTTGGCATTTCCTTCTCCGGGCCATTTTAGAGATCAGGAAACTGAGGCAAACAGGGTTAAGTGACTTGTCCAGGGTCACACAGATAGTGTCTGAGGCCAGATTTAAACTCAGTCTTCCTGACTCCAGGCCCTGCACTATCCCATTGCATCACCTACCTCCCCTATCACATCACGCTACCTTCCTACTAAGCATGTAAGTAAGTTGCAAACTTAGACCTTTTCCTTTCTTTGGACTCTGCAATTTGAAAATGACATGGGCCAGAGCAAGGAGAATTTTCTGCCTCAACTTTACAGGACTTTTTGCCCACTGATGCTATACAAACTAGAATATCAGAATGAACTTGGAAGAGAAGAATTCTCCCTTACCAATGTTACAACAAAAATTAGAATTCCTAAAGGAAAAATATCCTTATATGAAATCAAAATGTACTTTAGCAATATTAGCAAAAAACAACAAAAAGGGAAATCTGCCAGAATAGGTATCATGGCACTGACACCCTCATATGCGGTGAATACCTGTACATGTTGGACATCATTATTGCTTCAACAGTGGAAGATATTTGGGAAGACAAAACACTTGACTATACTAGCATAATACTGTTTTCCACCACTTTTTAAAGCCAAGAATAATTGTTTATTATAGTGTTCAATACCTGCCAATCAAGACATATATGCCCCCATGTAAGTATGTTATATGAAGCCATGTATCTTTTTAGTGGCATTGTTACCATGGAAACACAATTTCACTACTCCAAAAAAGGTTCTTATTAAGATCTCAGTAAAATGATATTGTATTCTTTTTTAAATAAAATATATGTTTTGGTAATCATGCTCCTTAAAAGTAATAATAAAACCATGACCTGAAGTTGTATTTTTTTAAAAAGCTTAAATTATGAACTTAAACACCAAAAATGAGCTTTTCCATATATCTATATGCATATGCACAGTAGAACACAAAAAGCAGATTCCATGAAACTTTGAATCTCAGTTTCACTCTGCTTGTTTTAAGTATATAATAAATTCTATACATTATTATCCAAACTGTCCTTGTCTGTGCTTCCTTCTGAACTTCTGTTCACTCTTTAAAAATGTTACAATGCCCCCAACTGAGAAAAAGGAAGGAAGGAAAGAAGCAAGGGAGGAAGGAAGGAAGGAAGGAAGGAAGAGAGGAAGGGAGAGAGGAAGGGAGAGAGGAAAGCAGGGAGGGAGGAAAGCAGGGAGGGAGGAAAGCAGGGAGGGAGAAAAGTGGAGAAAAAGGGAGGGAGGGAGGGTGGGAGAGGGAGAGGGAGAGGGGGAGAGGGGGAGAGGGAGAGAGGGAGGGAGGGAGGGAGGGAGAGAGAGAGAGAGAGAGAGAGAGAGAGAGAGAGAGAGAGAGAGAGAGAGAGAGAGAGAGAGAGAAACTTATGGTAAATAAGCATTGTCAAACAAAATGAATCCAAACAGTGCTCATATCTAAAAAGTCTCTACACCTTGGGTCCTCTCTGTCAGAAAGTGGGTAATATGCCTCATCTTATGTCCTCTGGAGACAGAGTTGCTCATTTCTTTGATCAGAGTTCTTAGGTCTTTTGAAGATGTTTTTCTTTACAATATGGTTTTCCTTGTATAAATTGTTTTCCTGATTCTGCAAACTTTACTCTGGGTCAATTAGTTTATACTGCCCAAGATTCTCTGAAATCATGTCTTATATCATTTTATGGCACCATAGTAGTCATTTACATTCACATATCTCTACTTGCTCAGTCATTCCTCCATTTTCTTAGCTACACACCTTCAGTTTCTAGTTCTTTGTTTTTATTTTTTTCCTTTTCCCCTTCTAATGCTTCCTTTGGGATTAGGAAGTGTGTTTTGCATGTGATTATTCCCTCTCCACTCTGTTAACCTCTCCTTGTCTACCCCAGTACGTAACCCTGATGAGTTTGATATATTTATATACCAAGTTGTTTGACTATATGTGTGTGTGTGCATGTGATATCTTTCTTTGTCATTTTAAGTGTGAAATTCCTCCTCACTATCATTCCTTCCTCACCTTTCTAAGTTTCTCTGGAATTTTGTGTTTGTATTTCAAAGCTCTTCATTCAGCTTTCTTTTTGTTTTCATCAAAAATACTTGAAACAAATACTCTATTTCATTAAAGCTATCTTGTTGTTGGTGTTGGTGTTTTCCCCTGTAGGACTATACTCAGATTTGAAAGGTAAGGTATTACTGGTTGTAAGCCCCTCTATTTGGGATATTGTATTCCAAGATGTCCTTTATCTTTTTTGTATATCTGCCAAGTCTTGTGTGATCCAGACTGGAGTTCCTTGTTAGTTGAACTGCTTCTTTCTGGCGGTCTCTAGTATTTTTTTAAATATGTGAGCTCTGAGGGGTGGAGCCAAAATGGCGGCTGGAAAGCAGGAACTAGCGTGAGCTCCCTGCCAAGTCCCTCCATAAACCTATAAAAAATGGCTCTGAACCAATTCTAGAACTGCAGAACCCACGAAATAGCATAGGGAAGCAGGGCTGTAGCCCAGGACAGCCTGGATGGTCTCTGGGTAAGGTCTATCCTGCATGGAGCTGGGAGCAGAGGGGAGCAAAGACCAGCATGGGCAGCCCAGACTGACCAGACCAGGAGCCGGGCGGAGCATGCCCTAACACCCTGAATCAGTGAGCTGCGGCAGTTACCAGACTTCTCAACCCACAAACACCAAGGACAACAGAGTAGGTTAGTGGGAGAAGCTGCTGGGGACTGGGATAGAGTTTGCAGTTTGGCCACCGCGCCCAGAGGCAGTGGAGGTGGGGCAGCTTCAGAACTACAGCTGCAGTTGCTTCTGGCCCCAGGCCCACCTGGTGGGAGGAATTAAGTGGTAGATCAGAGCAGGAGAGAAGAGCCTGCTGAAGATCTAAGTCCAGTCCAGGATGAGGGTTCTTGAGGAAGGAGGAGTGCTGGTGTGGCAGAGCTGGCACATCCCCTCAGGCTTGGAACATAGAACTCTTTAGTCTACAAGCAGTCATATCCTGCTGAAAAACTCTCAAGGGTCAAGTGAGTTGGCTGGGAACATGGCGAGGCAGCAAAAACGCACCCAGATTCAGTCTCAGACTCTGGAATCCTTCTTTGGTGACAAAGAAGACCAAAACATACAGCCAGAAGAAGTCAACAAAGTCGAAGAGCCTACAACAAAAGCCTCCAAGAAAAACATG